>VDFB02058242.1:9586083-9805367 GCA_007258455.2 Sequoia sempervirens
GTTCATTGCTTCCAGTATTTCTATTTTTCTGTCAAAATTTTGGCTTGTCGTTGTTTCCATAGTGATTTACGTTGTTGGATGTTTCACTATAGTGCTTAATCACTCCTCGTTTGACTAGGGCTTCTTTGATTTTGAGCCCATTCTCAATTACTTTTTTGAATGTTGGTGAACATTGTAATTCAAGTCTATAACTCACCTGATCATTTAAGTTGTCTATAAATAATTCAATCTTCTCCTCTTCAGATATAGATCAAGGATACCTAGCGAACAACTTTCTCCATCGTTGTAAGAATGATAAAAATGTCTCACCATTTTTCTGTTTCAGATTATAGAGATCCTTTATGGTTACGTCATGTGTTATGTTGAAAGAGAATTGAGAGATGAATTTGTTAACCAATTATTCAAAGGATCTGATCCCTGGTTGTAATTTTGAGAACAATTCAATACAATGGGCTCCCAAACTCCTAGAAAATAACCTCATGAGGTATGTATCTTCTTGTGCAAATTTGAGGCTCATTGTTCTAAATTTTCGTACATGGTCAATTGGGTATGATTTTCCATTGTATTTGTCGTATTTAGGAAACTCACAATGTCTTGGAAAGGGTATCATATCTACACATGGATGAAAAGGGTAAGGAAAAATGTCCTTTAATAAATACGTTTTTGTGGTTCCTATTTGCATGTTTTGAACCTGTTGCTGTAGGATTTGCATTTGAGCTGTTAAAGCAACTACTTGGTTTGTATCCTGGGTGTGGTTTGGTTCTGTCTCATTAGTTCTAGATGTTTCCTTCAACCAATTGATGTCAAATTCTTTTGGAAGTTTGGCACCTAACTCTGCTAACATTAAGAGGTATTTCTCCATGTCTTGTTCTAAGACCTTTTCCATAAATTTATGAAAATTTGGGTCTTGTTGTACGTGTTGTATATCCTCTTGTGTTATTTCATTGTTTTCATGTTGTTGGTATCAGAGAAAAGGGTTTTCTTTAGTCATGTTTAGATTTTTAGTTTCTTTCTCTCTGAGTTTTTGCCTTTGCAACCTTGTTAAGATTGGCATACAAGTTTTGGTTGTTTTCCTTCACTAAACTTAGATCTTCTATGTGGTGTTAGCGTCAATTTTATTTTTTAAGAAGCCCAATAGAATGATGTATTCTATTGACGAGGCTAATTTAAAATTCCCGATTACTGAGTTTTTGTCTTGTGATGGTAGGATGTCAAAATCCTGATGAGGAAACTTGGCTCACTAATCCAGGTTTTGTTTTGATAATTTGGACACTTTGTATTTTGCAAGATCTGGTTTTTGTGTGAAAACAATTTTAACTTGTAAGAACCTACTTTGTTTCAGGTTTTTAGGATACTATCTGATCTGTAAAATCTTTCTGACTAGTAAAATCTTATGTTTTTGATGTCAATTTGTTTGATAGTTGTTTCAGAAGATTCTCTATTTTTTTGTTATGTGGATGCGCTAATACAGAGGGCATAAGTTGTAAAAAAAAACACAGAAGTGCTATCATTTTTGGAAAATGCGCTATGAAATAGTGTTCAAGCGCTAGAACAAAACTCAGAAGTGCTAAAACAAAGCTGAGAAGCGCTAAAACAAAGAGCAAACGCGCTAAAACAGAGTTCAAAAGTGCTATGTTTTTCTGTCGAAGCGCTAAAATATGGATCAGAAATGCTAGAATGTTGGACACTGGAATTTCCTGACAGTTTGGTTTGTTGTGACAGAAGCGCTATGAGATTGTTCAGAAGCGCTAAAACAGAGGGTTGAATCGCTATAATTTTCTTTGGAAGCGCTAAAACAGAGGTCAGATGCGCTATAGTTTGTCTTAGAAGCACTATAGTTTCTATTTAATGCCAAGTAGGGGTAGCAATATGGGTCTCTCAGCTGCTATGTCTGCTTTCTCTTCTTCTTCGTCCAAGATTATAGATGTTGTAAGGAATTGATGGGGTGTTTCATTCTTTTCAAAAATAAATTTCCTCAAACTACTGATGATGTCAGTTTGAGTGCCTTCAATGTGTACATTACCAGGCTGAAATATTGGTGTGGTTAGCCTTGGTTGTTGAATAGGAGCTATAGGTCACCAAATGGTCATAAGGTATGTTGTATGATGGTTTCAATACCTTATTGTAATGTTATTCATTACCTATTCCCAGGCAGGAGGTAGTAACATGGGTCTTCCTACTGCTATGTTCGTCTTTTCTTCTTCTTCGTTCAAAATGATGGATGTTGTAAGAAACTAATGTGGTGTTTTGTTTTCCTCAAAAATAAATGCCCTCAAGCTACTGATAATGTCGTTTTGGCCGTTTTCAAGATGTATAAGGCTAGGTTGTATGATAGGTGGTATAAGGATTGGTTGTTGAATGGGAGCTGTAGGTCGCCAAATGATCATAAGGTGGTAACTTCTTGATTTTGGATGTCAACCTAAGGTTTCCAAAGACTTGTCTATTGTAAGAACTGATCAAGTCTGGTGGATTATTCTATGGCAGGTCGTGGAAAGGAGGATTGATGAATACAATGACTGGTTAAATTCATGTGAAAGAGCGTTTCTTTGAATATAGGCTTGTGAAGTCAAAGGTTCTACAACATTATCATCAGTGTAACCCCTATTGAAATCATGGAACCTATGGAGGAATGTTCTATGATGAAGCAAAGTCTTCCTATTCTGATACAAGAAATGTCTTCTTTGCAAAAGATGTTTGTAACTAAGTGGTGTCTTGGGTTTTCTAATTCTCTTGGTGAGAGATTTATTGACAAACTTAGTGGTTTTCCAATCTCTAATCATATGTTCTCATGTTTTTTATTTTGATTTGCTTGAATTTTTCAGGATGATCTTTTATCTGAATTTTAGTGATTTTGGAATACACAACACTCAAATGAAGACAATTGTTTTTAAGAGTTGTAATATAAACAAATAGTGTATGTTCTAAAGAACCACACATGGTCCTATTTTCACTAGTTTGATAACAATAAAGCACTTCAGATAGACTCACTCTTAATAGTCAAAAGGTCATCGTTATACTCAACAACCCACAGCTTAAAATTGCATCAACTCACACAGCCGTGTCACCCCCTAGAGGGCGCACGTATTGTTTTGTCTTTTCAGTGTGTACTCAAGGGATTTATATTTCTCGATCCACGAGCAAGCAGTGCAACGCAATTATGCATGAGTGAGTGTGTTGGGGGCATATTCTTCCTCCCTTGCCTTCATGGTATTATGATATAGGATTGTTGACTCAATTTGGATGCTACTGGAAGTTCTTAGAAGGGTTTACATTAGGGCGACGATAATAGACTCCCCTGGGAGACCTCCCAACCTTGCTTCCGACAGACGTTTTGGGATGTATCTCTTGCACTTGGAAAAGTCGTTTCCCGATTTTCTTTAAATTTTATAGTGGGGTGGAAAAACTTGGTTTTGGTTTGAACCCACTTAGGTCGTTCCCATAGGGTGAGTACTTTTTCCCACTATGGCAAGCCTTCTAAAGGATGTAATAAAACTTGAAGAATGGATAAAAAGTATGAGTCTGGCATTTTGGATCACCCAGATAAGGGGAGAGCATATGCCTATCAACCATACAAACACAGAAACCACTTGTTCAAATTTTAGAGCCCAAACGAAAAAAAATTCTAATCTATGTGAAGATGTTGCTTCACAAAAAGACATGGTGTTCATTTTTAAATCCCAAATTGAAAAATCTGGTGACTACCCTAAATTGGTAAATTTTTAATCCAAAGGAAAATGTGACTATCCTAGGATTGATTCATTTTAAAACCAACTGAAGAAGTGTCTATCCTAGATTGATTCTTTTTAGTCCAACTGAAAAAATGAAATTTACTGGTCGCGAATGCATCGGATCCAGAAAATGAATTACACAGAAGCACTATGACAATGTTCAAAAGCGCTATAGAATTTATCTGAAGCGCTATAGAAATAAACTAAAGCGCTATAGAAATAACCTGAAGCGCTATAGAAATAGATAGAAGCACTATAGGATTTTAGAAAAGTGTTAAAACTGATGTTGAATATTACTGTCGGTCTGTGCTAATTGGAGGATTGAAGTGCTAAAACGGTCCTTCGAAGCGCTATGCTTTTCCTCAGAAGTGCTAGAAGAGTCCTTTAAAGTGCTATACTTTTCCTCAGGAGTGCTATAGAATCTTCTGATCACGCTAAAATAGATTACGCCAGATTCCTGTACAAAAACTTTCTAGAAAAACTTGTTAAAACATGGGGTACGACTCCACAGTGGGCGCTAGAATGTAAGTGAGGAAAATGTAAACTAAATACAATTAAATACACCTCTTAATGAAACATTGTATCAAGATTAATCAACAATTAAACTAATTTAAAATAGTGAAAAGCTTGAAAGCGTCTCATTGTCTCTTATCTCTAAAGATTTATCAAATTACAAAGGCTCTCAAATTTGTAAGCGCCACAACTGTTTTAAATGCCTATCTAGAGAATGGAATGGATGCTAAATGCAATGATGTGATGATTGCTAATGATTTATAGATGATATGATGCTACTTTAAACTATCCTGATGAAAACTGATAAAAGGAAGCTACAGTAAAAACTAATGATGCTGCTGTGATATGAAATCTACTGATGCCATGATGCTATGATGATACTAAAAATGCTAATGCTAATACTTATGATTGCTTGGTTGCTTGAGTACTAATTCTTGCAAAGTAAGTTTGCATAAAAGATGATAATTCTCAGATCATTTTGATGCTTTAGAAGGCTGTATATATAGATTTCCGACAACATTTTTGCATAGCGGTAACACAACAGAGGTTGAGATTAAATCTGGAGATTTGAATGGTATGAGATGAGAAGGTGGAGCTGATCATGGAGGATTGTTCCTCCCCAGGAAAACACTAGGAAAGATGAGAGGAAAGATTTGAGGCAGAAGATTGAGAGGATTGCCTGTAGGTTTGTCCCCGAGGCTTTTCCTGTGAATGCTAGTTGCATTAATTAGATTTGAAAAATCTAATTTTATTGGTGAGTGAATAGAGGGATTTGATTTATGCATTTATTTGAATATTTTATGATTTATTCAAATTAGCAAAAAGAGAGATAAATAATTTAATAAAACAAACTATAGAAGTTGTTTATTAAATTAAAATAGGAGGAAAAGGATAATTAAATTAAAGATTTTAGGATATATTTATTCAATTAAGAGGAAAATATGATAAGATAATTAAATAACACAAAGTATTTAATTTTAAGATAGAATTGATGAATAAAGTATAGAAGAAATAATAATGATAATAATTAAATAAAACAAAGTATTTAATTTTGTTTATTTAATTAAGAGGGAAATAATATGATAAAATAGAAGAACTAATAGTGAACTTAATATAAATAAATGTTTAGGGGTTCACCCCGCAGTGCAACGGCAGTTGCAACACCTTGTTGATACGGTGGTTAGGTGTTCGACTCTCATCGGAAGGCATGCAATGGGAAGGAAGGTTGCGGGAGGAAAAGGCAGGCCAAAGGATCAATTGGTGGGACCGTCGACGGTGGTTTGTCCGGTAGCAGAAGTGGAGTGAGGTAGGCGTGCTGGATGGGAGGATGCGGCAGCAGCAGTAGATAGCGGTAGGAGGCAGTGTGAGGATTTATCCTGCAGCAGTGGAGGTACAGGGTGTGTCCGTTGGCAGAGAAAAGGTGTGAAGGGGGTCGGCATGGAGAAGGAGACTCAGAGAGGTGGCAGGTGGCAGGGAGGAGATCGGAGGAGGAGTATGGAGTGGAGAAAGAGACATGGAGAGAAGGGAGAACAGAGTATGGGGTGGAGAAGGGAGAACGGAGGAAGCAAAGTACAGGATGGAGAAGGGAGCACGGAAGAAAAAAATAGGAGTACGGGGGATGTGCGGTGGTGCAAGGTGATATGCGATGAAGGAAGGGAAGGAAGGGAGGAGTAGAGGAGTGGAAGAGGAGAAAAATGAACTGGTGTCAAACTAGACAAACATGGGGATGAGGTCCCCCACAAATTGTGGCCTCACTGGTTCAAAGCTCCAGTCAAAAGCAATTACCGATCAAAAAAAATAAAAAATAAAAATAAAAATTTCTATTTATTTACTAAGTAGATGAATTTAGGATTAATTAATCAAATAAATCATATTTAATTAATTAGATTCTCCAGACCATTTTTAGGTGTCTATAGTTCCAGTCATGGTCCCATGGGGCTTAACACCTAGTGGTGTGAATCCATCACCAAAGAGCCACCCTACCACCGCTTGCGCAGTGATGCTTTTATTTTTGCAGTAGCAAGACTCATGGTCCTATTAGTGATTGATCGCTAACCCCTAGGGGATAATTTTTTGCCCCCTAGTGCCCAAATTAGGCCTTTTCCCCTCAAAGTATAACTTTTCACCAAGATACAAAATTTTGCAAATAAGATATCAATAGAAAGCTAGTTTTGAGCACTTCTTAGTGGTGTAGGTATTTTTTCTAGATTCTATTATTGATGAATTTTATTGCAAAATAAAGTTCCTTTTCCCTTTTGGACCTCTGAGCTCATGAATTTTTACTAGATTATCCAATTTTCGTGATTCTAGTGACAATTGAAAGGTATTTAAGAGCTCTATCATTCAATCATGCACTTTTTCTAGATTTAGCCCCAAGTATGATTTATTTAGTTTTTCATATTTTGCATCTTCCTTGATTACTTGGACATACTATCTCTTGGAGAAGTTATTTTTTAGGGGGGCTTCATTTTCAGTTGTGCTTAAGATTTGGGAGGTATCACGTTATGTTTTTTGATATTTTTCTATTTTTCTCTCTTGGTACTTATTGACCTAATAGCTGAACTAGGGTTTAAGATTCTAACTCCCCATAATTATTAGACGTGGAAGGTGAGAATGCAAATATTACTTTGTTCTAAGGGTTTTTTTTCTACCTTGGGTGATCATCAACCTGACCTTACTAGAGAATATGAGGGATTTTCTCACAAGAACAAATGTGATAAGGCTATGGGCTTGATTGCTATACATATTTCTAATAGTTTGTTCTTCCCTATTGAGTAATGTACTACTCTTAGGTAGGTATGGGATAAGTACAAGGATTTAATTGGTTTAGTTAAGGATTTTTGTGCTATGCAATTGAAGGTAAAATTGGTATCACTTCACACTAGCTCTTTTGCTACCATCAAATACTATTATTTTAAAATATAAATCATTAAGGTCTCAATTGGTTAGTTGTGGTAAGATAAAATTGATAAGGAATGTATATTCTTGGCTTTGTCTAAATTAAAATATTCATTTGCATTCTTCTCTACTTCCTATTATTCTACAATGGATGGATTGCGCGAATCATTTATCATGCCTTCTTTTGAGAAATTTTATGATAGGTTGAGTAGGCAACAAAAAAAACTTAGTCAACATGATACACACTCTAAGAATCAAGCATTGATTGCATCATCACCTAAGGGTAGAGGAAAGAAAAATTCTAAACCTAAGACATAAAATAGTGATACACTCACCTCTCCTAAAGAGGATAAAACTAAGGAAAAACCCAAGAAATATTCATTTGCATACTTCTCTACTTCCTTTTTTTATACAATGGATGGATTAGGTGAATCATTTATCATGACTTCTTTTGAGACATTTTATGATAGTTTGACAAGGCAACAAACAAAACTTAGTCAACATGATACACACAATAAGAATCAGGCATTGATTGCATCACCACCTAAGGGTAAAGGAAAGAAGAATTCTAAACCGAAGACATATTCTAGTGATACACCCACCTCTCCTAAAGAGGATAAAACTAAGAAGGAGAAACCCAAGTGTGGATATTGTAATAAACTTGGGCATGGTAAACATAATTGTTATAAGAAAGAGTTAGATGAAATGAAGCAACTTCTAAATGAACATAACATTTCTTTTTCTTCAAAATCTACAAGTTCACCCTATTCTTCTTCACAACCTTCATATTCTACACACACAAGTACAACATGTATTAATAATGGAAATCATAAGTTGAAAGGTCATGCTCTTGTTGTAACACATGTTGATGAGTCTACTAGATTGATTCTTGACTTTGGGGATTCATATCATATGGCAGGATCAATTGACAAGTTCTCATCCTTGAAGTATACTTCAATCATGAAGATACTTGAAGGATCACCTAACAGGTTCACCTGATGGGTTCTCATCCTTGAAGGATCACCTGGCAGGATCGCCTGACAGGTTCTCATCCTTGAAGTATACTTCAATCATGAAGATCTTGATGGATAATGGTGTTTATTTGGATTTTTTGGTAAAGGAGTTTTTAATGTTCCTAATGGTGGCTTTCATAATGCTCTTTGCATTCATGATATTCACCACAATCTTCTTTCCATTTATCAGATAGCACAAAGTGGTAATTCCATTGAGTTTACTCCAAATTCAATCTTCATTCATGATTTTTAAAGTATGGCAGGATTACTTGACAGGTTCGCATCCTTGAAGGATCACCTAGCAGGATCACCTGACAGGTTCTCATCCTTGAAGTATACTTCAATCATGAAGATCTTGATGGATAATGGTTTTTATTTGGATTTTTTTGTAAAGGAGTTTTTAATGTTCCTAATGGTGGCTTTCATAATGCTCTTTGCATTCATGATATTCACCACAATCTTCTTTCCATTTATCAGATAGCACAAAGTGGTAAGTCCATTGAGTTTACTCCAGATTCAATCTTCATTCATGATTTTTAAAGTATACAACTTGCTGTAATGGGTGGGGTTGATCATTATGCTCACATCTACACCCTTTCCCATTTTTTCCTGATAGTGAATGTTCTAAGGTGGATCCTCCTAGGTCTAGTGTGGGTAGTTCTTCAGAAGGTGATATTGGTGGTTTTTGAACCTCGCTATTCATCATCCTTTTGATGAGTTTCCATCATATCATGCTTATTTAGATTTGAGTGTTGACTTGGTTTTTAGGAGTTCATATAATTAGGATATATTTTTTTTCCATATTTTTCTTTGTAGGATGGTTTTATGACAAATATATCAGCCTTGGTTTGTCATTCTGCTTTTGCAGATTTGGAGGACATGTTTGAGGGGTCTCTCTCCTCTTTGATAACTCATTTTATTTGGAGGTTATTCTTGAGTTTCCACATTTAATGTCTTCTTCTTTGATTTGGGTCACACTTGATTTTATTGAGACATTTTCAAAGACATTTGATGTATCTTCAGAGATATTTTTTTGAGGCTTCTTCCCTCTTACTTCTTCATGGAGATGGAGTTTCTTCAACATTGACCATTAGATTTATTTCTTCCCAAGGAGAGACTTGTTTGTAGGCTTTGTATTCTCTTTTGTCTTCAGACATTCTTCAGTGGTTTTGGAGCTACTTCATTATGGGGGGCTATGTAGTCTCTTTCTTTCCCTCTTATAGGGGGACTTTGTAATGTATATGTGTGGTGGATGTATTCCATGGGGGGTATAATGGAGTCCTCCATCTTTTGTCACTTGATTGTATATTTTCTCTCTTTTGGAGAGGGGTTTTTTTCCATGTAGTTTTTCTCCTTTTTTCCATTTATGAGATATTGCATTTGTACATGGGTACCTAACATGACCTTATTGTCAGAACCCATCCTTGCATCTTTGCATCATTTGCATAATAATGGCTTCTCCCTAAGTTGCATTTAAGGGGGGGGAGTGTTGGTGTAAATAGGCATTTTACCTAACTAGTGGGTCCTATTTACATGTTAAGTCCACTTAGGTCCTAGGCATATTTCTATAATTCTTAGCTATCTAGACAAGATCTTATCCTAGCTTATATTTTTAACTTTTATTTAATTCTAGTGTCCTAGGTCATTTAATAATAACATAAGCATTTAATGTTTTGCAGTAAGTAGTTCATCACACCTTGTCTATATAATTAATGTCATTGTACACTTTTGTAACATACCTCATCATAGAATTTGATAGATCTAAATATCAAGTAAGCTCATTTCTTGTATACTCTCTTGTAAAAGGTTTTCATTGTTTTTGCAGGTGGTCTTGGGTATTGAGCTAATCTTCAACTCCTACACATTTTAAGGGATTTAAATAGTAAATGAACCTCATCATTGTGTCAAAAATAACAAAAAATATATGGATCCATATAAACTTTGTCAAAATCAAAATAATTTGAAAAAGAGATAAAAAAAATTGTCCAAGGATGTCATATGCCTCCTTGCACAACATTGTGCAAGTATAAGAATTTTTTTTATTCCTAAATGTTTTTTAATGATTTTTTAAAACTTAAAAATCATATTTTTAAAATCACACATGCCACTAACCACACATGGGGGCATAAGGGTATCCTATACCCTACACCCTTGCCATCATAGAGGAGGCAAGGTCAATGCCCTTTCCCCATCTCCAAGGTCTTAAAACCCCACTAATGACACTTAAAACTCTTGGTAGATTATAGTTTTTTGCAATATTTCTTCCACCACCACCAATTACCTCCAAGACATTGTCATAATGCTACTTGAGTGGCTTTCACCACCAATATGCCACCCAAAAACCACCTCCACTAGTGATGCTACTATTTTTCCACCCATGGGCCACCAACCTATAACCATAGTAGTATCCCCCTCTCTATTTTTCTTTTATACTTTATAGACAAACTTCATTAAGCCTTTTCTTGACCATATGGAGGCTTTTTTGTGTAATGTTTTTTTAGTGGGGTAGAATTTTGTGCTCTTCATAGTGATGTAACTAGTTTGTCCTCATGATGTTTAGTGTTTTTAGAAAATAAATTTTCTCTCATGTTCTTATAATTTTCTAAGAAAATATAAGTCTTATAACTTTTACAAACAAACTCAAATTTGAGTCCTACTTTTTTGGAAGTGAATATTTTTAGCACTACACATTGATGTAGGTGATTTATTCTTTTGTTATAATTTGATTATACTTTTAGATTTTTGGTCTTGATCAAATATAAAACTCTAATAACTCAATTACAACTTTATAGATGCACTTTGATATATAAAGTGACAAACATTGTAACTTGCCAAGGGTGCCAAAATTGAGCAATTTGGAGGGGTTGTTGATGAACACATGCTCAAATTATAACATGTAATTTCATATACTAATCTTGGGGGGATTATACCAAGAATTTTATAATTAAATAACTCACATAAAGTTGAAAACTTACTAAGGGGAAATATGATTCTAAGTCATTAATGGGTATAATAAATCATCCATCTTCCATTGCATTGAAAGAGAGAAACTACAAGTTCTAGCAAGATGGCATCCTTAAGCATTGGAAACAGATTCATCTATTGTCCCCTCTTTATGGGCTTACTCCTGAATCAAGTACTCATTGGAAAATATTTAAATGGAAATAAGAATGATCATGTCCTTGAACTAATTATTTTTAGTGTTGAATACTACACTTTATGAGCTTTGTCACACATTGAGTGCCTTTGCACTATTTAGACCACAGCTTGGGAGATGTATTGAGATTCCAATGAACCTCCATTCCCAAATAATTCATTATGGACATAATTCTCCTCCTTAATTATTCTTAGCATTCTTTATATGATGATGATACTTAAGAACTTATTCATTCAAAAAATATTGAATATTCTAATGACACACATACCTCTCCTATTGATTCTCCTCCTACATCTCCAACATTTGTAGCTATTCTTCCACCTCCAACTACTACATTAAATATAGATATCAGCTTCTCTACATGCTAATATATATTTTATTTAAATGGGTTCACATATGTCTTATTGATCATTAGGATATCTACTTATTAAGAAAACATCAATTATTTATAGAAATCATATTATGTATCTTGATAATAGAATTTTTGTCTTCCCTTTGATAAATCTCACACAAATCTATATCTCTTATTCTAGATTCACATATTCTCTTTGCCACATCATGCTACTATCTTAACATATCCTAATTCATGTTAGCTTAGGTCTCGTACACTTTCATGGTCACTATTCTTGAATCTTGTATGGCATAATTATAGTTTAGCATTGACATCAAGACAAAAGAGTAGCTTCCAAAAACATACATCTTAATTCCTTTCTACATTCCACCATTTGAGTGGGAATTCAACATTATAATAGGTTAGGGTTCTTTCTTCCAAAAGTATTTTCATGTGTCACTCTACATTAAATTCCTCTCTATTCTTTGGGGAGGCACACATGAGCCTCATCTTGCAAGGATTTCAAGACATTGTCACTTTGAGGGGGGCTATCTTTTCCCTTTTTTTTCCTATGGGTTTTATCTTTTTCTACTTATAAAAGGTTCACTCTCTTTGTACATTCAGGTTCATTCAAATTTTGCATGGTTATCTAATATGGATTGTCTATAGGATCCATTTATTTCTTATCTTAAGTACACTTAAGCCGATTGGTTAATGTAATTAATTATTTATTGTATGTTATATTAAGTCTACTTAGATCATTATTGTTATATATTTGAGCAAATTAGAAAATAAGAGCACATGTCATCTCCTTGATTGATGGGAACACATGCCACCTTTACCCCCTTTAATGTCTTGATTGATGTTAGTTAGGTGCCACATCTCATTAAGATAAGTTCACTTGGTTATCAAAATGAGTTCACTTGACACCTGTGTTCTTGTAGTTGAGTTGGTTCTTTAATTAACTATTCTCCTCTAAAACATGTTTCATCTTTACTTTTAAATTCTATAGCCTATATTATCCATTTCCTTGTTTAACATACCTTGAATACAAATAGTAAAATATTGTTATTCTTTCTTTTTTTTAATTGAATTTATTGTCATCTTATTATTCATTCTTGTGTAGATTTTTTTTTATAAGATAAGTAACATTTACAAGGTGTTGTACCCTTTACACAAAAGGCCACAAGGGAAAAAAATCAAAGAAGAAAGACCAATTAACACAATCCCTAAAAAAACTAGACAATGGACTAACAATAGAAAAACAACATATTAGCAACCAAAGAAAATGAGAAAAAAAATAATAAGAACCCCCTACTTGGGAATGTTCTCCTATTCCTCCACGAGGATAAATTGAAAACATCCATCTTCCAATGGCTAGAACTAGGGCTAGTAGAAGTTTCATGTTTTTTTATCTCATAGTGGAGCATTGAGGCCAAAGTGATAGTAGAATGGTGGATCACTTTGAGTCTAAAACAAGAAAGGCCATGTTGAGCTTCCTTTCCAAATTTTTCACACAAGCCATCAAAGCCTTGCAATCTTGGGCCATTTTTTTGCAGTTATGGTATATTTCCTCTTTGTGCTCATGTGGGGGAGTGGAGTCCTCCTCGATCATATTATTAAGCTTAGGAAAAAGGATCGGTCTTGTGGATCCAACTCTAATGCCTAATTAACTTGGTGCTATTGGGTATGCACACAACTTAGAGGACCTGAGGATCCCTAACTAAATAGTTGATCATTCACAAGAGGGATGCATTAAATCATCAACCAAGAATTCATAGAACTTTAGATTGTGTTGAAAAAGTATATGCATTCATGGATTCTGGACATCCTACATCAATTGAGTATAGGCGAATAAACATATGTAAATACAGGAAAATCTTGTAATCAAAATAAATTGCTAATTCACAAAACAAAGTAAAATAATACAGGTTGATGAGCCCATTTATTAGCTAGTTTTTTGTTATCTATATGTTGCTTATAAGACATTCCTAAGACAATTATTCCTATAGTATGTCATCTTTTATGCTCATTATGTAGACCTTGAACTTGGTTAAAGTATATGGAAATACAATTATGATATGATGATATTGCATGATTTATATGTGAATATGTATGAATTATAGTTGATATTTGTGTTTAATCATGGTAGTTAGTATTGTGTATGTGTTTTATGAACTAACTCCTTGTAGCCTGAGAAGAAACTATAGCTCGCGACAATTGCAGAATGCAACCCGTAGCCAAAGGAATTCTTGGACAAAAAAATAGGGGATGTTCTTGAATACATGAATGCAATAACTACAACATGGAGACACCTGATGAAGACAATTGTGCATCATTATGACAACAATAAAGGCATTGAAGAAGGAGAACCCTATTATCATTAAGATTCTGGCATAACTGATCTTATGTTCCACGTTCTAGTTTTGTTATTATAGAGTTCTAATCCTATTTGGATTCTTATTTCTTTTCAGTTGCAGTTAGAATGGATAAACCTTAATTATGCTATGATATCTAGGAGAGTTGAGATTAATGATTTTTGTTTAGATTTGTGTTTTGAATAAACTTATTCATGCATGTATATAGCCATTGGTTGATTCTTTAGATAGAGAGTTGATTAATCTTTCAGTTGTGGATTTGGTTATCAAACACTTTTTAGTTTTCAATTGTTATTACATAGACATGTTGATTGTTCAAACACAATTTTTTTAAATACAATATTTGAGCAAGATTTCATGTGATATTTTGGAATGTACAATGAATGATCCTGAGTTGATATGATTGATTTGAATATGAGGATTAGATTTGGTTTAGTTTAAGTGGAGACAACCACCTAAGAAAGGGCCACTCAAGTACTACCTTTCACTATATTTATAGTTTCTTTATTTCTATTAATTAGTTACTTCTTAATTACATAATAAGTTAAGATATATTCTCATATCAAGTTATCAGTGATTGATGTTCATATTCATGATTGCATTCATTTAACTTGTAGTAATTCAGAGTGTAGAATAGGTTCAGTTATTAGTTTCTAGTTAGTTTCACCATTTTATCTGTTAATAGTAGTTTAGTCATAAACTATGTTGTAGGTACCTGTAGCCTAAGCACCAGTTGTACTTATTTCACTGTTATGTGTTTTTATGATTTTCCTAACAAGTATAAGACCTTCATTAGGATAGTTTAGGTAACCATAGGTCTTTGAAAGCACATATGGTGCCAGTTCCATCACAAGCCTACTATCCCTGGTCGATAATCTAATGAAAGTATTTTCAATGTCAAGTGGACTATTCAGCTAGGTTTTCCCCTAAATTGAGTGATTGCCACCAAGTTTATTAGGCATTAGAATGGACTCTACATTTTTGGCACCATTTTCGGGGATGGTGCTACCTTCATAGACTTGTTTTTCCAAGATTTTATAGTTACATTTTGTTTTTAACATTAGGACTATTAGGTTTAATCTTATCAAATACCAAAAAATTCTACTAACATTGTGCAGGAGTCATTGCTATACAAAGATCTACCTATTGTACGCAGAGGTAGAGAGACACATTGGAATGGTTCCTCCCCTCAACAAGCCAACAATCTAGAGAAAATATTGGTGACTACAATAATTAGAGCGAGGGTACTACTAAAGAAGGATCTTCCCTTTCACCAATATCTACTACACCCACAAAAGGAACATACCAAACCATGGGTGATACAGTGGATGATCCACCTGAACATGTGACCTTTGATTTCCCAATCACCAATGAAGAAAGGGATACTATGCTGAAGAATATCCCTCCTTCAACATTACTAGTCTTTTATGGTTTGGAGACTGAAGATCCAAACACATTTCTGTTTGAGTTTGATGTCCTATGTAGAAGCTATGTCTATACCTTTGATACTCATAGGCTCAAGCTCTTCCTTTCCACTCTAAAAGATGTTTCCCTAAGATGGTTTATGGAATTAGGCAAGGATGTTATTCTAGATTGGGATACCATGAAAACACTGTTCTTGGAAAAATACCAAGATTATTGTAGAGGACCTGACAAGAGGAGAGATGAAATTTTTAGAATGCCATAGAAGGAGGATGATCCATTAGAGGACTGTGTGGAGAGATTCCAATTCTCTTTGAAGAAAAACCCATAGAACAAGCTATCTGGAGAATCCCTCAAGTTAGTATTTTTGAGGGGAGTCAATGAGGACTATATGGATGCCCTCAATCTTATTAGGCAAGGGGATGTTTCTCAACTACCATTTGAAGAAATCTACAGGGTTTGTAGAAATTACTCTAGGACCTTCACTAAGAAGCCAAGAGGAGAGAGGACATCCACCATTGGAAAATCATCTACTAGGGTTCCAAAGATAGAGTTAAGTAATTTGTTGTCTAACATGAAGGAGGACATTCTCAGTCACCTAGAAACTCAGTTGGACATTCTTCATATAAAGAAGAAGCAAGAGGAGGCTAAAGCAATGCTTACTGAATACTACCCCAGCTATAGACAAAGGAAAGCAAATTGCAAAAGTAAGAGGGTGGCTAGTATTAAAAAAGACGAAACAAAGAAACATGATTTTCAACCATTTGAAGGAGAGGATGGACAGTTATTTTACATTGCTCAAAGAAGGCCATGGAAACAAAGGAAAAGTATGCCACAAGACCCTTTGAATTTCAATTCATCTTAAATTTCAATTGGAAATCATAATTTTTCTATTTGGAATTCCCATCCTTGGCCAAATAACCAAAACCAATGGCCAAACCCCCAACAATGGCAACAACCTCAGAAAACTAAACCAACAAAAACCAAATGCATGGTCACCACAAAATTTTCAAGGTTCTAGTTATAATCCTCAATGGCCAGCACAAAAAAATTAGTGACAACCACAATGGAAAAAAGGCTAGCAGTGGTAGCAGTAAAACATGAATTACCAACAACCTTTACTTCCTCCTCGGCCACAGCAACAAGCCATTATGCCTAATCCATCCAGTCCAAAATCTTAGCCACCAAGAGCACCATAGTTACCTTCCTAGCCTGTAACTAACCCTAACAACAAGCATGTCCAATAGGCTTATATTATGAGGCTATGTGATACCCCACTCATGGGGTAGAGGTGAGTGATGTGCACCTTAGGTAAAAAAAAACACTAGTTGGTCCTTCATCCCCAAAAATTACTTAAATGGAAGATGGGGAACCTATAGATGAAGCTCCAAACAATCCAACCCTGGCACCTAAATCAAATTAGGTAAACCAAAATATCTCAAGTCCAGAGTCTCCATTTCCTGAACGCTTAGCCATACCAAAACATCAAAGGCAAGCTGAGATAGACCTATTGGGTCAACTAAAGGATGCAAGTATCAAATTCCTCTCATCCAAACAATCAAGGACATCCCAATCTATAAAAAGATAGTGAGGGACCTATGTCTTAAGAAACTAGGAAGAAAAAGGAAGGATCCTAAAACAGTCCATGTCTTAGGAAACCTTGTTGATATTATGTTAGGGAACATAACTATCCCTAAATACATAGACCCTGGTAGTCCAGTAGTGGATGTTAAGATTAATGGGACCCTTATCAAGAACACCTTGATTGATTTTGGGGAAAAATTCAATGTCATGACTAAGCAAACAATGCAACTCCTTCAGTTAGCCAACCTTAGACCTACACCTATTATTTTATATTTGGCAGATAGGTCAATAGTAAAGCCTGAGGGAATCATTGAGGATTTAGTTATAGCATCAGATTATTGGGAATATCCTACTGACTTCATAGTCTTGTAGCCAAAGGTTAACCTTGTAGGATATCCATTCATTTTAGGTAAACCATGGTTAGCTACAACTAATGCATTTATAGGTTGTAGGTATGAAAATATGATAATATCTAATGGTACTATGACCAAGAAATTGGTTCTCTATCCTCCAGCCCAACCTTATGCTAATCTTGAGAAAACCATATGGCCCACCTTAGATGAGGATGACCACTATCTCTTATAGGCTATAATGACAATAGAATGCAACCCTTTGTTGGATGATCAGAATGAAGATGATATAATTGCTCACATAATATAGAATGACTGTGATAGGAACTCACAGTAACAAGATTGTCTATCATGCCTACATGCTCCTTTGCAAAATATTATACCTACTAATTCATTTAAGGAAATATCTTAAATTTTCCATTCCTTACTGCCACAACAGTGTATACCAAATATTCCTACACCTGACCTCTCATCTATGCAAGAATCATCCAAAACATTAGAAATTCTACTAGGAAACACACTTAACATAAATAATGTATTAACTGAAGAGCAATAGAATTCCCTGAATACAGTGTTGCAGGCACATGTAACAACCTTTGTATGGGACTAAAATGACATGAAGGGCATAGATATTGACTTATGTATGCATAAGATCTATATAAATGATGGTTTTAGACCCATTAGACAACCTCAAAGCTAAACGAACCCTGCTTTGAGAGAGATAGTTAAAGCTGAACTCCAAAAACTACTTGATGCAGGCTTCATTTATTCTATATTTGACAGTGAATGGGTATCACCCTTAGTTATTGTCCCTAAGAAAGGTGGAAAATGGAGGGTATGTGTAGACTATAGGGAATTGAATAGAACCACTAGGAAATACCACTTCCCATTACCCTTCATTGATCAAGTGCTTGACTCATTAACATGGAAGAAGTACTTTTCATTCCTAGATGGTTTTAGTGGTTACAATCAGATAAATATTTCTCAAAAGGATCAAGATAAAACCACATTTGCATGCCCTTGGGGTGCTTATGCCTATTTTTTCCTACCTTTTGGGTTATGCAATGCCCCAACTACTTTTCAAAGGGCGGTGCTTAGCATCTTCTCTAATTATGCTCATGACTCTATGGAGATATATATGGATGACTTCACCACATATGGAGGAACTTATGAAGAAGCTCTTACCAATTTGGAAAAGGTTCTGAAAAGATGTAGTGAACATAACTTGTCCCTCGGTAATGAAAAGTGCTTTATAATGATGACTCAGGGAATTGTTCTAGGGAATTTCATATCCAGTGAAGGGATTCAAATTGACCCACATAAGATAGAGATCATTTCTACATTACCTGTTCCACAAAGGCAAAGAGATGTTAGAAGTTTCCTTGGCCATGTAGTTCAAGGGGTCTTGAGGCATATCTTGTCTTGGTTGCCATGGATTTTATTGAGCAATGTAAACACTTGACCTTCTTCATCCTCCAGGGCATGAAACTTTGGCTTTTCTTGCTTGTATTTAGAGATATTGGCCAACTTTTTTCACTTGCAATTGATTCTCTTTTGACGATAATGTAGGAAAAATTATGTTAGGGTTTTCTCTACTTCTTCCTGCTTCTTCTTGATATGGAGGGTATCCAGTTGAATATCTGAGTGGCTAATAATGCCCTCCTTCATATTTGATAGAATATTGCTAAGCTTTACCCTTGAAAATTTTGCAGATGTCCTATTGAGAGAAGAGGTCCTATCACCCCTATCTTCTTGATGAATGATCTTGAGTAATTTCTGTAAAATTTAAAAATCTCATCAAAGGGAAATTAAGAGATGTCCCCTGATCCTATGATATTTAGAGAGTCCATACAATCTTCATGGAATCCTCTTAAAATTACCGGTTTTAAGGATTAATAGGAGAGTTTGTTTTGATGAGATTTCTTGAGGCAAAACTAAAATCTTTCAACATAATCTTCCAAAGGCTCATCTTCTCTTTGTGACATTGTAAGTATGTCATCTCTCTTTCTATTTGTACCTCTAGAGTAACCCTAGTATTTTTCTAGGAATTTTGTCTTCGTTGTCTCCTTGTTGAGAACAAAATTTCTTCCCAACGCCATGAACCAACATAGAGCAACATACTTTAGCATGGGTACGAATAATATAAGTTGGTGTGCATCTATGGTGTAGTTGTAGATCTAGCAGAGTACATCAAACTTGAAGAGAAAGGTGTCTAGATCCTCGATAACCAACCCATAGAAAACAAGTAATGTTGAAGGAGGTATATTCTTTAGAGAAACAACCTTTTCTTGGTTAGTTATAGGGAATTCAAACTTCATGTGTTCTCCTAGGTTATCCATGCATTCTTAAACCATGATATAGAAAAATGAAGAAAAAGTGAAACCCTAGGATTTAACTCTAGGGTTTATACGCTTTTTCTTATGTGTTTCATTTAGAAATGGAGGTGGCGAGAGTTTGATGGATTTGGACAAGGTATAAGACTAACCTACAACCTGAAAGGTGAGTCAACTTTCCCTTGACCAAACTTGGAATGGATTTTGGAATGAAATGACTAGGCTAATGATGTAAATTACTATTCTGATGCAAATACAATAGATTCAGAAAGTTATAGACAAATTTAGATTTCAAAAATAGACTAAGCAAATTTTTGTGCACCTATGATATAAATTTGGAGTTGATTTTTGAGGACCAAGTCACACTAGGTGACTATATCCTAGCAGATGAATTCTAGATTTGATTTCATAGTCCTCTGGAGCTAGATCAAATCCTTCTTTCCCTAGCTTTCACACTGTCGAATTTTCGTTAGGTGAAACAATAACTGAGTTTCAATATGTTGCCAAAATGTAGAGTTTGAATGTAAAAATAAATAATTGACCTTCAAACTTCTCCCAAACCTCTTTGGATTTGAAACCTGTACATTCAAAGAGAGATGAAGAGTTGTGCCATATAGGGGCTTTCCTTAGTAAATCCCCATGTTAGTGTTTCCACTTCCACAATGGCAATGTCAATGAAAGAGAGCCTATCCTTTTGAGCCCATTAAGGCTAAGTGATGAATAAACAATGGACTACAATTCACCACTCAAAAATAGCTTCCTTGAAGGATTAAATTCATGCACATCTCTACAAAGATTAATTATTGTTAGCTTGATTCGCTTGAAGACCTACAAGGGTTAGATTTCACAAACAATATAATAACATAAAAATGATAAAACTCACATATACTTTGACATGATGCTTTGATATTGAATTGCTATAATAAATTTTCTCTTGACTACTCTTGACATTCTTGAGAATTCTCTTAATCTCTAAAATCACCTCTTAATGCAAGTTAGTTTTCAAATGATGCAATGACTAGGTATTGATATGCAATTATTCTAATTTCTCAAAAACTAAATCTCGATAGCTGAAATTTGACATTTGAGATTCAATTTTGGAGGAAAAATAAGGGGACTTAGTCACCCTAGGTGACTAGGTCCCAACCCTATTTTGTGGGACTTAAGGTGTTAGGGGAAAAATATTAAATGAATTCTTTGGTATTCTATATGCATTTTGTCAATAAATATTAAAATGAGCCACAAAATGCATAATTTAGAAAATTAGGTGTGCAATTATGTCCATGCACTTAGGGGGAGCAAAACATAGTATGAAATTGTCATGGGTGAAAATTTACGATTCTACATTTATCCCTCACTTTAGTGAGAGTGTGAACTTACACTCAAAATCACACTAAAGTAGAAAATATGTCAAGAGGGGTTCAATTGTCCAAACATTGAAGAGGTAGGATGGCAATGAATCTGGGGGGATGCACAAGCCACTAGGATTCAAGATCCCATGGAAAACCAACATAAGGAAAAAATAACACACATGTAAAGTGAAATTAAACATGGAAAACATAGAGCATACACAATGAAGACACATAACATACCATATAACATAAACATCAAACAAAACACAAACACAATGTAAACATGATGTAAACACATAACATACAAAAATCACAAAACAAAACACAAGGTTAGTATTAAAATGATTGGAATTGGTAAGGCAAAGAGACCTCAATCTTAAATTTGTCTCAAATACCAAACACTATCCATCAAATGTGATATCTAACAAAATGATACTCTCACAAGGATGTAAAATCACTTATTGGCTACAAAGTCTCACTTTCGGAAGTGCATAAATTTTAACATTCAAGAGGACAAATGACAAACTCACCTAAGAAGGTGCATAAACATTCAAGGGGACAAACAAGACTCACCTAAGAAGGTACATAAATTTTAGCATCCAAGAGGACAAACAAGACTCACCTAAGAAGGTGCATAAATGCCCAAGGGGAAGGACAAGACTCACCTAAGAAGGTGCATAAACATCCAAGGGAATGAATTGATAACCACACCTCAGGTGGCATTATAAACAACTCCACTACCAAGGGGGTATGCCAATAAATCAAATCTCACAATATGGAATGGATAGGGGTAATATATGCCCCCCTTAAAATGTCAACATACTTGTTATTTTGGTATTTTAAGGAGAAAAAATGCACACCTTCAAAAATAGTTATCCTTGCCCCCTAAGTGTAGAGACAATGAAAACCATGCAAGAGACTATCGTGTTTATACCATGAAAAATATGGTTGCACTTAAGATTGTACCACCATGAATGGAAATACATAAATGCATAAAGCTATAAATACCACATAGTGAGGAGAGATATCATAAAATAAAGATGATTATTGTTTAGAGTGATTAGGTGCATCAACACATGGAAGAGTACCATAATCTTTAAGTTGTTGAATCTTATTATTCAAGGCCTAACATTCATTGGTAGAATGCCCATCCACTTGATGACATGCACAAAATGAGTTTTTGTTATAATTTATTTTTCAAGTTTTCAAAGGAAGAGTAACTAAGCGGGCTTTGAGAAGCCTCGATGATATATACTCTTGTTCAATAGTAGAAGAAATTTCTTTCTCTTGTGAAGAAAACTTGCTCACTTACCACAAGACGTCATACATACAGTTGATGATAAAACATTAGATGAAGATGAGGACGAAGTTTGGAAACCTATAATTGTTTAGAAAAGTATGGTATAGACTTCACTTGATCCTTACCTTTTTGTTCCATGTTTGCATTATATCCATTTTTAGAAAGAATTTTGTATCCAAGGCCATAACATTCTTCCAACTCAAATGAAGAAATAGTATCTACATTCTCTTGAGAGTAATTGGATTTTTCTTGAGCACGTAAATATATATATATATTTTAAAGTTAGGAATCTTCTACTCACGAGGGATTGAAGTTAAGGAGCACCCATCATCATCATGGGGTGATGTTTCTGGATTTGGTGATGTAGAACAAGATAAAAAACAAGAATCTTTAGGTTTAAATTGTGAGATTTTGTACTCTCCCATAAAGGAGGGTGTAAAACCTAATGAACCCTAATCATCATCTAAGAGTTTTGTTATAGATGAAATACATAAAGATTATCATTAATTTGTATAGGTTCTTTGGACTTTGATGGCAAAATTTTAGACTCCCCTTTGAAATAAGGTGTAAAATATAATGGCCGTAAATCATCATCCAAAGATTTCATCATGGGTAAAACACATTATTCTATGTTCAACATTTATGGGCTCTACTTTTAAAGTTAGAATCAAAGCATTGAGAGAGTTTGAAGTATTATGTTTGCCTTTGGCTTGTAAATTATAACTCTTTTCATCTGCTTTAACTATGTATATCTTGTTATTATATTCATATTTCATATTACAGTGGAGGGTAGATGGAACTCCCTTCATGGCATGAATCCATGGTCTACTTAGGAGAAGATTATATGAAAGAGGTCTTGGTATGGCATAAACATGTGTAGGTTAAGTCACGGGTCCTACTCTAATGGGTAATGTGATGAATCCTAATGGTTGCTTGTTAACATTAAAAAAGCCACAAATTGAAAGATCATTAGGTTCTATAAGATTCTTATACATACCCATTTTATCTAGAATTTTGATGCTACAAACATTAAGACCTAATCCATTGTCTATGATGGTATGCCTAACTCTAGTTTTATTAATTAACACCTCTATTATTAAAGCTTCAATTTTGTTTTGGGTCTCAAGCAAGGGTAATTCATGTTGAGGGAATGTAATATCCAAATTTTCCACTTGCATACAATCAAACAAGGTTTCTACATCATTTGATTTAACAAAATTTGGGACAACAATCTTCCGAAAAGCCTCTTGGAGCATCCCATGGTATGTAGGTGATGTTAGAATCAAATCCCAAAGGGAACTTTTGGCTGGAGTATTATGAAGTTTCTCAACAAGATCGTATTCTTTACCACTATTATAAGGAATATTAAATGTAGGTGGAAGGTATGGTTGAGGCAATGGGATGGATGTTGGCATTTTTTTTGGTTTCTTATTATTTCTAGTGTTATATGTGTGAACAACTACATGATAACTTGTTTGTTGTGACACATGATTACTAGTGAGTTGTTTTGCAAAGTTTAGGATGTAGCCATGAGTTTTAGGATGTCCTATCATGAGAGGTGACTTAGGAGGTCCAATAATTAGAGGAATTTTAGGATTTCCAATAATTAAAGGATTCTTAGGATGTCCAATAATCAAAGGAGATTTGATAGCCAATTGTGCGTTCATAACCTCAACAGAGTTAACTACTTGTTGATGATCTTCTATCGAGGGGAGATCTAATGTCAACTTAGCATCTTCATCTATGCAATCCATCTTACTATATTTTGAAAGAAATGTATCAATGATTTCATCTTCTTGTCCAAAAATATCTCCCCAAGTAGGAGATGTATTGGGAGAGAAATAAACAAGATTCTCATGATGCTCAATGATTGGATCTTCTAACACTAAGATACCCTCTTCATAAGTAGGTGAGGTATCGAGAGAAGAAAAAACATGATTGGCATGATTGTTAATTATTACATTCTCTTGCACCAGGCTAACCTCACATATAGGAGAGATAGTGAGAGAGGGATTAATGAAAAATAACAAAAGAGGAGAAATAAACTCATTTTGACATGCATGTAACAAAAATTATTTGAAATGGTTAACAAGATATGACAATAGAACATGAATTGTGATAATACAATATTTTTGTGATGAGAACATTGTGTTATGTCCTATGGATCAAGCTAACAATTTTTTTTAGAAAAATAGACAATTACAAGACTGATATTCAGAAACTGAGACTAAATCTAGGCAAAACCTTAGACAAGATTTTGCACATAAAATTTGGCCTCAATTTAGCTAGACTAGGTCACCTAGGGCGACTATGTCCTATACAGATTTTTACAAAATTCAAAATTTGTGTGTGTACAATAATGTTTTAAGTTCCTATTTTTGTGTGTATATATGTGTGACAGTGAATATTTTTTCAGAATTTTCCCAATTTAGGATTATGTAATTCAAAAATGAAAGTGTGTAATAATTTGCAAAATGTTCAAATAATAAAAGACAATTGTAAATGCAATTCCTAGATCCAAGATGAATTGTATGCACCTAAAATGTGACCTTATCCATCCACACCTCATTTTAGCCTATCCTAACCCAATAATTAATTAAATAAATATTCATTATTTATTTAATTACTTTCTCCATTATACTTTATCCACCACCTATTTAATTACTTTCCTCGTTATCCTTTATCCACCACCTATTTTATTACTTTCCCCATTATCCTTTATCCACCACATTTTTTTTTGCTACATAATTTTTTTTTTTTATTGATATCCAATTTTTTTTACATTGTTGCAATTTGAGGCACCCAGCCAAAAACAGAACCCTTACAAACATTGTTATCATGCCTATAGTAGCAACCTAAGATTATTCCAATCTACCTAACATCTGCAACTTACAATGTTCAAAATTTTGCTACAAAGCGAAGAATGCTCGCTTTCTTACTAGAATCCTCCCCAAACAACACTCTTTGTGAACCTTCGAGCGTCCCATTATCTTGCGCCATGGAGGATACTGAATATTTTTCCCAGAACTACCTGGTATGCTTAAATTTTACCTGTCACCCTTAACCTAATCCACCTATATGTTGGCTGTTGTGGGATAAAAACTTTAAGGGAATTTTCTCCTTCCTACTATTGTATTATAGAGTTTTGTAGCATTCACTCCGTCTGCACCTTCATTTGCTAACTTATTAGCCACTTTATTTGCTTCTCTATAGATGTGCTTTATAGTAAAGCAACTTAGTTCTTCTATTAGGATACATGCCTATTCCAATAAAGGATGCAACTTCTAATTGTTCAATTTCTTTGACTGTAATGCTTGAATGATCACCATTGAGTCCCCTTCCACTTCTACCTATTGCAATTTCAAGTCCATGCAGAGCTACAACCCGTTCACCAATGCCATAAGCTTCGCCATTGTGTTTGTGCCTTCTAGTATTGGTGATGATCTCTCTGCCACCACTCTCCCTTCACAATTTTGAATTATGTATCCAACTCCAGGGACTCTCAGGTTGCCCTTGGAGGCACCATCAAAGTTCAGTTTGTACCAACCTTCCTTTGGCTTTGTCCATACTACCTCCTCCCTACCATTGTGGCTTACTATACCTGTTACAACCCCCTGCTTTGGTAAAATCATTCCATACCAAGACTTGCACATTCCCACGTCCCAATCTATGAATGCTACCTTCCCCAGATTTAATTTCTCCATCCAACCATTCATCACCTCTACTATTACTACCTCCATCCGGTTGATGAAACTGGGCCAATCCCTATCCACCCCTTGGAAAATTTGCCTATTCCTTTCTTTCCAGATTTCACATACTACTATTAATGGGATTATGGACCATAGGGCACTTTATCCACCACCTTTAATTAAATAAATCTAAATTTATTCAATTAATCTGACCTTTATCCTCTCTCCTCTAAAATCCCCTAACCTTTCTTAAGTTAGTTAATCCTGGATTAATTAACTTTATCCCCATCCTAAACCTTATTATCCCATTCTCCAACTTTTAACTCCACCCAAGTTAATAAACCATTGGTTTAAATTAACTCAACCCTTCCTCATTAAATCAATTAATCCTTGATTAATTGATCTAAGCCTCATCCCTAATTATCATTACCATTATTTCCTAATTTTAAATTCCTATGTCTCACCTACCCCCACTAGCCTGTTACACAAGCCACCCTATCTCTTACACAAATTTAATGTCTCTCTTCCTAATGCATGCTCACACATGTGTGAGCACACCTCCCCATTTCACCCCTTTCCATGTTGTGACACTTGTCACAAGGCTAACCATTCTTCATTCCCTGATCCAAACCCTATCCTTCTTTCAATATCAACCCTCCATTAACCAGTCAATCCTAGCCCTTGATTCCTCTCACCGAAATTCTATATAATGAGGCCTTGGAACTCATTCTTGACATCCACATTCTCCATAATATTATGCTATCCAAATTTCCATCAAATCCATCTCTATCCTACCATCATCATGCTAAAATATCGAGCAACCACATCCACTATCATCATTGGAGAAAATCTGCAAGATAAGGGTGCATCTTGTGAGCTCAATCCATGAAGAGGAGACTATGAAGGTATAAATCCTATTTATGCATTTCTTCTATTTATCATCATTATCATCTTTTCCATCTTCATTTTGGCATGCCCGGTGGGATCTAGTGCAATAGATATATGCTCTCCCCTCGCACTTAGTGTGATCTCGGAGATCATAAATCTTTGCATTTCTTCATTTTGTTTATACTTATGTTTAGGTAAACATAAGGTTGCTAGTTTTGTGTGTATTCTCTCCCCTCGCACTTCATGCAATCTTATGGATCAAAAACACATAGCATACCTTTTGCTTTAGGAGGCCTACCTAGGGATTTCATCACCCTAGGGGATGACCTCATCCATGCATATCAGTGGGGTATATAAAGGGGGGAGAACTAAAGTTGTACCCCAATCTAGTTGTGTCGTAATTGGTGGAGCTCTGATTTCTTAGGGTGATTCCAAGCTAGGGGTGAAGGGTTGGTCTGAGCTTTCCCACCAAAAGTTCCTAGCCCATGCTTGTGATGGACTAGTTTTCCTGGTTTGAGCCTCACATACCTTTGTATATATCGAGGATTCCCTAGAAAAAAACATTGTGTAACCTCTAGAGCTATTGAACGTAGAATAGTGTAGTGCAAGGGATGCACATCATGCCCTATAGATTCCCACCATATGGATCCCTTGAGTGAGAAAGAAATCCTTGGCATTGCATAAGCTACACATAGCTTTCTGGGGAGAGGGTGATTGGGTTATCCTTCCATTCCAAGAGGCCACTAGTTGTTCACTCTCATAAAGACGCAAGTGTATACACCCTGTTGAGGTATCCCTACCATTGAGTCGAAGGAGATTCCAAGTATGGAGAAATATAAGTTTGTGGGACTACACTAGCCTATAAACCCACTTGAGATTAGGATTGTGAACAAGTGCTTGAATTTTTTTCTTGTGCAATACCCATGAAAAATGAATCATCCAAGGGGCTGAGGATTAAACATACAATACAAAAATCCATCAAACTTGGCCACTTTTTTTGTTTTGTGTGCTTTTAATTCTATCTCCTCGTCAAGCAAGCAAAACCTTCACCTCATCCAATTCTTACTATCCTCCCCATCCTTCCACATCCTAATCATACCACCTTTTTCCATCCTAATCATCCCTTTTCATCTTAATCACCTTATCCTAATCATCCTATCCTAATACTTTATTATCATTCTAATCATCTATCTTGTCCTAATCATCCCCTAATCTGTAGCCAATCCATCACCAATCTATCATTTTGGACCCTAAGCCTAAATTTCCTAATACATTTGAGGTCCTAATCATTATCCTAATCATCCTCCATAATCCCTATCCAATTTCATCATTAATCTTGGTCATAATATCCTTTATCCTCCATCATCCTTAATACACATCCTTCATTATAATATTTAATCCCCATCTCTCATCATCATCTTATCCAATCCCCTTATCAACATAATCCCATCTTAATCAAATCATAACATCATTCTCCATCTTTATCCTTAGGTCCTATTCTTCTAAATCCACTAATTCATTTCTAATCCCTCACCATAATTCCCACCCTCATCCAAAATAAATCCCAAATTTTCATCTTCCAATCAACCCTCCACCATGTCTAACCATTCAACCTATCCTCCACCTAGCCTAATATATTCCAATCCACCTTCATCCATTCTAACCCAATCTAGTATCATGAACCCATATCCTAATCCCTATGATGATAGTGAGAATAATGTGGATTACCTTGAATCCATGATCATTAGACAAAATTCTCCAAGCTTCCACCAATCACCCATCCAATGTTCCCCTAAAATCCCACCCACACCCTTACCACCCATGTCATCCTCATGGGATTTCATCACCAATTATTTCCTCACCTACCACTTCAATAATGACATGGATTCTATGCTTAGATACCTCCTAGCCATTTGTGCTAAACTTCCATCCTCTACACCTTCATCCAATCCATCCCCTCTTGCTTATCATTCCCCTTCCTTTGACAAGGGAAACCAATACTTTAGAAAAAATTCCCCTCCAACCCCATACACACCCCAAATCCCCATCTCCACATCCTTTTCAAGCTCCTCATCCTCATCATCAATTTACCAATCCATGGAAAATTCCACCTCTTATTCCACTTGTTCATCTCCCACATCCTTACAATCCACATCATCCCAATATTACCAATCGAATTCATCTCATGTCCCTCATAATGGTTGGATCCAAGGACTAATTTCAAAGGTGCTTAATTCCCCATGCAAAAGCAAAGTGGTGAAACCTTTGCATGTCATGCATCCACCTTCATCACCTCCACATCAAGATAAACCCCAATCCCCTAAATATCATGAACCTTCTGTCATTCCACCTATCCAATTTATCTTCCTCCCCCATCACACCATCCACAACAAATGAAATATGTCCATCTCCTAATCCAAAGCATGCTAACATAGATCCCCCTCCATATAAAGATCAAGAAACCCCTTCTCCTTCATCTAATGATACTCTTCCATCCAATGATCCCTTTCTATCTCAATAGAAAGATATCCTTTCATCCCCCTCTCTCCCACTTCATCTAATGACATCCTTCCATCCCAAGATCAAAGTGCACCTTCCACCCCATCTAATGATCCTTTCCCCTCTCATGATAAAAAAATCCCTCCCACTCCATTTCATGATCCCCTTCCATCTCATAACCAATAACACACTATACCATCCACCCCATTCCATGATCCTACCCCAAGTCAATATGAAAGCATCCCTTCATCTCCATCTCATGAGCCTAATCCTCCACAAGATCCCATCACCCCCATCCAAGCTACCCACGAACCCCATATTTATCAAATGGGTTAACTCCACTTTCATCCAAGCTGGCTTAATCCAAGAGCCTATCATCCCTTCCATGTCACATACCCCTCAAAATGGACTCACATATTGCTTCCAAAACAACAAGTATCCCATTGGAAAAAGTATTTGTCAAACTATGCATTATCAAGGCAAAGGGTTAGGCCTCCATGAGTAAGGCATATTAGAACCCCTACAAATCCAATCAAATCCTAATTATTATGGCCTTGGTTATAAGACACTAGACATTGGTACTCCTTCCACCCATCCACCTAAATCCAAATATCCACATTCCCCATCCTCCAAATCTATTGTGGGCCCTTATGTTCCAAATCCCAATCCCTCATACCTTCCATCCATTTTGGGTCTCTATGTCCCAAAACAAAGTGCTTCATCCCCTCCATCCATTTTGGGTCCCTACATTCCACCACCTATCACTCCTATTCCAAAATTCCATTATCCTCTCTATCCATCACCTCATATCTCGAATCAAGATAAAAAAAGGTGCACACCCTTGAACCCTTCCCAACATCCTACTTACATTCAACCATCCATAATACATCCACATAATTCATATCCATCTATCATCCCCATTTCTCTTGGAAGCAATTTGGATGCCAAATCTCAAATGCATAAAGCCAAAAATCCACAAAAATCAAAGGATCAACATGCCCCATCAAAAAGACATGCAAAAAAAAAGAAAAATATGATTCAAAATAAAAAATCCCAAAGGCCACAAAGGCCCATGAAGCAAAACTCGAAGTAAAAAACCACGTGGATTCCAAAAATACTCATAGAATCAATACATCCCAAGGAAAAATCAAAATTATCATCCAAACTTGCTAATCCAAAAGCTTCATCCAATTCTATGTCCTCCACCCTATCTAATAATCCTTCATCACCACCATCCATTTTGGGTCCTTATGTCCCAAAATATAAAACCACTCCTCCATCTAAACCTCCAACTTCAAAGACCATTTCTCTTCCACAACTTCACCACCCTTCAAGTTGTGTGCCAATGTTGATCTTGCCAACATTCCCATCCACTCATCCACATGTCTTCCACCAACTCATCCATTATCCAACATCCATATTCTATCCTTCCATCCCTCTTATCCAATCCTTTACATAAATCCATACCCCTCTCCATCTTTCAATCCATTTTATCCCTCTCACCATCATTCTACCAAAATCTATGAGCATTATAGCACATAATAAAGGCATACCATCCATGGAACTAGGTGCTTGAGTCCTTCCTCCCCCATCCCTTGCACTCTAAACTTGGAGGAAAACTTCATCCACACATATTATCCACATCCTCCACTATCCTTCAACATCTATGCATTATCCTATCTAAATTTACATCTTCCCCTTTCCACCTTTGATCTTGACAAGGCTAATGATCTTCATAATCACCATGCATCTCATCCTATCCATATCATCCATCACATATCCCTCATCCTATCCAAATCCATCTTAACTTCCCATATTTGATCTTGATAAAGAGCCTAGGGTTCAAATATCCATATATCCATATCTCATCCACTTAACCTTGATCATCCTATCCATATCTTCCATCTCATATCCTATCTCCACCCCCCTATTCTAGACAATTTATCTTCTCTCTTCACCCTTGGTCTTCATAAATATAGGGGAAAAATATCCATGCGTGCTTTGGAAAATTACATCCTCACTCTTACTTCCATCCATGTCCTCCATGCACTATCCTTCCATCTAATACTACTATCCTCCCATCCATGATTGCACTACCTCTAGTGTGAGGCATCTTGGTCCTTTGTAACTAGTCCTTGGAGATCCATCCTCCTATCCTCCATCCACCATCCTCTTATCTCCCATCACCTATCTTATATCCAATATATTCATTTATCCCCTATCTACAAAATCCATTTATCCTTCCATCCTTTTCCAATCCTTGGTCATCCCTTGTAATTGTATCCCATCTATCCTAATCATCCTATCCTCCATCCAATATTATCTTATCCAATCCATTTATCCATCTATCCTTCCAATCCAACTATCCCCATACAATCCTAGGCCATGCAATCCAACCTTGCAGTCTAGATCATCATCCATAAGCAAGCCATCATCTTAATCCAAATTAGTTGAAATCTATTGATCCACTTTAATCCAACTATCATTATAGGGATGTATCCTTCTAAATCCATGTGTTGTTCTTATCATTAACAACACAATCCTTGGGGTATGCATTTTTCTTATCATCAACTTTGCTATCCTTATCATCATCATCACCAATTCATCAATTCATCCACCAATCAGTTTTCAGCTTGACTTGGAGCATAGTCCTTGTTTTCTTTTGGTTTGTTGTGCATGGTTTCTTATTGCTTGTGTGTTTTTATCATTGTTTGCATATATCATGGTCTTTTGAACTCTATTTCCATAGGGGCATCATGGTCTTCCATATCATGGTGCCATAAGGCATATGTTTGCAGTTGAACTTTTGATCACGTACTTGGAACATTGTCATCCTGGTTCCTTATACCTTGGTGTAAGTACAATATAAAATCTAGGTTTCTCTTATCATTGCAACATTATGATAATCCATTGTCCCTCTCCATCCATATCTCCATCACCCTTATCTTTTTTTTTTATCCATCCTCATGTATTTCATATTTTTATCTTTTCATCCTTCTATTCCTCTCATCCATTTCGAGAGCACACTCGTATTCTCCTAACCCACATGTCCTCTCGAGGGGGCATATCATTACCTCCTCATCATCCTTCCTCATCCTTCCTAGTGACTGGGGCATCATGCCACTAGTCCTTATCCCTTACCTTCCCACTATGTTTTATTCTTCTTTGAAATGATGTTACTTCTCTTAGTCGCAACATCATCTCAAAGAGGGAAAAAATGTAGACACCTAAAATGTGACCTTATCCATCCACACCTCATTTTATCCTATCCTAACCCAATAATTAATTAAATAAATATTCATTATTTATTTAATTAATTTCCCCATTATCCTTTATCCACCACCTTTAAATAAATAAATCTACATTTATTTAATTAATCCCACCTTTATCCTCTCTCCTCTAAAATACTCTAATCTTTCTTAAGTTAATTAATCCTAGATTAATTAACTTTATCCCCATCCTAATCCTTCTCCATTCTCCAACTTTTAACTCTAGCCAAGTTAATAAACCCTTGGTTTAAATTAACTCAACCCTTCCTCATTAAATCAATTAATCCTTGATTAATTGATCTAACCCTCATCCCTAATCATCATTACCATTATTTACTAATTTTAAATTCCTACATTTCACCTACCCCCACTAGCCTCTTACACAAGCCGCCCTATCTCTTACACAAATTTAATGCCTCTCTTCCCAATGTGTGCTCACACATGTGTGAGCACACCTCCCCATTTCACCCCTTTCCATGTTATGACACTTTTCACAAGGCTAACTATTCTTCATTCCTTGATCCAAACCCTATCCTTCTTTCAATCTCAACCTTCCATTAACCAATCAATCCTAGCCCTTGATTCCTCTCACCAAAATTCTATATAATGAGGCCTTGGCTCTCATTTTTTACATCCACATTCTCCATAATATTATGTTGTCCAAATTTCCATCAAATCCATCTCTTTCCTACCATCATCATGCTAAAATATTGAGCAATCACATCCACTTTCATCATTGGAGCAAATCTGCAAGATAAGGGTGCATCTTGTGAGCTGAATCCATGAAGAGGAGGAGACTATAAAGGTATAAATCTTATTTATGCATTTACTTAATGCATTTCTTCTATTTATCATCATTATCATCTTTTCCATCTTTAGAAACAATTGACTAATTATAAGATGCTGAAATATGAAAATGATGATGTTGATGCCTTTTTCAAACAAAACAATGCAATTTTTCACTTTTTGAGCTATATGCAAGATGCCTAAATGAATGTAATGGAAAATTTGAGATTTGTTTTCAGATTTGAATGACCTAATGCAAACTTGTAAATGTAATTGGAATGTAGATTTGAGCTATGATGAATGAAATTAACCCTATTGCAACATATGATGCAATATTGTATGTAAATTTTTGAATTTTTATGCCTTTTATGGTGCAAAAATGAATGCCTAAATGAATAATGAAAAACAATGCAATGCTAAACCTAGATATAGGATGATTTGATTTATATTTCAGAAGGTTTATAATGTTAACATGTCAGCTTCACCAAAATGAAATGATGAAAAATTGAAACCCTAAGATTTGACTCTAGGGTTTAGGCACTTTTCCTTATGTGTTTCATTTAGAAATGGAGGTGGTGAGGGTTTGATGGATTTGGACAAGTCATAAGACTGAATTACAACCTAAAAGGTGAGTCAACTTTCCCTTGACCAAACTTGGAATGGATTTTGGATTGAAATGACTAGGCTAATTATGCAAAATGCTATTCTAATGTAAATACAACAGATTCAGAAAGTCACAGACAAATTCAGACTTTAGAAATAGATTGAGTATAGTTCTATGCACCTGTGATGTGAATTTGGAGTTGATTTTTGAGGAGAAAGTCACCCTGGGTGACTATGTCCCAATACATGAATTTTAGATCTAAGTTTATAGTCCTCTAGAGCCAAATCAAATCCTTCTTTCCCCAGTTGTCGCACTGTTGGATCTTCGTTAGGTGCAACTATAACTGAGTTTTTGTATGTTGTCAAGGAGTAGGGTTTGAATGCAAAAATGAATAATTGATCTTCAAACTTCTCCCAAACCTCTTCAAATATGAAACCTACACATTCAAAGAGAGAGTAAGGGTTGTACCATATAGGGGCTTTCCTCAGTCATACCTTGTGTTAGTGTTTCCACTTCCACAATGACAATTCCAATAAAAGAGAGCCTATCCTTTTGAACCCAATAAGGCTAAATGATAAAATGAATGATGAATAAAAAATAGACTGCAACTCACCACTCAAAAATGGCTTCCTTGAAGGACTAAAGTCATGCACATCTCCACAAGGATTAATTATTGTTGGCTTGATTTGTGTGAAGACCTACAAGGGTTAGATCTCACAACCAATATGATAACATAAACATGATCAAACTCACATATACTTTGACATGATCCTTTGATATTGAATTGATATAATAAATCCGCTCTTGATTACTCTTGAATTTCTTGAGAATTCTCTTGATCTCCAAAATCACCTCTTAATGCTAGTTAGTTTTCAAATGATGCAATGACTAGGTATTTATATGCAATTATTCTAATTTCTTGAAAACTAAATCTCGATAGCCGATATTTGACATTTGAAATTCAAACAATAAAATGGCACCTTTGAAATATTCAATTTTTGAGGCAAAATAGAGGGAATTAGTTGCCCTATGCGACTAGGTCCCAACCCTATTTTGTGGGACTTAAGGTGTCGGGGGTAAAATATTAAATGAATGCTTTAGTTTTCTACATGAAATTTGTTGGTAAATGTTAAAATAGACCACATAATGCATAATTTAGGAAATTAGGTGTATAATTAGGTCCATGCATTTAGGGGGGAGCAAAAAATAGTGTGAAATTATCATGGGTGATAATTTACGACATTACAATATCAAAATGTATTATAGAAGTCTCCTTTGTAATTGGTGTAGCTATCGTTATAAGGGGTGTTCCTTCTTAATTGATCCGCTCAATTTGTTTGCTCTGTCCACCAATGTCTTCAAATGCTTTGTGTATTGAGGGGAGAAATACTTTCAGAGCATCTATTTTCCTTTGCATGCAATGGTTCTAGCTCTTTAAATCAACGGTTCCTGCACATTGTTAGTAAATAGTGTTGTTGTTGATGCCTAAATACCTATTTACCCTAATACTAAAATAAAATTTGATATCCTATGAAAGCTTGAAAATAATTAAAAACACACAAAAGAATCCTGAACTTATCACCATCCCCGACAACGACACTAAAAATGTGGAGCCAAAATGCCTAATTAACTTGGTGATACTGGGTATGCACACAACTTAGAGGACCCGAGGATTCCTAACTAAATAGTTCATCATTCACAAGAGGGATACATTAAATCATCAACTAGGGAGTCATAGAAATTTAGATATTGTTGACAAAGTATATACATTCATGGATTCTGGACATCCTACATTGATTGAGTATAAGAAAATAAACATATGCAAATACTGTAAAAGCTTGAAATTATAATAAATTGCTAATTCACAAAATAGAGTAAAAGAATACAACTAATTACCTTTTGTTATGGGTACCTAATGCTTAAGACTGTAACCATTAATTATTAAATTTCAGTATCCTAACTTAGCTAATCCTCTGGAGTATGAAATAAAACATTAACCTACAAAATCTAATTCATGAATTGTAACACATTCATTTATAATCATATAACTCAAAATTACCAATTGAATTCACAATGCATCATTTAATCTAATAACTGAAACTAAGTGGTTCAATAACACCTCAAGTGGCCCTTGCTTGAGTTGCTGCTTCCATAGGATTTTGTCAAACACTCACTTACTTAAAAAATCATAGTATCAAATCAATTCTCTTTTATTGCATTCTAACACAAAATTGTTACACAAAATCTAACAAGAAATCTATTTAAGATCATTATTCAATAACACATAATCTCATAATACTGCTGCTACTACTAGTACTACTAGATCTCCTCCTCAATAGAGGATCCTACTATATAGGGTCTGTGAGGGAGTCCCATTATTCATGAACTAAAAATAAACTAAGGAATATTTGTCAACTTTTCCTCAAGGGTAGGAAGAGGATTGAGTATTGAAACAAAGAATAATAATTACTTGAAATAGGAGTAGAGAAATCAAACATAGATTCTATGTCCAACAAACTTAACCGTTTACAACATAAATGTGCTCAACAAATAGTTCTATCATAATTCAATCCTGTTGAAAATAGAATTATTCTCTTGTAGAGACAAAAATTGGTCAGAGTAAAAAATTATTGCCTTTTGGTCTATGAGGAAGGATCTAGGTGAACCAAAAACTAGTGTAAAGTTTGAAGATATCGAAGAAGATTCTGAGTTTAGTAATTTGTGGAATAAAAAGCATCCCTATGAATGTGAAGAAAATGATGATGAATGTGATGATGAATGTGATAATGATAAGGAAGAAAAAAGTGTACAATATGCAAGAAAATTCAAATCTGATTTAAGTGAGACCACAAAACAAACATATACTTTAGGAGTAGTCATAGCTGAAAAAATGGGTTATGAAGGTGGTGGTTTGGGGTTCCAAGGACAAGGAATTTGTATGAAAATAGATGTAGACCATAGAAAACATGTTGATAAGTGAGGCCTTGGAGCTGATAAAATAGCCCAAGGGCATACAAGAACAACTCAAACTAAAACAATTTATTTTGTTACATATTCAAATCCTAATCCTCATAGACAAATACAATCACAAGTAGGACATGCCCATAGTGGAGAAACTGGTGCAACTAGCACTGCCACTAGTGGTGATGGTATGGGTAGTAGTACTAGTAGTGGTCAACATGTGCTACAACAACAAATTACACACAAGAGGCCAACAATACAAGATACTACATAAACACTTAGTGATCAAGACATATTGAAGAGGCCAAGGATTATGACAGGTCCAAGTCCAACTACAAGTACCAATACCACTACCTTAATTTTAAGTTCCACCCCAAAGGAGTTATTTCCAGGCACTCTTCTAGTTACTATGGATACAAAAACAACTGCAAGTACTCCTTCGCTATTCAAGCATTCCATTATTTCTGTGTCACTAGGTTTTGATTACAATGGTGAGTTTAAAAAGAAATTAGGAATGTATAAAAAGGAAAGGAAGTAACTGATTGAGAGTTCATCCATTGTAACTTCAAATCTTGCAACAACCATAGTATTACCCTCATTTGACCCAAATAAATAAATCATGGAGTACATATTTGTTGTTCCCATAATTCAAAATAAACCAGAGAATCAAATGGATTGCTCTGATTTCAAGTGAGCCATTCCAATTGAATTTTTTTTTATACATTTTTTTTGACAAAATTAATGTATCTAAGAAGAACAATGAATTTGTGTACACATCATTGCTAAAGCAAGAGAGAGAAATAAAATGTTTTAGATTCAAATAGAAAAGTTATAGGCAAACCTGGAAAATGAGAAAGCAAAGAGGAAATCAATAGATAACAAGAGCAATGAATTAGAAAAAAGAACAAAACAATCTACCTCTACATCTACAAGCAAAGAGGATAAAAAAACAAAGGTGGAATTGAATGAACTGAAGCAAAGGTTAGAAGAGAGAAAAAATAAATATGATGAGGAAAAATACTTCAGAATTTAATTAAAGCAAAAACTGGAAAAAGAAAAACAACAGTGAGAACAAAAATTGGAAGAAGAGAGAAAAAAAGTGAAAAATTGGCGACAAAGCTGATGGAAGCAAAAAATGAAATAAACTCTTGTCAGAATAAGTTAACTACATTTTGTAGAGAAACAATGAGACATATGAAAGAAAATATCTGGGACAACAAAAAATTAATTTCAATACATAAAACTGCGAATCAAATTCAACAAATAGTCTACAAATCTAGTGAAAATGAATTGAAATCAAAAGGAATTAATAATTGGATTGATGCCTCAAAGAAGTTGTCATATATCATTAAAAAGTGTTTGAGAATATGTGAAATAGAGGAATTTCTGAATTGGGCTGCAAAATAGTTGAAGAAGCCAAATAAAAAGGTAAGGAACTTGACAGAGCTTGGTTTGCCAAATAATTTTGACACAATTGAGCAATTAATTGGAAAAGATTATTTCAAAAATAAGATGGAGGATACAAGGAAGATTGATTTGGACCAGTTTCCTCATAACCCAAATGAGGTAAACTATTTGGATTCCATCAAACCACTGATAACCTTGAAAGCAACTTTGATTGAAACATTCTAGTCAAATTCCAATTTCAATCATGAATTGTTAACAAATTTTCAAGTCAGACACTATCAATTAGAACAAATGAAACTTCCATCAAGTGAATAGTGGAGCTTGCTACAAAAGTTGATAGAATTATTTGATAATATGAGTTTCCAACTCAACTCTGTGCAGAGTTGTCTTTGAGCAAGATTTTGCATTGCCTCTATGCATTCCTTTATTTAAAAAATTGAAAATAAATAAAAAATCAATTTTAGTAATGTGTTCAATTATCTGTATTATTTATTTTCTTAATTGAAGAAAAAATCTGGTTTGTACTGATAGATACACATTAAACGATTGTTGATGTTCATTATTGTATATGCTACTATTGTTAATATGTTATTAAGCATTGAGTTGAGTGATGAATCACTGAGTACATGTAAAACTTATCAGTATGACACAATTAAAATATGAAATTATTAATAATATGTTAATTTATTCAATATGATTCATAATTTGAAATTTCATGTAATATAATATAAAATATCATCAACTACAATTTGGAATATGATTCATGAAGTGTAGTATAAATACCTAAAAACTACTAAATCACTTTTGGTGGAGCTTGTAAAATTTCATGATTTTTGTGTTGTTTGGTGTGTGGGAAAATTTGAAATTCCTTAATTGTATTGAATTAGGGTTTTAGGGTTTGCAAGCTAGGGCTTTCTAAATCCATCATATGTTAAAACCCTAGTATCCTTGTGTTTAGTCATTGACATGCTACACTTTTTCACCTAGTCTTTAATTTACAACTTGATGGTATCAATGTCGTGTGTGTCTGCATCCCCTCTTACTAGGAAGTGCCCTTTTTAAATTTATTAAATTTAAATATTTACCTTCCTAAAGTATTATATTCCTTGAGTGCTCTGAACATGTGTAAACATTTCACATTGTCTCTATGGTTCGCAAAGGCTTTGGTTTTGTCATTTTCCAGTCTTGTGAAACCCCAAAAACATGACGCATGTCCAAATTTTTCTTGGCCAATGTTTTTATCTATAATTTTAATTACACTCTATTGAGCCCTATTGTCTCGTCCATGACTGGTCCCCCTTTTTCCTAGTCACTTTAAGTTGTTGAATTAAGCACGTGTGTTTCATGGAGGCCCTTTATTCATAAAAATCCTGATATTTTGACATATTATTCCCAATGAAACAACAAAATATTGACACGTATTATACCATGTGCTAATTCCTATTGCAAATGCTTAGGCCTTCGTGGAGCCATGGTGGGACTGATCTTTTGTTATTGCAAAGTTTGAGATGATGACAAGTGTCAACATTGCAACTCTTTGCGGAGAGCCCTTCCTTCACGGGGGGTATATTTATTTCCATTAATACCTTCGTGAGTCTGTGAAATGGTGACACTTTTTTGCATAAAAACAAAAGGAGGTTGTTACTTCACAAAGAAAAATTCAAATCTGTGTGATGATCATCGATCTTGGGATCAACAGTCCACATTCAAACCTAGCTAACATCTCCTACTAATCACGTGTTCAAGAATGCGAGGAGTAATGGTAGATGGCGTTGATATTTGTTGAATTCAAGAGGACTGATATAAATTACCTATTCAATTTCACTTCATTCACAAATGCTAAAGCAATCAAACAGAGTGCCACAAATTTTTGAAGCGAACGAGGGTTTTTCTGATGCAAAATTAGGGTTTTTCGACATTAGATGGAACAAATAATCCAAACATCGAGCTATGAATTTGAAGGATTTTTTTGGGTAAGGAGTGGTTACAGTCAATTCAAGGGAAAGGAAAACTGAGTTATAGTGGGTGTATGTTGCTGAATTTTTTATAGAATTTTGGTTTGTGAATAATTTGTTAAAATCCTAATTTCTATAAACCCTACACTTAAAATGGTCAGAACATCAACTGGCAAGAGAAGGCCTCTAGATGAGGATATATTGCATTGCGCCTAGGATCAAGATAGAGACCAAAGGTTGGTCCAGGGTCGGGGTTTTGACAAACAAACTCATCGATAAGAATAGTGGGTGCAGAGACCCATTATCACAAAACATGGGTATGCATTGTTCAAACATTCTTACAAAAGAGTAGATCAAAGTACAGATTATTTTTGTAGAGAGGCCAACGCTATACTTGATGCCAAGTATCATCAATATTTGCAAGATGTGGAAGTACTTTTAGCTCATGGCTCATGGCCTTCTGAGAGTATGTTTAAGGCATGGAATGAAAAGTATAATTATTTACTCGGCCTATGAGTTGTTCCATGTATTTATTCCTATGCATCTTGTCTAAGATTTTGGTTGTTAGAAAGGTCTTAACTAGACATGGTGCCAAGTAAATTTTGGAGATTTTATAATTTTTCTATTTGATAGCACAGATAGAAAATGCTATAATTTTGCTCTGTAATAACAACAAATGACTCAAATACTCAATGTATTTCTTTAATTTTGAATATCGACCTATCTTTCTCTCTAGTATTGTATTCACTATCTTTTGACTCAAAATAAACAAGGTTTATTTATAAGTTCTCATATCAAATCATGTGTTATAGACTTTGAACTATTTGCTTTTATTGGAGAAATGGATTAATATTGCTTTTAGTTATTCATCAAAGATAATTAGTTGGAAAAACCAACACTATTATTGTTAATATGTTATTAAGCATTTAGTTGAATGATGAATCATTGAGTACATGTAAAACTTATCAGTATGACAATTGAAATATGTAATTATTAATAATATGTTAATTTATTCAATCCAATTCATAATTTTAAATTTCATGGAACACAATATAAAATATCATCAACTACAGTTTGGAATATGATTCATGAAATGCAGTATAAATAACTAAAAACTGCTAAATCACTTCCATTTTCCAAATCATGTCCTGGTCCTCACTCTGAAGATGAGATTGAGAGCCATCTTGACTCTGAGTCAGGTCTTCATTTTCTTTGCCTTGCATACGTTCTCTTAACTACATCTCAATATCAACATTCATTGTGTCACTATCATTTATGCCACTACCACCAACGTTTGAAGTGTTGCACAACCCTCTTCTTTCAAATATGGACTTCCAAATTGTGAGTGCCCTTTCAAAAGGAAAATTTCAGGAATTGTACCTAGTTACAAACACCATCAAGCAATTTTCCAAATTCTTGTCTAGTGTGTTTCTTATATTTGATTTCAAAAACCCCAATGCACTGAAAACTCTCTCATCCTCCACCGACCCTAATATCATTGTTTGACATAAATTAGAAAGGTTGAAATATTTTGATAACGAATCACACAATATTTCACTATGGCTTAAGTTTTTCCAAACCCTTATTATTGACCTCGCTTCCATGGGACTCTTCATGGACTCAACCTGGTCAACCATACTTACTGCAAAATGCTTAGCTTGTTCTCTAAGTTTAATTTCATTTATAATTCCTCTTATTTTTTATCCATTGTATTTTGAACTTTTCAAAAAGTGTTTGTCCAAGGTAATTACTTTTTTATGAAAATAGTTTGGGTTCCCTCAGTTTCTTGACATCCAAAATTGAGGATACACAATAGATATGGCTTCAAGTATTTATTCTTGAGGGAATCATTCATAAATCTCCGTGGAAAGAGATTTCGCAATAGATTTTAAATTACCACTTAAATATTTAACAATGTCGTTAAAAGCTTCCTTTCTAATAGGTACTTCTCTGGTAGAGTGTCTGACCATCATACAATAGTGCATTGGTATCTCAAATCCATGTAAAAAGACACATAATTGCTCTCTTGCATTAAACCTTAAATAATTTTAGGATTATTCAAATCTATAATTAACTGCCAACTTACAAAATTTTTACTTTGAAATGGATAATCTGTTAGATTTAAATATAGATTATCAAGGGTGCATGCCATTCTACGTAGTTTATTATATTTATACATATACATAGATCTATTTTGGGATTTCTTCACAAGATTGTTCATTTCATCCGGCATGGGGAGAAGACTAGCTAAAGTTAAGACCTATGTAAGAGGTTAGGAGCTTTGTCTATTGTGTTGCCATATTCATACATTACTTCAATCAAGGATTGATATTTTGAAAAAACTCGTTGCACTGGTCCATGCAAGGAGATCCATCTGGTATCAACATTCTTAAGAAGCTTGTTTCCTCCTATTATTCCCTTAGTAAAATTTTAAAATTTTGCAAAATGTTTGGGACTTCGACAAAAGTATGCATAGAGCTTGTAGACTATATTTTCAACTTTTGATACTGGAGGAAACTTGCTTACAATTCTAAATGCTAAATTCATTTTGTGAGCCATGCAGTGAATTCCAATCATGTATGGTGAACAAGTAGTTTGTGAATTTACGCAAAGATCGCTCTTGTGATCTTGCATTATTGCAGCTCCAATATTAGCTCCTACACACACCAAATTTTTGGCAATTTTCAAGTCATCCATACCTCCAATTTCATTCAAAGATTTCTTTACTAGTTCAAATAGATTTTGAGATGTTGAATTGTCCTTTATTTTATGAACACAAAGAAGACGAGGCTGGTGAACATGTTGGTGTACAGTAGACACATGCATACATACCCAAGAAGTATTATCTACCACAATAACTTCATCTAAAGATAATGCAATGAGGTTTGAATCTTTTATTTTCTCCTATAATAATTGTTTTTCCATTGCAGAAAGACAAATTTCCCTATCTCATCCATCATTTATTGACCAATGTGTGCTAGGAAAGTTAGAAACACCCAAAAAAGATAATAAATTAAAATATTTTGGGTAGTCTGTCGTAGGACACCCTCTGGACAAAATATGAAAAATAACACTCATCTGAACAGTTTTTTTTCGGTTATGATCCTACCGTTACCTTTCCAAATTGAGCTTCAATTGTACCTCCGCATGCAACAAGCTTCACCATTCTTTGCATATGCTCATCATATTCTGAGGCATACTTAACATGAAGAAATTTTTTCTTTGATTTCCATCTTACTACTCATTTTTCCTTTCCATCTATGATTTGTTTTTCATAAACTTTACCAATATGCTTTTCTATAGTGTTAAGCTTTAGCTGCAACTTCTTGTCTCTTTTACATTTCCAACTACAAATCTTACGCTTGCATTTTTTTGTAGGTTCATCTTTATTCACATTCTCCACTGGTTCAATGAATGGGTACTTTGACATCCAATCAATCTAAAAATTCCTTGTCACATCCCACTAATGCCCCATTTTTTGTTTGTCTTTTCTTTTTGTCTTCCTTGCAACATCATCATCTATAATGCCAACATTTCCATGTAGTCCTATTAACTCATTATAGCTACCCTTGGTATCCCTTGGAACATCTTCTATGGTATTGTCATCCTTATCTGACTCGATTAAATCATTATGATATTCTTGTGAGGTATTGTGAATTCCTTCATTAATATTTGGTGAAAGAGTTGATGATGTAGCTCCATCTTGATCTAATGGATCATAAACATTGCCAATTCCCAAGAAAGATTTTATGGTAACTCTATGTTTTGGGAATTTTGAAGGCCTCCCAGTCCCTTCACCACCCTGAGGAGTCTTACCTATGTTGCACTTGCTGCTTGAAATTTTGATCTCTCACTTCGAATAAAAGTTGGAAAAAATTCCTTCTTGTTTAAGGACATAGAATATAGATCCCATTCCATAATCAATATCATAGTTAAGATTGAAGCAAGAGTGGAAAAGAGATAAAAAAATATTATAACACTAAAGAAATGATCACTTACCTTTAGGTTTTCACTGACTTTCTATTCATTAATGCAGGAATGCCTGTAGTTGTAAGTTTATAACTTGCCTATGATCAATGTTCCAAGTCCAACTCTTGAATCAAGAGCTCACAAGTTCAAAACTAAATAAAATGTGTAAGAATAAATTAGAGTTTTGATTGTATTTATATCAATCCATATTTGGTGAATTATGCGAGATTTTTAAATGGTATAGTAAAAATTTGGCGAATCCCATCTGATTATACAACGATACATTTAAATTTTGGGAAAATCAAACCTCGATGGAACACATACATTGTAATTTTCAAGGTGATTATGGCCCTACGATTAGCATGAAGGTGTCATAGTAATTGGAGAAATGTGTCCTCAAACCTAATTATTTTTTAATGTTGTTGGAAAAATGGGTCCTCATAAGCAATTATTTGTAAATTTTAATTGGCGAAATGGGTCCTCACACGTAGTGAACATTTAATGATGTTGGTGAAATGTGTCCTAATACATAATGTTGTTTTAATAATATTGGTGAATATGTAGGTGATTTAATACATGCTTCCAAGATTCTAGGCAAAAATATTAATCAATTTGTTTGAAATGCGTAGTTTGTTATGGCGAAATTATTAATTACGTATGCTCATAAAATAAATTGATTGTGAATGGAAATGCATTGGACCGATAATTCATAAAAAATCGTGTGATTTGGACACCTCATTGGTTTCAATTTATTCGCCAATTTTGACTTGGCCGATATGTACTATTCACCAATTGGTGAAGATTCACCACAAAAGAATCCTTACCAAGTAGATCAACTTACATTTTCCAATGTACTTTCAGCCTATGTTGAAATGGGAGCTTTGGAACATGGTATAGGTATCCATAGAAGCATAAAGGATATAGGGATTTTGTTAGATGTTGTAGTTGGAAATACTTTGATAGACATGTATGCAAAATAAGGAAGCATAGACAAGGCACATAAATTGTTTAACCGAATGCCTCAAAAAATGTGGTCTCATGGAATGCCATGATTGTAGGATATATAGAATGTGGAAGCATAAAGAAGTTTAATAGAATGCCTCAAATAAACACATTTTCCATAGAATGCTCTAATCGTAGATAATTCACAGTCAATTTGTTAAATAGGATTTAGGAAATTTCAAGCAAATGCAATTGGCAGATGTAAAGACATACTCTACAACCTTTGCTAGCATCCTTGTAGCCTATGCCAAAAATGGGAGATTTGGAACGTGTTGTGGACATTCATCAAAGCATAAAGGATAGATAAATTTTGTCAAATGTTGTAGTTTTAATTGCTCTCATTCTTATTCTATTCTTCATTTCTCTAAAATTTTAGCACTATTTTGTTTGTTGTTATCTATCCTATCCTTTTCTAAAAAATTGCATGAAATAATGGCATGGTTGCACTATATAGGTGTGCCCACATTCTTATATCAAAACTAGACTTTGTTCCTCCTACTCGCAACCTAAGATTTTTTAGGAGGACCCTCCTATTATTTTTCATCAGCTAGCTTATCTAGTTTCTATGTTTCATTCTTATTACCTTTTAAACGTATTTAAACAATCTTGTCATTCATAAATTTAGTTGGTAGTAAATCAACCAATTTCTTGTTTTGTTATCATTTCCCAACCAAATCCAAATTTATTTTAAGACATGTTAATCAATCTAACTAGAAAGAAAATAATTTGTTATTTAGTTGGTAGATTTTTTTTGTGCTTGTGTTAATTTAAGTAAACCCATTTATGATTTATTTTTTGTTGAATCCTAAGTGTTAACTACTGAAAGTGCACCCTGTTGAACCTAAGGTTCAACACCTGAGTGTAACATGGGAAAACCTCTAAGCTGTGAGTTACTTGTATGCAGAGGTTAACCTCCGGAGAAGGCCGACTTCCTATGGTGTTAGCTAAATTATTGACTAATGAGGAAAAGGGAAGAAAGATATGCATAAAATGAAGATAATATGTTCCTATGGTGATGCACCTAATTGAAAACAGGACTATGAAATTCATAACTTCAACACTTTGCTTATAATGACTGAAAACTTTAAAAGAGAGGATTCCACAACTTACTTTTGTATGTCATTGCATAATATTTCATAATAAGGTCATAATGCTCAGACTTCTAGAAGGAAAATGAATTCACAACCATAAGCCATCTACAAATTTTGACACAAACTATGACTTGCGCTAACAATACTTTGTATAAAGGTGTTGAATAAGAAATAAAGCTATAAGGAAATGATAATACCTCACAAATAACTTTGATGAAATATTATTGATGCACATAATGAAGCAAATAAAGAGAAGCCAAAATCTCAAGAAAACATTGATGTTCAAAGGTCTCCACTGAATTCCATATCCAAGAGAAAACTGAGTTACAAAATTTTTCCAATCTGAGAAAGGATTTGCAAAAAATCACTATCTCTCAAAACTGCCAAGTAAGAACTAACTCCAAAATGAGTAGAAAAATGTGAATAAGTAGCTAACATCCAAGTTGCTTCCACAATACAAGGTTCTAGAAAGCCTTGGTTCAGATGCAACAATAAGGCCTAAAATCTAGCCTTCAAATCCACTCAAAAAGAGCTCATGTTGGATGAAAAAGTCATGCAAGACTTAATCCAACCATAACTACTCCTAAAAATGCTCTAAATGGAAACAAAAGGCCTATATTCCCTCAATTAAATGATGAATCACCCTATCTCTTCTCCACATGTTTGCAAACAAAACTTAACTTCCCTAAATGCCCTCTATAATCATAAAGATTTCAACAAAACTCATAAAAGCATAAAAGGTATTTATCCTATTTTGCATTATAATAGTCACATAACTTTATGATTTATAATATAATCATAAAAGTTAATGTGCTTTACATTTAACTCAAATTCAAAAAAGAAATAAACAAGGGTATAGTTTGACCTCTATATGCAAAATAAGGTGAAAATACAAGTTAAAAGTTTTGTTGTGGCATATGTAATGCATAAGGCAAAGTCTAAGCCATGGGAAATATTAATTTGTTTAGAATTTTTGATAAATAAAGTGATAAAAATCACTTCACTCGTATCGATGGAAAAAATAGGGTTTTCAACCCTAATCCAAAAGCCACAAATACTTAATTTTTTCACATTACTATTTTGAAGCTTCTGAATGAAGCATAAGCCGCCGCCATGAGGGTTTGATCTGGAGTAGAAAAATGACATTTCCTGGCAGATTCTTCAACAAAAAATGACTTAGACAGCTGAATAATCATTCCAAAGGTATTCTTTCAAAATTTTCTGTCATACCCTATAGATAAAAGTGCTCGAAATCAAGCTATTCTTTGTATAAAGATGAATAAAAACTTCTTTCTGAACTTTCTCTCTATTTTCCTCAGTCATTTTCATGCAAAACTCTACATTTTTTCCTCATGGCCGCGGGCTATGTACTATTATTTAGCAAAGGAAATATGTTTTTTTGTTCTTTTATTGTGCCTTATATGTTAATGTGGGCTTCATTACACATAAAATATGAAAAAGTGTTTTGTCTTTCATTACTTTTTTGAAACTCCACGCATCCTTACTTCATTCACATAAAATATAAACTTCTTTGTGTATTTCCATGTTCCCCTGTATCTTTGTTGTGTATGGCCATGAGTTTCTCCTGTGGCTTGGGCGTTTGTTCATGACTACTGAGGGTCTTGATCTCTCACAGAACATAGCTTCCCATTTGGACTCTAGAAAACTTATCTGTTTTTAATCTTGAGAAATCAATAAAAGGCTATCTTTTATTTGTGAAGAATATCTTCTCACTTATGCTGGATGTTCTTTACTGACATGTAGTAAATGACCTCCACGCTTTCTGCACATTTATGCTTATTTCTTATACGCAACCTCAACTATCCATGACAACTATTCTATTCTTACTTCATTTACAGTTGACACTGTTTGAAGAACCACTACTTTCAGTTCAATGTCTTCTGATAACTCTCAGTATTTGGAATCTTACTGTCTTGATAGCATTCAATACTACTTGATTGGGACTGTATCATGATATCACTTGCTGCTGCTCCATTTGTCTCAACCATAACTGTTATTGTTGTTTTCCATAGTGCCATCAAGATTATATATCTTTCTTTTGTGTAACAGTGTTGTTATCAAGTAGATCTAGCATGACAGTCTCAGAAACAGTGTTTTCTTTTATAATATTGGCATCTTTTAATTCTGTCATTCTTTTGATTAGAGGGCATAGTGTAACATGATCTCCTTTACCTTTCTCTATCCTTAGAACTCTTGTTATTACTTCTAAGAATGTATGCAAGTGTCCTTTCCTGTTCAGAATGAGAGAATCCCTTTCATTTGGCTTATATAAGACTTGACTATCAAATACCATGATACAACCTTAACATAGAATTTGAGCATGCATTCCCTCTATTGTTCTTTTCATGAACCTGACTGTGCTTTGAACCATTATTTAGAACTATCTTCATCTTGATTTTACTGTTGCATTTAATAGTGAATATAGATTGTGGAAACCGTAGCATTGTAGTGCTTCTCACTGTGCAAATCCCTTCTTTCGTACCTTAGGAAGTGACTGTCTCATATCCACTGTCTTTTTGTATCCATGATATAGCTACCTATTCACTTTGTGTTGATGATGAGAAGAAACACTATTCAAGACCAAAATGATATGATCATCGCCAACAAACAGATTAACAATCTATTCATTATGCCAACCCTTAAAATAAACTCCTTAAAGTTGCTTCATATGAAAGGATTTGTGAACCTTTTCATCCTCATCATTTCCTAGGAAGTATTTAAGCCCACAAATAGTACAAGTAGAGAAAAATTCAAGAAGAAAACAAACCGACCCAACTCCAAAAAGTACTGCTTAAATATTATCTTCTGGCCTAATTTCTTTCTAGATAAATTTGCTTCTTGGGAGTCTCAAATACAACTGTGGGTTTCAAATGTACAAAATTCAAGGTTAAATCTATAGGATCTTGATCACTTGCATCCTTGAAAAGACCTTAACAACAATGTCCTCCTTGGATAAAATACTTGTCTCAAAATCTATTTCATCCTTCTTCCAAGACTTCATGAAGCAAAAACCTGCTATTGTATTCTACGTGGATGCACTGGAGTGCACAAAAAAAAAATTGTGCATAAATAATGAGCTGGGATCAACCCTCATGGGAGCCACATTTATCTCCACTCATATTTGATTTAATTTATATCTGCACCTGTAGTTGCACATGAAACAAACAAATTAGGAAATATGATTGTCTTTTGTGTGTACGTTGACCAAATAGTTTTCCTAGACATCCAAGGCATTCATTGATCTTTTGATGCACATGGAGATAAATTGATGCATGGATAGGTGGATAATATAAATGATCATGTATGGTTATGACTTTTCATTGCTTAGAGTATAACTCTAACACATTACTTGACTATTGCAGGAACAGGAGCGCATGAAACCAGGAAGGACAAGCAACGCGGACAACAGTAAAGCGAGACAAACATCAACCAGTCATTCAGGAAATGACTAGTCATCCCTCTACATGCACATTTACTTTCCTTCATTTATTCATGTATTAATTCATCTTTATTTGTATCAAGGAAAAGTCAGTCTCACAGCTTGCTGTGTGAGACACATGTGTCTTATCTCATTCAATAAAGATTACATTTTTAGAAATATGTGAATCTTTTTGTATTACATGCATATATATGAATGTAATGGTCTGAAGTTGTAACCTTTTCAGATTTTTCATTTATACATATGTGATGAAGGAGGACAATAAAAGTACCTTATTTTTCTCAGTTTAAAAACAAATTCTACCCTTTTGAACCAATGAGTAAAAAAAAGGGTAACACTAAGATAGACAATTGAAAAGGCTTTCCTAAATTTAAATTATGTAGGCTATATATTTTCTATCTATATTTGTAGTGAACTTGATGTGAATCCTAACCTTCATTATTTATTCATTTCTTCATCCTCAAAAAAATTTATCTCTCTAAACAACAAACTCTTATTCTAATGTCCAAAAATTAGTTAATTCTACCTTTTTAAAAAAAATATCATCATTTAAATTAAAATTCTTTTTGAGTAAACATAAACATAGTCACAACATACAAACCTTCACACAATTAGGTTAGTGTCCATATACTACACTATTATCTTTGTTTTTTATTTTCACCAAAAAGTAAAAACTATAATTTTCTACTCAAATTTTATATAGTATATAAGGATGAATCACTTTTTTTGTTCTTTGATAGAAATTATTATCCTTCCTTCTTTAACTATCCCTTCCTCATACATTATCTCTTATAGGAACCCTCATCTAAACCTATCCATGTATTTTCCTTCCTCTTCCTTCTTTCACTACCCTTCCTTCCTTTCTCCATTATCATCTACCCCATATGATGCCCCACTCTACATGTCTCACAATGATGACCACTTTGATAATGAACCCCTATTAGGTGTTTTTAAGTTTTCCACTCACTAAAATTGACCACCACTTGTCTCTCCTCCAAAGTAGCCTACCTGATAGTGTCACCTAATCCTAAATCTCTTCACTCGCATACTCCTTAACAAATATCATCATCACCCATCTTGAGGGTCTAGATATATTACAAGGTAGAGGATATATTATCCACATTCATGTCCCTTTATTGTCTAATTCTTCTACCTTCATCCCTCTCTTCTAGCCAACATCTTTTATTTTTCCTACCACTCAATTTCCATGCCTAGTCTTTATCATCCAACCCATATTCCTACCATTTATCTCTCTCTCTCTCCCTCTCTTGCTATTCCACCTTGTTTTGATGTAAAATTAGTAATCAAATAAAAATAAAAATATAACCTAAAAACTATGTAGTTCAATTTGATCAAAAGTCACATAATTTGATCCATAATAGGAAAACATCACTTCTATATAAATGAATGAGCTAAGGAGATCTATAATGAATGGTTCACAAGGAACAAAAATTGTTGAGGGTTCCACAAATGAAATAGCAAGCTACATGGGCCATTTGATATTTGGAGAAACTCCATGGTTGAGCCCACTTGAGTTGGAGTAGTATTGGGAAGGACGATCTTCTAATAAGTTTTGAAGCTTTACCCTTTTGATTAGCACCTAAATGTAATTACTTCTAAGTATACCATTATGTTTTTCAAATGGGTTCTTGTATATCAGAGGATGCAACTTCCTCAATAATGAATATTGGACACTATTCCATGATCTCATACTCTTGTGAAAATAAGGAATGGGATGAGAGAAAAAATCACTTTGTTGCACATTCCAAGATGACACAAATTGGCATCCATACATCTAGAGTACATACCTAAGAGGTATGTTTATTGGGAAGTATAAGGCCTCAAAAAATTAATTTATTGACTAGTCAATTTCACACAAGTGTGCACACTTTTACATGAAGGTACAAATAACTTACAAAATATGAAATTTTCTAAAGTGAAATGATATGTCTACTAAGTGGACCAAGGGGAACAACTTTTGTATTCATTTTTTCTCAAAAAAGTTTGGGATGTGTCTATTTTTAAAGGGTTTTGGACAACAATGTGGAATAGGATATACATGTGCCTTCAAGACTCAAACACACTTGTAGGGCTATATAATGCATTGAGGAATCTAGTGTGCATGCATTGTAGTCCTACAATTGTGTTGTAGTCTTGGAAAATAATATTTCAAAATTGATTTCATAGGAAAAAATGTAGGCATTTCTCAAGGTTTAACTCAATTATTTGGCTAAGAAAAATGTAGAAACACCTAGGCAAGATCTAGGAGTTATATAGGATTGCAAATACACAAGCATACACCCAAACCTCACATGCAACACATGGCGTATATGGTTCATGACTCTCAAAAGAATTGAATGAAAATCATTGACTCCCAATTCTACATAATCATAGCAATAAATTAGCATAATAACATATTCATCATATCAAGGATAGTAAAGGATGAGTGTGAGATCATGATGGGTCAAATAGTAGCAATGGAGGAAAAAATGCATTAAAATGTTAGTCAAAATTGCAAAACCCTTTTTAGGCTTAGATTTTTAACTTTCTTTTTTAGCTTGGAAAGTCAAAACAAAATAAATAACTATTTTGAAAATGGATATCGATTATCAAAACAAAGTGGACATGTGTTGGAAATCCCTTAGTTTTTTGAATTTCCCCTCAAATTGTTATGGATTGCATAGGGGAATGAATAAATATCTATTTTGATTTTAAAATTTCCCTTGTGAAAATTGCATGGGTATTAGGTTTGAGAATCCCAAACTTACCTTTTTTGTGGAAATGATGAGTTAGGATGTCTTCATAGATTTTCATTGACTTCACCCTTGATGTTGACCAAATTTTTCTAATCCAAATTTGATAAACAAATAGAATATATTTAAGAAACCCTCAATATTCTAAAAATATAATATATGTCTTGTTATAATTTTAATAAGTAATTATTAATAATTCTTTGCATACAATATGTTTAAAATTGTAATAGACATACTGATTGAAAAATACATAACTTTCAATTCATTTTTTTCAAATTTGAAAGATGTTTCACATTCTATGCATCATTTTTTTTGAATAAAGAGGGTAAAAATTTATTACTATCAGAAGATCACTAGTTGTTAGAAACTGGGATCTTAGGATACTAATCATTATAAATAAGATATAACATAAATAAAATGAGAATAATACAAACATAAATTTTACACATTACACAAGATATACATGGGGAAAACTCTTTTAGGTAAAACCACCATAAAGCATCATTTTATTAAAATACTTACAATAATGATCTATTATATAACATAGACCGAACTTGGGGAATACTTCTCCATACTTCCACATGGCCAATAATACCTCATGTGCATAGTGATATAGTTCACAATATAATCTCCAAATTCCACATCTCTCAAATGAGATAGAACCTCCTTAAATATGGGAGGGAGGGTGACAAAATACTTGAAAGGGTATTAGTCACACCTATTCAACAACCTCCATTCATAAATAATCAATAATCTAATTATTTAGACTATAATGATTTCAAATGGGATATGCTTGATAAGCATATAATATACAAGGTTTTATAACCTTATATTAGAATAATATATAAATGTTATAAGGGTATGACCCCTAATAACATTATGTTCTAACACTCCCCTTAATGTTAATAGGGGGCATCACATGTCAATTTCCATAAAAAGAAAAAATGAAGTACCCCAATAATGTAGGTCTTCTTTGATAGTGATAAATAGGGACACAAATATATATCGAAATGAAAGCCATGTATTCCGGGCTACATGGAAGTCATCTTGTCATAATTTATAATCCCAGTGTTTTAAAAATGATGCTATATATGAGGTCTTAAAAATATTTTTATTGGAGCCGGAGTCTCCTCAAATCAACCTCACCCTAGGTTCATTACATAGTGCTTGTAGGACTTAATACAATGTGCCCATAAGACTTAATATAGTGATTTTATAAGTGGAAGATTTACAAAGAGAAGAAATTTTAATATATTCCCATAGGACTTCTACATCTAGGATTCAACCATTAGGTGGTGGCATTTACATGCACACTCCGCCTCAATGGAATCACCTAAGGACAATAATTTTATTTGAATTTGGAGCATATAATGCCTATAGGTCTTATATTATGCCTGTTAAGTCTTACATCTAGGATTTATCCATGAGGTGGTTTTATGCACATTCCCCCTCAATAGAATCACCTAAGGCCAATCATTACACAATTTTTTTTATAAGTGATGGGGTAATATTTCAATATTTTTCTTCTTTCTCATAACATTAATTTGCTTGAATAGAATTGGAGAGAATTTTTATGATAAAATACTTTTTCTTGAATAGAACTGGAGAGAACTTTGTATGATAAAATACTTTCACTTGAGTAGAACTTTTATGATAGAATACTTTCTCGTGAATAAAATTGAAGAGAATTTAGTAAAGAAATACTTTCACTTGAGTAGAAATTTTATGATGGAATGCTTTCTCTCAAGTGAGGTGCTCATGATTTTCAATGTTCTTTTCTCTCTTTGGAAATGAGATTCTTTGGTAAGAGTAAAATAACTCTAGTTATCATATAGTAAAGTGGTACTTTTACAAGTATCCATTTGAAGCTCTTTATAAATCTTCAAAGCCACTTGATTCTTCAAGAGTTACTTTTGTATATTGGGTTTTGGTTAAAAAACCATAGAAGATATCTCATACATGGAATAGCACCTACTCAATTTATTTTGAAGAAAATATAAAATAGAATCAACAAAATAGTTAGTAACACAATAATCAAGTAAATTTGATTCTTGGTATAGGAATAATAAGGACCATAATTAATTATACATTTTTTATTAATCAACAATCATAAAATATTGGTCCATAAACATAAGTATGAGTTATTTTTCATGTATCTTTAAAAAGTAGTCATGCTAAATATAATAGTGATCCATAAAAAATTAAGCAACAAGTGAGCTATCCTTTCTAGGCTTGCTCCCCGGATAGTGTATTAGGGCGGTAGCCGCCCATAATAAGAAGGTGAATTTATACCTCAAAAATTTACCGTTTTTAAAGAAATTATTGACCTCCTTAGATAGTGACAAAAAATAAAAAAATGTCATCTTCTTGAATTTATTTACCCATTTGTACATGCCTTTATAGCTTGAAGCATTGCCCCTTACTAAAAAAAAATTCTTGATTATAACAATATAATAGATATCAAATTTGATCAATTTTTGCCTTGTATGTCTATATTATATTTGTTCTTTGATTATGATCTTGCAAGAGCAATAAAAAAGAGATATGAAATGCATATATACCCTAAATAGATAATAGGGTTAAAATAGTGAACATGTTAAGAATATTTTTCAAGGCATAAAACCATATCTCAATAGGGTGAAGAATGACAAACAAAGGGTTGATGATCTTTGGTGTTCAAGATTGCAACATTGTATAGAGCACACACTTTGATGTATAGAGGAATATTTGGACAAGATTTAATAAGTTTTATATGAAGATATGTTATCTAGAAAAAAAAATCCTACACAAAGGGTGGACATGAAGTTTCATGTTCAAAGTCAAGATTAGATGACAAGATAAAGATAAACTTGCAGAATAGGAGTCTAGAGCACACTTATGATTGGTTAAAACATGTTTCAAAGTAAAATTTTCATGTTGATCAAGCATGCTACAAGTAATCCCCTCTTGAGATGATTAAAATTTGACACTTGGATGAAGTGGTCACTATCTCTTTCCATTAAGCAAATGGCATTGTATGGTTAAAAAATGGATCAAATGCAACATAGAACAAAAATATCCTTGTGACTAAATAGATTAGACTTAGGGAGACATCATCATATTTCTATGAGTAAACATAAGTAGCTATTGATCAATACCCTTGGTAAATCTTAAAGATTTCCCTTGCAAGAATATCTCATTTAAACATGCTCATAACTAGTTCCTTGTTCGTTCTTTGAAGTCTTAATTTAGTCAATTAGAAAAATTTAACTAATTTGTCCCAGGTAAGCTCTTGACCATTTATATGATAGACAAGTTTAGAGTCTTGATAGACTCAAGGATACCTATAATTTAATACTTATCTATTGTACAAAGCGCATGTATATTTGTAAGTTAACCTTGAATTAAGTTAAATATTATAATGAGTCTTGTGTTGAAAAGAATCTACAAATGTTTAGTTTATAATTGTTGGACCAGAAATGTGAATAAATGTAAAGTAACAAATTCTTATATAATTTAGAGATAATAACATATTAAATTTGGGAATAATATACTAAGTCAATTATGATGTACATTCACATCTATCAATAAATTCAAGAAGTATATATATCAAATAAATTTACAACTTAAAAGTGTAAACTGGTTCTAAAAAGGGGTCTGAAGAATAACAAAATCATACTAGTATCAAGCTTACAATAGAATAATATGGTGGCATAAGAAAGACAAAAAGAGCTCACTGCTCAAATCATGGAACAACTATATCAAGAGCCTCGTAAACAACCTAGCAAGGTACTGCAACAGAGGTTGTGGATCAAATATATCAAAAATGATATAACAAACTAGTGCTAAGAAATAGGAGTCTATTATCATTTAACGTGACTATTTACATAAGATTTTTTGGAAATACTCATTGTGCATAATGACATAGTTCACAATATAATCTCCAAATTCCACATCTCTCAAATGAGAGAGAACCTCCTTAAATATAGGAGGAAGGGTGACAAAATACTTGAAAGGGTATCAGTCGCACCTATTCAACAACCCCCGTTCATAAATAAATAATAATCTAATTATTTAGACTATAATTATTTCAAATGGGATATGCTTAATAAGCATATAATATATAAGGTTTTATAACCTTATATTAGAACAATACATAAATGTTATAAGGGTATGGCCCCTAATAGCATTATGTTCTAACACTAGGTACAAAGAAATTAGGGTCCACAAAGGCACCCAAAGAAAATTAGGATCACCAAGCCAACAAAACCCAACCAAAACTCAAAACCACAACCCGGCCAACAACCAGCCAACATTAACCAGCCATGTCCTCTGAAATAATCTTCTCTAAAACTTGGCAGTACTCAAGTGATAACTGCTCCCACCCCTCAATCTGCCAATCACCATCATGCTCAGAAGCCCATTTAGCCAAACAGTTAGCAGCCCTATTCCATTCTTGAAGGATGAGTAAAAGACACCATCTCCAGTATGGAACACAACCGCCAAATATGTCGAACAATCGAGGCAAGTTTCCAATCAACCCCCTCCATATTTTGCATAATCAACAAATTGACAATGATCTACGAGCCAGATTCACAGATAATCTTACAGTAGCCAAGAGCACATGCACGCTGAATATTCCAAGGAATCGCCAACCCCTCCATAAGATTGTCGGTATGCTACCCTTTATGAATGGAAAATAGGAAAATAATGGAAGCAAAGCTATCTCTCCCAATCCCACTGATCCCAGCAGGCCTAGGATTACCCCTAGACGAGCCAACCATGTTGATCTTCAAAACATCCATCGAAGGAGGAGACCAACTTCCAATCCTTTGAACCCTCTTTTTAGCATGCCTACCCCTTCAAACATAGAAAGAGTCAAAGGTCAAATCACATAAGCCCAATCTATTCACAATCTCATCATCATCCTTTTCCAAAGGGAAAACCACTTCACATTTAGCATTCATAGTCTCCTGAATCATACCAACAATTCTCTGCCACACCTGTTGAAGTATCAACTTGCTCCCACAAAAAATCCTGCAATTCCTTTCCAGCTAGATTTTCCAAAGGATGAAAGCATGGCCAATGCACCACACAATCTAGAGGAAATAGGCCTGCATTGGAGGTCTACCTAGGCTACTCCAGAATTACACTAGAGAAGAGGCATGAACACAAGAATGTCTCCAAACACCCCACCAAAAATGCCAAATAAGCATGGAAAAAGGACATCGATAGAATAAGTGAGAGGAGTCCTCCTCGCTACAACCACAAAGGACACAAATAGAAGGGCCATGTAATCCTTGCTTCAAAAGATTTTCCCAAGTCAAAAATTTGTTCCAAGCTAAGGTCCATAGGAAAAAATTACACTTGGGCTAGGAGAACTTATTCCAAACATTTTTCCACCAAGTAACTTCCAACCCATCATACTTCTGAGCAATCAACTCCTGATACCCACTAGCCACTATGAAAACCCCTTTAGGATTCAGACTCCAAGCCAAAATATCCCTATCCCTTAGAGGGACGCACTGTATACCTGCCAAAATATTATGAAGCTCATCACAATCCTCCTCCAAGCCAACCAATGGCCACTCACGAGGTTCCTTCCATCTAAACACCTCCACATGACAACAAAGGTAAGAAGTCTTGAAATCAGCCACCCGTGACCAACTAGCCTCCAAGAAGTGTTGACTAAGAACCTGTAGGTTAGGATACCTGCTCATGATAGTGGCAAAACCATCCCAAGAGTCAAACCAGAAGAGAGCCTTAGACCCCCTATTGTAAATCCAAAACAAGCCCTCCTTGATCAACTTAGCACCTTTTTTAAGCATTTCCCAAATCACAGAACCCTTTCCCACAAGCAAATATCGAGGAACCTCCTCCATCAATATCCCCTCAAATATTTGTGAGAAATAATCCTGGCCCAGACATGATCTTTCTCCAAACACCATCTCCAATAAAACTTGGCAGTCAACTCCAAACTGGTCAAAGTGGAATTTTGCAACCTAAGGCCACCAAACTGCTTTGGCCTACAAGCAATATCCCACTTCATCGGGCTCCACTTAGAAGAAGACAAGCATCCAAGCCATAAGAATTGCCTAGCCAATGAGTCCAAATCCTTAATAAATCCAATGGGAACCACCTGGAGCATACTCCTGTAATTGGGAAGAGTCCGAACCACTGACTTAAGAAGCTAAACCGGGTTGGGGAAAGAAAGCCATCTATGAGTCCAATGGTTCACCTTCATCTGAAACTTGTCTAAAATATTTTGCCAAGAGCCTTTGGGGAGGGTACCGAAAAATACAAGAATGCCAAGATAATTCAAAGGAAAAGAACCAATCTGAAACCGCTAGATACAAGAAATCCGTTGTTGAATGAATCTCAGAGTATTAAAGAAGAAAATGGAAGATTTACCCTCATTAGTCATCTTCCTGGAAGCAGCAAGGTAGATGCCTAGTGCCTTGAGAAAATTAGTGCCCTCTTTGACCTTGGACATGCCCATCAAAGGAATATCATCAACAAATTGTAGATGTGACTAAGGAGGTAGCCATTACCCCAGACCCAACCTTGGATAAGACCTTTCACCACATTGCTCTTAATAATTCTCGCCAAGCCTTTAGCCAAAAGAATGAATAAGTAAGGAAAAAGAGGATCCCCTTTTTGAAGACCTTTAGAAGCCCCAAATAATGAAGATGGTTCCCCATTAATCAAAACCGAAAAAGAAGTGGTTGTGATGCAACTCATAACCCACATAACCCACTCCTTAGCAAAACTGAAAGCAATAAGCACTTTGCACAGAAATGACCATTTAACTCTATCATAAGCCTTAGCCATATCCAACTTGATGAACATAGCTTTTTCTTTAGAGGATGCCATGGACTAAATTTTTTTGGTGGTGCCTATCTACCACAAAGCCACCCTGTTCCTTAGAGTTAAGCTTGTTAATCCACCGCTTCAACATCTTTGCAATCAACTTGGAAATAATTTTATAATGTCCCAAAATTCCTCGAAGAATTCAATTGAAAAGCCATTATGCCTAGGGGCTTTCCCTTTCTTCATCTGAAAGACAATGGCCTCCAATTCCTCCAGGGAAATGCAACCCAAGAGGTGCTCATTCATTTCCCTAGAAACCAGAGAGGGGATACATGAAAGAACCTAATTTTCTTCTGCCAACCTATCTGGGGAGTCCTCCCTGAACAAGGAAGCAAAATAATGCGAAGCTTCTCTGGAAATGTCTCCCAAAGAGGACAAGTGCTCACTCTTGGCATTCACCAAGAAAGAGATCGAATTACCATGCCTCTTGGCCTTCACTGAGTTGAAGAAAAAGGTAGTGTTTTTATCCCCTCCTGTAACCATTCCACCTAATCCTTTTATTTCCAGTAAATCTCCTCACGTAACTCACACTCCTCCATAAATTTCAAAGCCCTTGCCTCCTCCTTGAGAGAGTCCTCAAAAAGGAAAAACTCCCTAATCTCACGGGTGATAGCATCCAAATCAACTTGAGCAACAACCATAGCATGAAAGATGTTGTCGAAACATTGCCTATTCCACCTTTTGAGCTAAAACTTCACATACTGTAGCTGCTTGGTAAAATAATACATAACTGTACCAAAAGTATGTCTACCCAAATTCCACCACTCAACAACATAATCTTGTAGAGAGGGATCCCACAACCACATAAGTTGAAACTTGAAAGAGGGAGATCGGGCAACGCGAGCAGATAAAGTAGATAACTTAATGGGCCAATGGTTTGAACCCCTCTAGTCCAGAATCTTAGAGATCCACCAATCCAAAAACAAGAAACTAGGAACTTGCAAAGTCTCTCAATAATACAATCCACCCCTACTCTCTTACTATTCCAAATAAACTAACCATTACTAGGCTTAATATCAATAGGATTCAAGACAAAATTATTATCACGGAGAAGAAAAGCAGAAGGCTCCAACCTCAAAATTCCTCCCCTATTTTCTTCTAGATCAATAATAGCATTGAAGTCACTTGCAATAATCCAAGGATATAGAGGACCAAAACTTCGAATGAACTGAATGTGAGACCATAAACACTGCTTCCCAGGTAGATCAATAGGAGTATAGATATTGGAAAGAAGAACAATTTCCCCAATCTCCAAGCTCGAGGAAACCATAGAATAAAAGACTTACAGGCCAACAACTAGAGGGGGAAAATCTTCAATGGGTTCCATAAACAAGCCAAACCCCCAGAATTACCATGGGCACCAATGCACTGGCATTGACCACTCCCTCAAAGTTTAGGCACCACACCACACATATTCTCAACAAACAACTTAGTTTCCTATATAAAAAACACATCATGAGAGTGATTTCTCACCAAGTCACGAACAAATTTTTGTCGAGGGCCACTATTCAAGCCCCTTACATTCCATGAGAGGATGATCATTTATGAGGGTTGGAAAAATGGGAATCAAGAGTCTTAACAGATCTTGACTCCACCAACATATCCCCCATCATCTTAAATTTCTCCAGGTCCTTCTTTCTCCTTGTTGCAAAAGTCTTCTCAAGAGGCCCCTTAAAATTTTTCTAGTGAAGCGCTAAAGAAGAAGCCTTGTTCCCTTTTTCCAAATTAGATAACATCTTTGCTAATGGAATGGGGTTCTCCACCTCAATCTTTTCCATAGCGACAAGGGCCTCAGGAGCCTCTGTGACCACCAAACTAAGATCAATGTCCATTTGAAAGGCACCTCCTTCCTAGGTATTTTGAAATGTGTAAGAAAAATTGCCTTCCTGAATTACCTCCAAGACACCTTTGTCCAGAGCCATCATACTCGGGTTCACCTCTTGCTGGCTAAGATCATCCAACACATCAAATCGATTAAAAGTGTCCCCTTCCTGCCTCTCCTTAAAGGTCCTCTTTTGTCCATGATTCTTGTTGCGGGGCTTAATAGGAGTGAAACCCTCATTTTCTGCAACCGCGCCAAGGACAAAAGCCTTTCCTTTATCGGCCTTAGGAGGGTTGCAAGGAGGCTGAGTAGATTGAGCCTCTGTAGATCTAGTCCTAGGACATCCTTGCTATAAATTACCATATTCATGGTACAACCGACATCGGAAAGGAAGAGTCTCATAATCTACCTATTGCAACCAAGAAGACATACCCGCCCGAATTTCCAGAGAATCTGGCAGAGGGTTACTCAAATACATTCTATGTGTCATTGATTATAGGTTTAATTTCATATTTTTTAAACTAAGTTTGGTTGGTTTAAATTTTTTTAATATTTTCAAAAAGTTGCAATAAATATTTATAATTAATTATTTACTTACAAAAAATATAAAAAATATGTCATCCATTCAAGTATCCTTTATTTATGTCTAATTTTTTTTATTTTTTTTACTTGTACTTAAGTTGGTTGGAATGACACATACTTTTTTTCTTTCTTTTTCTTGAAATTTTTTCTGACACTTCATTGAAATGTTCAATTTCAATTAAATTAATTTAAATTTTATAAAATGTAGTAACCCATAAACTACATTTAATTTTCTACAAATTTTATTCTCACATAATTTTCAAATTGTCTAGATAACTCATTCATTTTTTCACATAAAATTATTGAAATCTATTTTTTAGCATTTTCATTGTCACTTAGAGGTATTGTTTGGCCCATCATGTTCTTGCACTCACTGTAAACTAAATCTATGGATAAGCATAACATAACATTGAATTTCAAGACTTAATTACACATAACCTAATTTGATAACTTAAAGAATGCAAATAAAGTAACCATACCAAATGTGGATAGTTTACCATGGACTACAAGATTCAATTATGACTTCATACAAGCTAAGCTAATGAGTGATGAAAGTCCTTCGTGACTTTTTTTTCAAAAATGGAATACAAAATTCTACCTTGCCACAATTAAGAATATAACATTGCATGATCTCCCAAGCATTTCATAGATCCAACTAGCCCCAATGATGTATAACACCACCCAACCACTTCTCACACAATTCTTGAAGAGTGACTTTTTGCCTCCACACACAAGAAACAAGCTTTCCCAAATTCTTCTTCCTCACAAGTGTGGCAATTCGCCAAGCAATCCAAGTCCACTTTCAAATCAAGCCAAAACAAACGAGGGAGAGAGAAATTTTTAAGTGAAAAGAAAAGAAAAGAAATTAAAAACCCTTTGCTTCCTTTTCATTCCCAAATTCATTGAAAAAAACATTTTTCCCGATCACACCAAGATCATTCACAAGTAGCTATTTTTAATTAGATATTTCATCCAAATGCAAGTAAATATTTTCTAATTTAGTAATTACTTGTAGGAGTATTATTAACATTACTAGCATTATCAAATCAATTGCAATAAGTCAATTTCTTCCAAATTATTAAAAATTATATTTTTACCAAATCGACTAAGGCATATAGCCCAAACAACCTTTAAATTCAATGATCTTTTGAGTACGCTATATTAAAAATGTATAAATCCAACTCCACAAAGGAAATACAATAGCTAACTTCACATTCTAAGCACATAGGTTATTTGTAAACATTCCAAATTGGGTATTACATAAATTGACAAAATACAAACGAAACCAATAGTTAAAATAAACACACACTTTATAGGTTTATGCACAACACATGGATCCTAAATCAACATGAATTTATATCATGGGTTTACATGTATGCGCAAGATGTCTTATAACTCAAATTGAGTGAGATGGAAAGGTTTATACAACATTTTTGTCTAAAATGACCATCTCCAATTAACCACCATTGGGGTAAAACCTATGGCCACACACTCAATAAAATGTCAAGCATACATGTTGCTTACAAGATAGTTGAAGCACATCATAAACATCCAACATGATGCAATATAAATGAAATAATATCAATAAATTGCATCAACTAGCAACCATCGTAAAGTTGCATGATCCAAAAACATAAGATCAAAAATTGGTAATCATTGTAAACATATTGTTGAACTAGATAACCATAATAGAATCACATATAATAGGTATAGTGAATATAATAAAACTAAAATACTAAAATGGTCCAACATATACAAATTCACATACGTGAATTCAAGATACAAGATTCATACACCTCAATGGCAATTCATAAAGAACCTCATTGGCAAGTATAGCATAGTATCAAGACACAAAATAACTCCAAGCATATAGCATTACGATGTATGCATCCCATAATACATAATCAAAAAATGGATGTCAATATAAATCTTCATTAATAATATTCATCAATGACAATTCAAAACATTACATATAAAATAAAACACAAAAGCATAACATAAGTATCCAAGAGACATTAACACAACACCTTGATGTCAATACAAGGCCTTATTGAGAAGTTTGGTACAAATGATAAGATGAACTAATGGGCATTACACTTAATCATTTCCAATCATGAGATGAGTTAACTCAATCCATTAATCTAACTAAGATGGAGGTGGCCTTGGTTAAATAGAGTTGGCATCTAACTACCATCAATTAAGAGTTGATGAGGTGGTGGTGACATTTGTGTACCTCAAATCAAAGTTTACACATCATTATTAGCTACTTAGATGAGAAAAACCAATTATTCCTGATATCCTAAAAGAACTTATTAAATAGGTGCAATCTCACGCTTAGGATAGAGACATCCAAGGTGAAGTAAGGACTTTAAGAAGCATGCAAATAATCTCATCTACCACCTCATTATTCCATTCTTGGAGTTACTTGACAACACAATACAAATTTACTAGGCATAGGTCAAAAGTCCTAATTAGTCCCAACCATCAATATCAAGCATGGGTGGTTAGATTACAAAACCATAACAAAGTTAGAGTAGTGCTAATAGTGCACAATAATTTAAGGAAGGCTCCCAAATAGACATGTTTGACTAAGATAGAGTGGCCCTAATACTAGTCCTCATTCATATAGAGAGACTTATGGTTTGGATTTCATTACATTCTTAATAGGCAACACTCATTGATTTAAATCTATGGCGACTATGAGAAAAGAGCATATGATAACAACAATACTTAACAAATAAGAGATCCTAAGGTTTGGTAGAGGTGTTTTCCACAAGTCAAATTATCATTCAAGGACGAGCTACCCCAACTCAACCACAATTTTTGCATTCTTGTAAGATAAATGCAATTACTATAATACCAAATAGTACAATATATTGATACACAAACATAGATTCAATCTTTCTTCCCAATGGAAATAGACACTAATGCCACCAAGATAGAGCTAAAGGAACAAGTTTACAACATAACTCAAACATTAACATCGTGAAGATAGAAACACCTTGTCCATTATAATATAATTGTTTTATGCAATGAATGGATCAAGGTAAAAATTCACTTAAGGGGTTTAGCCATATATGATTCTGCCAAATTTTTATGGCCCTATTAATATATACAATATCTTATAATCAACAACAATTCAATTCATAATGACATCTAAGTAGTCTATCATTAATCAATCAACACTATCCATCCTAATGCGACAATACTAACAACAAACATACATAACATTACACAATTGTAACTACAAATTTAAAAGTCATTGTTGAAAACTATTAAGAAAATGGTAATCAATTGTAATGCCAAAATTGAGTAGCAGAACATAAAAATAATTAGCCCTATCAAGAATACTTTTTAGACCTCCCAATATGGTATTCAATCTATAATGACAAGTGTTGGATTTGGAGTCACAAACAACCTTGCTAAAAAATCCTTCCATACATAGGTTCAAATACCATGAACAAACCCTTAACATGTTTAGGATAATAGTAACCCCTAAAATAATCCTTAATCATGCATTCTTATATATTACAAAGAGTAAACACTAGCTTGCGAAATATTCCCCACCATCACAATTCTCCAAGGAGTTAATCATAGCTTGTTAAGTTTGTAGAAGCATAGGATGACCTCAATTAGGAGTTTCCTTTCCACCCATAAACCCCCATCCTAAGAATGATAGTCTTCAAATCCATTTGGCAGTGTATAAAACAAATTCAGAGAAAGAGAATTAGAGGAATACGCTTAAATTTTTTACACCCAATTAGGGTTAATGGATGTGTCTAATAGTCTAGCTTTGTGGCTATGGTTATACCATAAAAAACCATAGTCCTCATTCTTCATAGTTAACAAAGAAAACAATGGATTATATAACTTGCGCACAAGCAAAATTGTAACACCTAGCTCTTACAATGAAGAAAAATAACAACTTGATACCACAAGAAATGACAATAGGATTCACTCAAAACCTAAGTAGGTATAGTCACAAAAGGAAGAGTAAAAACTTTGCTCGCTTCTCACAAACATCCTTGTAATAGATTAAATTTATCATAAATTCATGAATCAAGCAAGGCTATGATGATGAATACACCAAAAAAAAGCATAGGCGAAGACAATTGTTTCACATTGAAGAAAAGTCAAATAATGAAAAACTTTAAGATTGTACAATGAAGAAAAAAATCCACTACTATAATGTTTGTTTCCTTCCTAAAAATTGCCCACCTTTTTTTTTTCTTTCTTATTCCTCCATCTATTTCTCCCCCCTTTTCTTCCCCATTTCCTTCTCGTAATACATACATCAAAAGCTTTCATGAATTATTTCTTTGCTTCCAAGAGTCAAAAACACCTTCACCTTTCCTCCAGTTCCAAGATTCTACAAGAAAAAAAACTTCTCCAATCTCTCCCATTTACAAATACATTCAATTCTTGAAGATGAGGTATGTACCTCCAACACCTGAGCCTATTGCCACCATGCATGGAGCCGTTTCCCCAAAAACCAATATCAAAATAAAAATCAAATTCAAAACTTTATGAACCCACATAAGCCAAAGTTTTCAATTTGAAGAGATATGACCTTAGGACTTAAAAAATAAAAATAAAAATAAAATATTCAATAGATCGAAACCATTCCAAGTGCCAAAATAAAACAATGAGGTTGTCAAACTTAGACCAAATATGAAAGCAATTTCCTCTATCTTCCAACCTAGGTAAATTTGGAACAACAATCAACAATGAAAGCATAAATAGAACATAACAACAATACCAATTTTATAAAATGTGCATCTATATACTCTTCTCTCAAACAAACTAATTATATACATTCTAATTGAGGTTGTTATGTCAGCACTAGTCATAATGCACCTCCACACACTTTATAAGTATTGAGAATGTTGACAAATCAAGATGTGTATGATGTCTTCGTTGGAAAAAAAACTTGTCATATTCAACACACCATTACAATAGATATTGTGTGTGTGCACTCATGCATGTGTGTCAAAGCATAAAAGTGTATGTGTATGTGTGTGCATGCACACAAGCACACATGTACTGAACAAATATGCATTAGCACTCAAACTACATACCAAACTTCACTAAAGGGGAACAAAATTTATATATAGAATCTTGTGTACTATAAGGCATCCAACTATTGATTTACCTCTATGCATGAAATAAGTCAAATTTCCACATCACAAGAGTGGATTTTCACTTGAAATTGTATAACTGAATCAATTTGCAGGCAATTATTCAATGTCTACAACAAATTTTTGGTATCATATTTTATAGATCAATCAATCAATTTGTAGGCACTTCCAAGAGTATCGATCAACTAAAACTTTGCATCCAATGGTGTAGATGCTAGTTGTATGGTCCAATTATCATATTCCTGTCTAATTTCAATTGACAAGAGAGGTTACTACTGAGAAAATTGCATGAAAAAGATCATGAATCATAGAAAATGATAAAAGATATCCACCATTAGTAAGACTTAGCCTATAAAGCATGATAAAAATGATGCTAATATGTTGATAATGCCTATCTATTTCATGAGCGAACCATTTTTTAATCATAAAATAAATGGCCTCTAACTGAGCCCACTAATCTTCTAATGAGTGTCAATGCATTACTATTTCACATTAGCCTGAATGAAATTTATCATCTAAAACCCTACCAAGTAACACTTGTGTACCCAATGTTGCCTCCGAAAATTGGAAACAAACATGGCTAGAAATTCTTAGGAAGGATATCTATAGAAACTATTTGTGTGTTTCTCGGTGCACTCAATCTGGCAGATAACATGATCATACCATTTCAAATTTAGTCTGCACAATTTTATCTGATCATATCAATTTGAATTCCGTGAAAGCATTCAAATTGTAACAAAGTAACCATATAATGAACCTTTATTTTCCATCACTAACCAAGCAATTTGCATGGCATCAAGGCGACCTGAAAAATGCTGAATTTTACAACTTCAAGTATTCTCATTCTTTTAAAAATGCATTTTTCAAGTCAACTTAGGCTACAAATAAGTTTGAAAAAAAATTACCTTTTCACATTACTTCTCAGGTAGTGTAACTGTATAGACATTGTAATCAAACCATAAGCTGTAAACTTATGATCAAGAACATTTAAGATCTTTCTCCATAAGCAAGAAGCAATGGATTCAATTGTGTAAAGTTGTATGATGCCATATGTCGTGCACATGTTCAAACTCCTAAATGGTTACTAGCATATTCAAAATGAGGTGATTAAAAAATGTGATCTTAGATAATTTTTACTAAAAATTGGTTTATTTCCGTTTGTTTCGAATTGGAATGTAGCAAAGCTAAACTGAGAGAGTGGTTACTCAGACATTACCAATACAAATTCCTTACTCCAAGCTCGATGGAATTAGATATAGATATATAGAGGTACATCATCCACACCAACCAATAGTTTTTTGAATATTCAAACCATATGGATTTGGCTCTTCAGGAGGAGTGGGTGGCTTGGGGGGTCTAGGTTTTGCAAAGTCAGCGAAGATAACCCATCCATCTAAAAACTGCACAAAATATCCAATGACAACTTCGTCACATATGACACCATTTATATCGTATAATGAGAATATGAATGTCAAACCAATAAAAAGACTCCACCCAGTAATCTGTTAAGCAAATATAAAACAATTGTATATTTATATATAAACCCACAATGAGCTCTGCAGTGACAAACAAAGAACTTGTACATATTCCATTAATGAGATTATGATACTTACTTTGCCATCCATCCCCTCTTTAGCTTTAGCAGCCTCTTCTTCTGTAGCATATCTAACAAATGCAAACCCTCTTGATCTTCCAGAAACCTTATCAGTTACAACCCTTGCTGCAATAGCATAAAACTATGAGGAAAATGGAGGAAACCTCTCTAAAACAGCACATAAGCAAGTAAACTCTGTAAGAATGTACAAGAAGGGAACATTTGCATGCCTTCAAGGAGTCTCCCAAACTTTGAAAATGCATTTCTCAAGCCTTCGTCAGTGGTTTGTCTGGAAAGTCCTGCCATTCATGAAAAGATTATTCAGAAACTATTCTGGAGTATGTCCACTAAATAATGCTTTAAGCCTTTCAATTAACATGAGAGGCAAAAGCACAAGGGGAACGGTTAGAGAGAGAGTAATCCCTATCAATCAAATGAAACAAGAATAATAACAGCAAAATCATAAACAAAATTAAAATATACAGGCAAGCTTAGAAACAAGCAAACTGTAAGTAAGCAGAGAAGAGCAATGCTAGAAAGTAAAGCAGCTAGCATAGTTGTGGGAGCTCAGTCAAGTTGTTCATGCATTCTGTGAAGAAAAAATACAACAGAGCTTGCCGTGAGTAGTTGCAGCTTCCAGGACAAATATATAAAAAATTGTGCAGACCACAAACTCGCATAGTTCGTAGCTTGCTAATATATGGCATCTAAAAACTGTGCACAATACAAAAATACTGGACACTCGAAATAGTAGAAAAAATAATGCTGAGAAAAATAAGAAATAAGGTTATGGTAGCCATAGGGTGGCAACAATAATTAGAACTAACTATCATTATTACAGACTGGGGAACAGAGAGTAACTAAAGAAAAATCATTTAACCGGACATGTGGCTAAGAACTGAAGTTCCATTGGTTAGAAACTTGTTTGTCCTGTTTCCGAGGGCAGAGGATTTAGTAACAAATGATTAGAGTTATTCTAAACAAAATATGGTATGTGAGCAAACAGAAGCTACAAATAAATCAAGGGAAACAACATAATTATTGTGGCTGAGTGGCATCCTCAAACTATTCCTCTTTGCAAGTTCATGTCAGGGGACATCTAAGCCAATCCATATCCATCCCATAGCAAGTATTGAGCTGAGCATACATTTCAGGGAATGGCAGGACATGTTCCTTACATAAGTAGCAGTCAACTGTGGTACAAACTAGCCAAGAACAGAAATGACAGAGGACAATAAGAATATGCATTCCAGATAAATGTTCAGAAACAATAATGCTCAACAGAATTTTGTGAGGATATAACTTCTGACCAAGACATATGAAAGACTCAATGGACACTAGTTCTAAAGATTGTGCCAAATAGATCAAAGTGAATACAGCTTGATTAACTGGAAAACATCATGTAATATTACAGATGATTCCTCAAGGGATTGCCTGCAATACTCTAGAAAACACCAAAACTTTTTAACTCATAATACAAGCCCTAAATAGTGGCATGCAGGTATCAAGATAAGATTCTAGTCAATTAGCCTCTATAGGTCCTATACTCTCCTTAGTCCTTACCAATGAAGTGAAAGATCAGGTTGAATATGTACTAATTAGTTCTAATTTTTTGTAACAAAAGATGTTGTAAAACTGGACAAAATGTGATGGAAAACAACAATCGATAGAGAAATAAAGTTTTTATTCTTTCCATCCAGCATTTAGGAGAAATAATGCTAAAACACGCTTGCATCTAACAGTTTATAGATATGATAGAGAATAAAATATGAAATAAGATCAGCCAGAGCATTAAGTTATGCATAAAGTTTGGTTTTAGACCAATTAGGGTTCTTAGCGCAATTGGCTGGGTCTAGTTTCACTCCTGAACTGACACATCGCTTCAAAACCAAGCAGTACAAAATTTGAACCAACAATAAGGTAAACTAAAATCTTTTCCTTGAGAGCTTCCACAAGGTTTTCTCGAATGCCAAGTTGGCACTCTGACTTGGCAGCGACCGGAAAGAGCAACATTTGCTTTTTCATTCAGAGTTCAACATAAAATTACAGCAGAATTGACCACTGCACCTATTCATTTAACACATCCAATTCGATGAAACATCTGTAACAATGAATATGCAGAATTCAATATCTTCTACTGGAAATGCATTCTGTTATTAGGAAGCTTTGAAAGTTTATTCTTTCTGGGGGAAGACGTTGAGCTGCTACCTGCAACTGGGAATGTAACTTTGTCGCACCTATTCAGACTTAAGGCTACTATTTCGCCAATTTGTAGAATCTATTTGATGAAAATCCCATTTAATCTATTCGAGCAGAGAAATTCCGAACAAAAGCAACGAGGTAACAGCAATGAGGATTATGTTCAACTGCACAGAAAATTAAGCAATACCTCCTCAGTGAGAACAAAAGGTTAGACTTTGCGAGCCCGTTACGACTTCCAACTCAATTAGGGTTTCCACGCCAATTAGGCTTTCTTCACTCAGTAGGGTTGCTAACCCATCATTACAGTTTGTTGCAGAGCACACAAACGTACATGAAACACACACAATAAGGCAAATAATGGTTTAGAGCAGAGTATTACCGCTTACGAAGAGCTTTTTAGTGACAGTCTCATCTGATGTGGTACACATTGAAGAAGATGTAATGGCGACACAGGGCTCCCTAGCGGGCAGAAGGCGACCACTTATAGTTCCTCCCAGCAGACGCCTAACGCCAGAAAGCAGGGCCATTTACTCCAAATTGGCCGAATACCTTGTTTAATTCAAATGAGAATTCGCACACATAAAAATGCAGAATGAATCAATGCACGTATCGCTCAGTCCAAACAGGAAGCAACGATTTTGTGGTTGGATTGAACTCCCTATGGCTGAACTTTAGAGTATTACCTATTCGCAGAAAATATTTTGTTGAACCCTAAACCCTTGAAATCGAAATACTCTCGAACTAAATTTGACAGCCCGATAAAAGCAGCCCGGAGAGGAATGACGATGTGGGCTCCACTAGAACACCACCTTCAAGTGGAAAAAAACAATAAGAAAACAATCTAAAATTTGACTACATTGGTAGCAATAGGCTGATTCCTCTAATTCTCAATCTTGAGGGGTGCAAGAGATCCCGTCCTAAGAGGGGGATTTCAAACACTATCCCGACTAATCCATGATACGATGAAGAGTGGCTGCAAAAAGATTGGTAAAAAAAAATGAGTCAACAAAGAAAACAAGGTTAATTATGAGAAGTTGGTAAAATCTAAAAAAGAAAACTATGAGAATTCTAGAAGGGCGGAGCTGATCTCTTTGAATAAACACAACCCCAAAGGCTTTTGGAGAGAGTTGTAGTGAAAGAAAAATCAAATAGAAAGTAATATCACAGAGGGGCAGTGGTTAGATTATGCGAAGCTCCTCTATGAATGACCGCTAGAGAAAAGCAAGCTTCCTCTTGTTAGTGCTCCAAGTGAGATCTTCTCGGAGGAAGACATCAAGCAAGGTATAAAAAATCTCGCAAGTGGTAAAGCTCAATACATTGATGGGCTACAGTTTGAATTCTTAAAGTGGGGCATTGATACTGCATTCTTAAAGTGGGGCATTGAGCTCCTTACTCCTCACATCAATTTTTTTTTAATAACATCATGCAAAGGGGCTTTCCGGTGGAATGGGCAACTAGTGTGGTCATTCCTTTACACAAAAGTGGGGATATCAATAATCCCTCTAACTACTATACTATCATGATCAATCCTCTCCTTGGAAAACTTTTTGGGAGCATGCTAGAACGCAGAATCAGTAGTTGGGCTGAAAAAGAAAGAAAAGGAGCAAAAGGGCAAGCTAGCTTTAGGCCAAGGCACTTTACTATAGATCATTGCATCATGCTTAGACACTTCATTGAAAAAGTGTGGGACACTCAATGGGAAGAAGCTTTTTGTTGCTTCGTGGATTTCAAAAAATCATTTGACACTGTACCTAGGGACAAACTTTGGAATAAAATGGAGGAACTTGGGATTCCTAATGAATTTAGGGTGAATGTGCATAAGCTGTATGAGCAGGTTAGAGCTAAAATCAGAACCAAAGATGGTATGTTTGAGTGCTTTGGTAGTGACATTGGAGTCAAACAAGGATGTCCCCTGTCTCCCACTTTGTTTGGGTTGTATATTGATAAGCTTGAAGATTGGTTAAACAAAACTGTTGGGGAGGGTATTCAATTTGTTGGTTATGTGGTGAAGTTACTTTTATATGCAAATGACCTTATTCTAATTGCTAAAATTGGCCTTGGTTTAAGAGAACATTTAAAGGCTCTTGAGCTCTTTTTCTAATAGGTTGGGATGCAAGTGAACACTGGTAAAACCAAAGTTATGGTTTTCTCTCTCAAAAGGAAGAAACAACAGGTTAATTTTATTTTTGAGGGGATTTCTTTAGAGGTGGTGGAAGAATACAAGTATTTGGGTATTGATTTTCACAATAGGCTCAGTTGGGAGACATGTAGAACGAAAAGGATTCAAGGTGGTTGGAGAGCTTTTTACTTGATGTAGAATAGGTGTAAGATAATAGAGTTATGGGATTGGAAGACCAAGAAAACCCTTTTTGGTTTGTTGGTTATGCCATTTGTCCTTTATGGTTGTGAAGTTTAGGGAAGTAGCATATCAAGCTACAAGTGGAGGCAAGTTGAAAGAATTCAAAAGCACTTAATCATTACTAGTATCAAAGTCAAGTGTTTGGTTCCCTACAAGATTCTTTTGGCTGAAATTGGGATGTTTCTGATGGAGGCATCAGCGATGATCCATTTAATAAGTTATTTAAAAAAGTTGAAAACATGGATATTCAACACTGGCCCAAAATGGTTGTTGAAGAGGAGCTAAACTGTAGGAAGAAGACTTGGATGAAACAAAATAGAAATTGGTTAAGAAAGTGGGACATTAAGTTACATGAATGTCCTAATACTAATGGTGAGATAAAAAAGTTTTTGTTCAAAAAGTTTAGAGCTATTATGTGGGCAAAGCGGCTTGGTCGCAAAAAGGCACATTATATCAAAGAGTTCAACCCCATCTGGGAGCATGATGAAAAGGACTACTTAAGGGTCCCAATTAAAGGTAAGGTAAGGCTTCTCGTTGTGCAGCTAAGGACCAGTTCTCATCATCTTAGATGTGAGGCAGGCAGGTGGATTGTCCCCAAGGAAGAGTGGGAGCAAAGAACTTGTATTTTTTGCAACAAAGGGGTGGTTGAGACCGAATGTCTCTTTATCTTCAAGTGTGCAGCTTATGAAGATATTCGTATCCATTATGAGAGCAACTTGAAGGTGGATAATCTAAATGAGCTCTTTAAAGAGGCAAGACTTCTCAAGACAACTAGCTTCCTGATCAAGATTCATAATAGGAGAGTGGACATTGAAAGGAACCTAAAAATGGTTAAAGATTAGACTCTGCGTCCCATAGGCTGATGGTCTCGTGGACGTTATTAAAATCATTCATTCATTCATTCACTATAAATTATTTCATCTAAAATTTGTTTAAAATTGTAAGGCTGAAATTTGCATATCCTTACCAATTTTCATTTAGTGTGGGTCAAATTTTAAAGGATGTTTTCAGAAATTTTTGTGTTAAGTTTGGTTTCTTTCTAGATTCTTGATTTATTTTCACTTTCATATATTCTAATGCATCTTGATTTTATTTCTTTTATTTTCATTTTCATATATTCCAATGCATTTTGATTTTATCTCTATCTTATTGTACCAATCTCCAAACATTTGCATCATTATTAATTTTGGTCTTCATACACTTAATTTGTGCCTCAAAATCCATATGTCCTTATCCTAGGTTATTTTCAATGTGGACGAGTGATTTCACATGATGCTAACTTGATACACATTTGTTCACCAATTCATTATTTTTTGGTATTTAAAGGCATTTGCTTGGACATTGATTTATACTTAATTATTATTTGAAATCCTTGAACATTAAGTAATATTTCAAGTTGTGCACTAAAAAAGGTACTTGCATCAAAATTCACATCTTATATCATTTGCATACTGCTTGTTGTTTGTCAACATTTGTCAAGGCCATAAATCTAAAATTTCAAGGGGGTTGACTAAGGAGAACATGAACCCTTGTAATTCAACAATCTCCTTAAGGTATTTATAAATATCACTAGTCCCAACAAATTAGTAGAGAGAAAGAACCATAATAAATCAAACCACAAAAGTTTGGATTATGCCAAATCAAAATCCCCATTAAGAATCAAATTTGCATCATCTATAGTTGATCTAAAATTAATTTCTTATTCATCTATCACTACCCAACCTACCATATCAACCACTCCTTTGACTTGTGTCATCCCTACTACTACTTTAGTTTTTTCCATGTCTACTCTTCATTCCATTCCTCCATTCATTCTCATGCATACACTTTATTACACTTCCTCCTCCATGCTTTTGTCCCAATCCATTGCTCTTTCATTCCGCATACTAATAAAGAAGAGAGTGTTTGTTGGATTCTGCAATAACCGAGACAGGATCTGTTGTCGGTAGTAGATCATATGCACTCCACTCAACAAGTGATTGAAAATCAAAATAGTAGAATGGAGAAGAAATCTGAAAGAGAGAAAATAGAGACAACACTGCAAGAGAATTTTGAGAAGACTCTCGTCACTCTCACAGAACGATCACCAAACTAGCTGAATCAACTGAACTAGCTGAAGTTCAAGTTCATGGAGTTCATGAAGGTGAGAGGAGAGTGCTCAATATATAGCACAATAAGGGAAAATACATCCAAGAGGTGCATTAACTCCTACTACCCATAAAAGGTGGGAGGTTATCACCTACTTGGTAAATGACAAGACATGTGGCATAACCTCCTCAAGTGAAGACAGGAGAGAGGTGGCACATAAATCCAAAAGAGGGTGAGAAACCCAACTACCCCATAAACTACTCAGGTAAAAACAAAATAGTGGTTGTGAGAGGTGGCACAACAAGCCAAAAGAGGATGTGTAACTCAACTACCCATGTGTGGGGAGAGAGTGACACATGTAGTTGATGTATTTCGCCACGTGTCCTCATATTAACCACATCTAATAAACCTAAGCAAGCTTAAATAATATGTGTAGGAAAAAATAAACACCCCAAACATAAGGAAAATAAAAAACCTACACTAACACCCCCCTTAAGCATAGCTTAGGTGGGTGAAAATATGGGTCCTGGCAAATGAGGCCATGTTAGGTACCCATGTACATAGAGATTGCCCCCCAAAAGAAGAAGCCCCATCCCACAAAAAGGAAGTACACCCCCATAATAGAGAGAGAAATGAAGTGGAAGGACAAAGAATCCCCCCCAAAGAGATCTAATGGTAAATGCTCGAAACTGGATGTAGAAGATGGTCCACGATTGTCAAACAACATTCCTCCCTTTAGGAAGAAACACAACCAAAGGTGTATGCACACTTTCTCCCCACTCCTGAAAGGAATATGTAGGAAGAACATGCAAGATGAATGAAGTCTTTGAAGTTTGCTCAAGTATCCCCATGTCGATGTTGAAAGCTGCCATAATCAAATCAAGCATTCTAGGCCACATTGTTGAAGATGACAAATCAAAATCTCCTAGAGAATGATGTAGAGAATAATCCAAAGACTCAAATATCTCCTCTGAAGAAGTCTCCTCCAAATGATGATCCAAAGTGTCAAACTGTAAGGAATGATCATGCAGAGAACGAAGAGGAGGATCAAAGTGATCCATCACAACATCTAAAAAAGAATCAACTTCATCAAAGAGAAGATGAATATCATCAATAGTGTCTCCCAAATCTGCAATATGTGTCTCTATAAACAAGTCTGAAATACCTGTCAAGAGATCATCCAAAGCTGAATCTGAAAGATAATGAATATCCTGTTGCAAAGAATCACTGGAAACTTTTGAAGAAGCATCTCTGGAATCTAAAGTAGCAACAGTAGATGGTGAAGGGGTATCAATGAACTGATCATCCAATAAAGATATTTCCACTTGAGAAGAGGCATCATGAATCTCAGTAGGTGCTTGGTCATCCAAGGAAGCATCACTTTTAGATGAAGATTCAATGTCTCCATACAACTGTTGGATGATGGTCCATGCAGTGAAAGGGCACTCAGTATGCTCAATATGATGCAAAATATTCTCAGATATAGTAAGACATATTAGTCCATAGACCATGTCATTGTTGTTAAACCATGCATTCTTCTTATCATAGTCGCTTGGCTCAGGAACGAGTCCTAGGAGATAGGGTAGTAGATCCTGCTCAAGGCATTGATTCTTTATCCCTTTCTTCCAAGAAAAATAGTTCTCTGAATTTAGCTTTACAACAGATTTGTGAAATTTATTACTAATATCCATGATTAAACCCCAATTGTGGAACTTTATCTCAGTTCATGATTACAAATTGTTTGTATAATCCCCCCAAGATTGATACAAAAAATTTACTTTGAATGCACAATAGAGACATCAAGAGACACTTCCCCTTTCCACTAGTATCAAAAATTACCCCCCCCCCAGATATTACAATGTTGGCACTTTATGATTAGTGCTTTTACAAGGATTTTCCAGATTACAAAGCTTATAAGGCTCTTTATAGCCAAAATTACAATATATGATACAAATTAATTTTGAAATCAAATCTGAAAAAGAAAGCCTTGTAGCTGTGATTTACCCTTCAATATCTTTCTTACACCTATTTCTTTTTGAAAAATAGATTACAAAAGTGAAAGATATGATTTACTGAAGGTAAAAAAATGCAGCAGATTCAACCTGTAATATCTGATAGAAAGATGCAATTTTTCTTATCAATACCTTCATGAATGGAAAGTTCTCCTTTTCAGCTTTCCGTAAAGTACTCGTTTGCAAAAATCTGACACCCGAGGCAAAAGTTATGCAATTTTGAAGAACAGTGCAAAATCTGCCCGTGAAAACGACTCACGCCTTTTTCTAACTTGATTTCTGCACAATTTATCAACTTTCTGCAAAATGTAACGACTACCCAGATGGTTTTTTGACCCTGGGAATAAAACCCAGAAATATTTTTTTTCTGCAAATGAGTGAAAGCTGGAATTTTGAAGCCAAAATGAAAACGGCTCCAGTAAAAATTTAGAAAAAAAATTTACTCTAATTTTTACTGTGTCCTCCAATCTCTGATTTTGGTGAAGTAAAAGTCAATCTTGACTTTCTAAAGCCTTCTGGACACTTTGGAAATGCTGAAAAAGCCTCCAATATTACCAAAAAAATGCAATCACCCAGATCTCACAGGAACACATACATATATAAACCAGATTAAATAGATGTTTATTTTTCCTTTAAACTGTTCTGATTCTCCAGGTCATTCAAGGATGCAGGAGAAGAGCATACTTGGTTTTTTGAGAAAAACTTCAATAGTATATTAGTCTCAAATCTCTCAAAACAAATTCAGAAAAAATAATGAGCTATACCAGACAAACCCGCTCTGATACCATGTTGGATTCTGCAATAACCGAGACAGGATCTGTTGTCGGTAGTAGATCATATGCACTCCACTCAACAAGTGATTGAAAATCAAAATAGTAGAATGGAGAAGAAATCTGAAAGAGAGAAAATAGAGACAACACTGCAAGAGAATTTTGAGAAGACTCTCGTCACTCTCACAGAACGATCACCAAACTAGCTGAATCAGCTGAACTAGCTGAAGTTCAAGTTCATGGAGTTCATGAAGGTGAGAGGAGAGTGCTCAATATATAGAACAATAAGGGAAAATACATCCAAGAGGTGCATTAACTCCTACTACCCATAAAAGGTGGGAGGTTATCACCTACTTGGTAAATGACAAGACATGTGGCATAACCTCCTCAAGTGAAGACAAGAGAGAGGTGGCACATAAATCCAAAAGAGGGTGAGAAACCCAACTACCCCATAAACTACTCAGGTAAAAACAAAATAGTGGTTATGAGAGGTGGCACAACAAGCCAAAAGAGGATGTGTAACTCAACTACCCATGTGTGGGGAGAGAGTGACACATGTAGTTGATGTATTTCGCCACGTGTCCTCATATTAACCACATCTAATAAACCTAAGCAAGCTTAAATAATATGTGTAGGAAAAAATAAACACCCCAAACATAAGGAAAATAAAAAACCTACACTAACAGATGCGAGACCAAATGGACATGATAATGATGAATTTAAATATGTTAGGCACACACCATTGCCATATGAGATTATTACGTATTCTTTACCCATGGGTTTTGTGACTCCTCAATTTGAAATGTATAATGGAAAAAGGTGACCCAAATGCATTTTTGAGGTCTTTTGTTGTCAAATTTATGAAATTTTTATGTGAGGATAGATTTTTGGTTGTTGTTTCCAAAATCTAAAAGACTATGCTATTGAATGGTTCGTTTCACTGTATCATGGTTCTATTTTCACATTTAAGGTGTTTTTGAAATAACTCACATTAAATATGGGCTTAGGAGTTACTATTTTTTTACCTAATTAGTGGATCCAAAGAAAATTATAGGATTTAATGAAAATTCAAATACAATCTTATAACTAAGTGAGTAAAAAAGATTATAAAAAGCTACATGTAAAATACAAAAATAAGCTAAAATCCACTATGAGAGACAAAGAGACTAATATGAAATTGATTATTCAATGATAGGAAAGAGTTGTTGAACATATGTTTTCATTGATGTCAAAGGAGCATTGTCCTTGATTTCAAAGGTGCTCACTAATGTCAAAGGAGTGATGTCAATAGATCTAGTGAGAATTAAATGTAATTGTACTATCATGTTAGAGCATTTGAGAGCAATGAAGAAGACTGCTTGTAGTATGCTTGAAATATCATGCTTGTATCTATTCATGTTGGTGGAAGTGCTCTAGAAGCTTGATTCAGAATGTTTGAAGTAAGTCATCCAGACAGTGAGATTAAATAGATGCAAGTTATAGTCTACAATTTATTTACTAGGTTGATGTTCTAGATCGATACAGAAAAGGCTTGTAGTGTGTGCTCTCTGGAGATAGCATATGGATGACAATTGGGATTAGATAAGTTTATACTAGGAATTGCATCATGTGTTCTATCTTCTGGTGTAGCGTGTGGGCTATTAGACTTGGCCTATTTACACATTTGGACACACTTGATTAAGGAGTGTTTGTGTGGTCGACTTTTGGATATTATTTTTATGTTTTGTGCTAACACATGAATGTAATTGTAAATATAATTCATATATATAGATGTTTAGGATGCGTCCTAAGGTGAATGAGTGTGTGAATGCAATATGACTAGGGCTTCAATGTGATTATCAAAGTGATATAATGTGAGTTGCATTTCAATCATTGTGTGCCATTATCAGAAGATCATATGTTGTGTGGGAGAGTGTCTGAAGGTTGATCAAATCAAGTGTAATGTTACACCCCGTTTCTATGTTACCAAATTACTTTTACCTTACTAAGTAAAATAATTTTTATTACAAGATTAAGTTTTGATGAATTTCAATGGATGAATGGAATGTATGAATATGTGTTATGATGAATTACTTTTTAAATGATTTAATGATGCTTATGATATATGATGAATATGATTTATATGTATCAGTTAACTACGTAAATGTTGCACTAAGTTGGATGTAGGAAATATTTGAACCCTCCAGAGGGGGAGGGAGAGTATCACCCAGGAGAGGAGTTTGGTGTGGGAACCATTGGTATGTCTATCTGAGTACACACACACACTCACTCGCATAGGCTAGAGGAACCTTGTTGAGTCAATTAAAGTTTGGTGTCGCTAAGTGTTAAACCAAGTTGATAGCTTTTTGGTTGATAGAAAGTCGGATGGTTGTCTTTAATTGTATTTATCATTTAGTTAATTTGAGTAAAAGTGCTAAAACCCTTGTGATGAGCATGAGATATATATTGTGTATTGAATATATATATATATATATATATATATATATATGAATACACGTATATATTGAATATGTATGTATGTACTTATGCAATGGCGCATATATATGTGCATATGTAGGTATGAGCATACATAGATAGTAATGGCTACGTATACCCATACGTAGATACGTAATACGTATGCAAACATTCGTATAGGTATGTATGTATTGTATATATACATATTAACATGTATATATATTTATTTATATGTATATGTTATTGTGTGAGGGGGAAAGAGGATGTTAGATTCTAATTCAAGATGAACAAGAATGCAACTTGACAAAGGAATCTAATCTACAGTCAAATGCACAAATCTAAAATCTAAAACTCCTACACATACGAGATTAGGCTATACTTTTGCAAACATAATAAGGAACCTATTGATTACCAAATGAAATGAAAGAAAAAGACAGTTTTACCGTCCCATAGTGGAGTGTATTGACTTGATGTTGGATTGCTCTTATCACATTGAAGCCTCCAAATTTCATGTGCAAAGTGTGGATGAATGCTTGGTTGATCGAAGGAAGGAATGAAGCTCTCTTGAGGATGATCTCGAAAACACTTCATTGCATAAGGTATGTTGATTCTCCGATCCATATTTGTGAGGAGAGAGGTTTGTTATATAGGAAATGATATTTTGAATCAACGATCAGGATCACATTGGAGAATATCTAGATCAACGGTCCACATGTGTTGAGAGGATTTAGACATGAGAAGATTATGCAAAGTTGATTGCACAATTAGGGTGATTGAAGAATAGATTGGCTAGTTAGGGTTTAGATTGATCAGTCAACAATTGATTGATCAGTTAGCAATTGATTGATTTTAGTTAGGAAATAGATGGTTGAGTTAGCAAAATTAGATTGCTTAGTCAGCAACCCATGATTTTCTCAATCAGAAATTGGGTAAGGAATATGGATTAATTGTTTTAATTAATTAATTCCTTTTTGGAGTTGAATGTGCAAATCAAATTTGACTTTTGCAAATAGAGTTGCATTAGTTTGATTTGATTATTCAAGTTTTGGAGGGAAAGTGTGATAATTAAATTATTATAATTTAATAATTCAATTAATTTTGAGGGATAAGGTGAATTAGTGATGTAATCAAATAATTGGTGGCGTTTGACTAATCATGATGAAATAAGAGTAAATTAGGACTTTATTAAATAAATGTAATTTATTTAATTGGTCGAAATGATGAAACGTGAATTAATCAAATAACGTTGTTTTATTCAATCAATAGTAGAATTAGGGTTTTCAAGAATTTATTAAATAAACGGTATTTATTTAATTTGTCGAGAATGATGAAAAAGTGAATTAATTAAATAATGTTGTATTATTCAATTAATAGAGGAAATTAGGGTTTTGGATGTCGTTTGATGCCATTTGATGATCGTGGGATGATTTTGAAATTTTTCAGAGATGGTCTGAGTTGATTCCAAGATGTTTTGAGATGTTCCAAGTTGATTCAAAGTCGTTTCGAGACGTTTCAAGTTGATTCAGAGTTGTTCCGAGTTGATTCCGAGTTGTTTTGAGATATTCCGAGTTGATTCTGAGTCATTTCGAGACATTTTAAGTTGATTCAGAGTCTTTCCGAGACATTTCAGGTTGATTTAGAGTTGTTCCGAGTTGTGATAGGTGTTAAGTCAATTTTACATGTCTACATTTTGCCCCTCTTTGATACAAAGTACTAGTTGCTTTGTTTCAAAGATTCTATTTTTAAGATCACGTTTTTTGAAAAAAAATATGCCCCACTATGCCCCAATGTTTTGTGGAATGATGGTAGGACTCTGTGCTGCCCCCTCGAGAGGTTGACCAAAAATTTCAAGTTTTGAGGTCAGGCTCACGACTCTGTTCTATTTCTGTTCCGATGTGTTTAGGTCGCAAAATCAAGTTTATAGGTCCTTCATGTCTCGTTCCGATGATTTTGAGAGCTTCTAATTTGAAAGTAGGAAGTTTCCCCAAGTAGAAATTAGGGTTTCCTAGGTGAAATTAGGGTTTCTTGAGGTTTATATAGGCAATTAGTCCTCTAGATAACTCATTTGTGTTTTTGACTCTATAGCTAATTCTTGTCTCTGGTTTTCCTGTTTTGTTAGTTTTTGAGGAGCAATGTCACAATTTGATGGATCCCCACATTGTTCTGAGCTCGTTTGGGAGGTTGGACGACCTTCAGGTGTCGGTGGCCTGGTATGTACCTTCTCGCTTTTTCACTTTCATCTTGTTTCGTTCTCATTTTATGCCTATGTGATGACAATATATGATGATGTATGTTTATATATGGTGTTGATATGAATGAATGCCCCAAACATGATGTTTCTATTGGTTTATTATCATCATGATGTGTATTGACGATATTGTGGATGTAGAATGGTACTAATGATATTGCTATGAAAATTTTCACTCAGGAGAAATGTTGATGTTTTGATAGAAAAATGATGTTAATTAGAGGAAATATTGATGATAGAAATGTGATGTTAATTTAGAAGAAATATTGATGATAGATAGAAATGTGATGTTAATTAGTAGTTGATGAGTTGCTTTTCTTTGCTTTAGAGACTTCACAGTTTTGAACAATCCATTTTGATATAACAAATATATACGATGCACCAGGGTATTAATGACCAAGGTGACTTTGTATTTATTGTATGGACTTTGACTCTCCAAACAAGGAGTACTCTTGCTCATACCAGACATACGAAAACCTTGTTAGAGTGTATAGGTGAGAAGCTTTAAAAACATGTCAGACCAGTAACACAAGAGGTATTAAGAACCTAACATGTCACTGTTACACGAAATGTTCCAAAGATGACTTCCACACGCAAAACAAAGCAAGTATTCGCCATGGTAGTATAACAAGACTATCCACAAACAACAAATCGAAATGACACTCAATTTCCCCCATTCCTTCTTCTTTAAATCCTTATGGATATCCTTGAGATATCCTGGGAATGAGTCAATAATATAAATCACAAAAATAAGATAACAAAAAGTTAAAACAATGTTATATCACTTCCCATATTTGTTTGGGGTGGGTCTATTTATCCAATGTTGATCTTGTTTATCGTAGGAATGGATTCATTAAGACATCTCAGTATGTTGTTGGGCCTTGTCAAAAAGATATGTATTTGATATTTAGCTTTGTTTTAGTTTGCTTTGTGATCAAAGTCTTCTGTGATTGTCTGCTTGAAAGTTCTAGCTATTGACGTTTGCTTTGTTTGTTTTGTCAAAGGGTGAATGCAATGGTTTGTTTTTGCGAATTGTGATGGTGGACATGGGTCTTTTTGATTTTTCTAAGTTTTATGATGTTGTTTTTGTTGTTTTTAGGGGACTAACGTAGGGCCTCATGGGCTCATCAAAGATAAGCCTTGCCTACATTGTACACGCAAAGGCTCGTAGTTCTCTTAGTTTGAGTGTTTTTGACCTTTTTCTGTTTTGTGAATGTTTTTGGATTTTGTATCCTTTGACTTTTTTTTGGATTTTTTGTGTTTTTGACTAAGTTGAAATAAAGCATGTTGGAAACCTAAGGGGATTGAGCTAGGGTCTCAGGGGCTTTCAATTCTTGCCTACGTTGTACATGCAGAGACCACGTAGTTCGACTATTTGACTCAAAGCATAAACTATTTTTTGGGTACAAAACATTGATAATCTAGATTGATATTCCACTTTTGTGTCTAGAGGATATGTTGCAGGAAATCTACTTGAACTAGCTATGAGGTTTAAGCAAATGTTGATATCTTAGACTGTTTGAGCGAAGGAATGACCCCACGATGTTGTTTTGTTTTCGATGTTTTCCAAATGTTTTTGTCTTTTGTGGTTTTCCAAATGTTTTTGACTTTTTTGCTATTTTCCATTGTTTTTGATCTTTTGTAATTTTCATGACCATGATAGGATGCTCAAAGATCTAATACATGACCAGCTTTTTTAAACTACCCCCAATTGTAGACAAGACGACTTTCCTTAATCAATGACAAGCCATGGTTGGATACCCTATTTTTTATGAAATGAAATGGGTGGATGTAGTGGATAGTACCGATAGATAATGATGTAAGTTTTATTCAAACATAGTGCCTGTTTGCCAGGTTTTCACTACAATACTTGTTCTAAGAGTTCCACATAGTGGTTTTCACTCAGAGAACATTTTATTTCTCTTTACTATTTATTTATTTTTGTATTTTTTTATTCTTTTTCTATTTTTTTGGATTTTTACCCTTTTGCCTTGGGTATTTTGACATGCTTCATGTGTAGAAATTCTTGAGTTGGCTACTGTTCAGTGGTTCAACTAAAGGTTCTCCTTCAGGAGTATCTAACTGATATGTCCCAGAGCCGTAGCTTGTTGTGATGACAAATGGGCCTAACCAGTTGGGTTCAAATTTTCCTTTGTCATCCTGATTTAGTTGTACCTTTTGATTCTCTTTGAGGACTAATTCACCAACTTGAAAGTTCATGTCCTTGATCTTTTGGTCATAGTTTTGTTTGATTCAATTCAGATAAACTTGCAGATGGTTTAACGTGCTCAAACGTCTTTCATCTAGGGGTTTTAATTCATTCAGCCTAGATACCCTATATTCTTCATTGCTGACCATGCCTTTTAGTGAAACTCGCAATGAAGGGATTTCAATCTCAATAGGAAAGACGACCTCTGATCCATAGACCAAGGAAAATGGTGTGGCACCAGTAGGTGTGTGAATGCTAGTTTGGTAGGCCCATAAGGCTGGGTTTAGTTGTAAATGCCAATCACGATTGACTTCATTAACAAGCTTTTTGAGTATTTTTCAGTATGGTTTTGTTAGATTCCTTAGCCTGACCATTTCCTTGGGGGTAATAGGGTATGGAGAATTGATGGTGGATAGAAAATTGGGAACAGAGCTCTTGGACATCCTGATTTTTGAATGGGGTTCCATTGTTTGTTATTATTGTTTGGGGAATTCCATACCTGCAGATGAGATAATTCAAAATGAATTTTGATATCTATTTGCTGGTGATATAGGTCAATGGAATTGCCTCTATCCATTTAGCGAAGTACTTTGTTGCTGTGATAATGAATTTGTGCCTGTTGGATGAAGCAGGTGATATCTTGCCTACTAGGGCTAATCCCCATTGTGAGAAAGGCCATGGTGTGGTTGTAGGTCTCAGTTCCTATGCTAGTGCATGAACCAGGTCATTGTGTTGCTGACATTGTTGACACTTTCTAGAATACTGTATGCATTCCTGTTCCATGGAGGGCCAGTAGTATCCTATTCTAAGCAGTTTCTATAGTAGGTTAAGTCTGCCAGAGTGGGATCCAAAAATACATTCATGAACTTCTTGTAAAGTTGTTTGTGCTTCTTCTATGTCAAGGCACAAGAGTAACATACCATCTAGACTACGATGATATAGGGTATCTCCTAGGATTGTAAAATGGGAAGTTCTACATGTGAATATTTTCTTTTGGGTGGTTGTTAAGTCAATGGGTATAGTACCATGTTGGATGTAGTCAAAGGTATCTTGGTACCATGGGGAGTTAGGACCAACAACAACACATACCAATTCTAATTCTGGGATGTTGAATGCTGGTACCAACAACTGTTCCATGAGGAACCCATACTTAGGCACGTTCTATGGAATATCAAGCAGTGAGCCTATTTTTGCCATTGCATCGACAACTCTGTTATTGATCCGAGGAATTTGCTCAAAATTTATTCTGATGAAGTATTCCTTCAAGCTATCCACCATTCTTTTATATGGCAACAATTTTTCATCTTTTGTCTGGTACTCATCGTTCACTTGTCTGATCACTAGCTGAGAGTCTCCAAAGACATGTAGCTCTTTTATTCTCCAATCAATAGCCATTTTTAACCTTGTGATAAGAGCTTCATATTCTGAGATGTTGTTCGTGCATGGGAATGCAATCCTATAGGCCTTGGGTATACTATCTCCTTGTGGTGTGAGAAATAGAATACCAGCTCCAGATCCATGTTGAGTATGGGACCCATCAAAGTATAGAGTCCATTGGTCTATCTTTTTTGTCATCAAGATACTCTCTTCTGGAAAGTTCACTATGAGAGGTTTATGATCATCTAAGGGTGCTTTGACTAGTTGGTCTGCTATAATATGTCCCTTGATAGCTCTCCTATCCATATACTTTATATCAAACTCAGGATCATTACCCATTTGGCTATTTGGCCTATTAGGGCTGCCTTTGCTAGTAAGTACTTGAGTGGGTCTACTTTAGAAATCAGCTTGATCTTTCTATTCAGGATGTAGTATCTCAACTTTTGTGTTGAAAAAATGATTGAGAGACACTCTCTTTCAATGGGCAAGTAGTTTATTTCATAGGCCACCAGTGTTTTGCTGATATAATAGGCCGCCCTTTCTTTATTGTTATCATCTAGCTAGGCCAAGAGAGCTCCCAATGCTGCTTTTGTGATAGACACGTAAAGTATCATTTCCTTTTCTAGGATAGGCGGCATGAGTACATGAGGAGTAAGTAGGTACTCCTTGACTTGTTGGAATGCTTGGTCACATCTCCCATCCCACTTGAAGGTGATGTCCTTGTGTAGGAGATGAGTGAAAGGGTGACATTTGTCCACCAATTGTGCGATAAATTGCTTGATGGATTGCAGCTTCCCTTGTAGGCTCCTCAATTGTTTTAGTGTCTTAGGTGGAGGCATCTCCATTATTGCTTTTTCTTTGGTCAGAACTACTTCAATCCCTCTTCTTGATACTATGTACCACAACAACTTTCCAAATGTTACCCCGAATATGCATTTCTTAGGATTCAGTCTCAGATTGTACTGTTCAAGATGATCAAATACCTTGGCCAGGTTTGTCAAGTGGTCTTCCCTTTTGACTGAATTTGCTAGAATTTCATCCACATAGTCCTCCCTGATTGTGTGTAGCATATCATGAAATATTGTTGTCATTGCTCTTTGATATGTCGCTCCTGCATTCTTTAGACCAAAGGGCATTGCATTCCAATAAAATGTTCCCCAAACACAAGTAAATGTTGTTTTGTGTTGGTCATCTGGAGATATTTTTATCTAGTTGTATCTGGAGAAACCATCCATTAAGGATAGCATCTCATGCCCTGCTGTTAGATCTACAATCATGTCGATACTTGGCAATGGAAATTTGTCCTTTGGATAGGATTTGTTCAAGTCTTTGAAGTCTGTGCATATCCTTATGCCCCTAGTAGGTTGGGAAACTGGTACTAGATTTGATATCCATTATGGATAGTCAATGGGTCTAATGAAACCCACATCTAGTAGTTTCTTTAGCTCTACCTTTACCAGTAATGCTATCTGTGGATGCATTTTTCTGAGTTTTTGCTTGTTAGGCTTTGCTCCAGGGATTACAACTAGATGATGTACCACTAATGTTGGATCTAGTCCAGGCATGTCAGCATAGGTCCATGCAAAATTTACCTTCCAGGCGTTGATGAAAGCTATGAAGTTGTCCTTTTCTTCTGGGTCTAGTGATGTAGCATGGTAGGTTATCTTCGGGTCCTCTGTTGTGCCAACATTTATGGGTTCTGCTTCTTCTACTTGTAGTGTGGATCTTTCCTAATATTCTAATATGGGGAGATTAAATCTTCCATCCTCAGGTGCCTCTGAGAGGTTTTCACCTTCGAATGCGTCCTGTGTTTTCCTCTTTTTTGGATCCGATAGAGCCACAAGGTGGTTTTCTCTAGGGGACTGTATTTTTATGTTCTTTCATTTTTGCGACTGGAAGATTCAATCTCTCCACCAAAGTATGCCTCGTGTTCAAGTTCTATGATGAATCTTGCTTTGTGGTCTCTTGCTGGTATGTTTGTTCAAAGTCCTATGAACTCTGTGATTGCCTCATTGTTCTGGAATTGATCCATAAAAGGTGTATGTTGTTGTTGATCCCAATCTATGAGTTGCAGGTATTGGAGTGGGAGGTTATCATCTTGATCTGCAAAGACTATGGAAGTGGATGAAAGGGTCAGTATGGCTTGGGTGTCTTTTTCCCACTGAGTGTCTAGGTCATCATTGCTAGAAGTGGGAGAATTATATCTGGTGACGAAGGAAGGAGAATCCCATTCATATTTATTAAAGTCTGTACCAAAATTGTAGTAGATGTTGGGAATGGTTTGAATATGTTGGAGAGGGAAACTATCAATGCTAAAGCTATCAAATAAGTCTTCAATGGGTAAATCGTTGTCTAAAGTATGATAGGTATCTAGTGCCTTAACACTAGTAGAAGTTTCTCGCTTCTTCCAAGAGGTTCGTCTAGTTTTTGGAATAACCACATCCTTTGGCTTATAACCTAGCCCCATATTCTTCTTCCTTTGTTCTACTATAATAGGCTTTGACTGGCCTTGTTTGTGTAGCCCCAGACCACCATTTCCATTATATCCCATTTGTTTAACTAATTAATAACCTCTAGTAGTAGGGTCAGTTAAAATGGGTTGCAACTTTTTTGGTTCTTCTTGGTCCTCCTTGTAGATCATAGATGAAAAGTCCTCAAATATTTCTTCATCTTGCATATCTCCCCACCTAGTGAAGACAGTGGGCTTGGCAATCATTTGTACTATCTTGATATCTTTTGGAACTCCATATACTCTGGGTGTTGGCAGAAGCATACCGATGCATAATGCTTGGTTGAAATAGTAATTCCCATTACCCTTGTCAAGTACCTAAATCTTGGCTTCCATTTTCAGTTAGTCACTTGAGGTGTTCTTTGCTGAGGTGGATGGAGGTGTTGAAGGGTCAACATAAGAAAAGGAGTGGAATGCTATGTCGTTGCTAGGAACACGTTGGATCTTATTGTATTTCTCCTCTAACTTGGAACATAAATGAAAAGGCTCAGGATCAGTATATAGTGTTACCTCTTTTCCTTCATGGGGAAACTTTAGGCATTGATGAAAAGTTGAAGGGACTGCTTGTAAGGCATGTATCCAAGGGTGTCCCAGGAGGAGGTTGTATGGAAACTCAATGTGTAGTACTTGCCAAGTGGATTCTATTAGGGCTAGACCTATATGCATTGGTAACCTGACTGTTCCTTTAGAATTTCTTTCTAGGTCATCATAGGCCCTTATTGTGATACTCTTTCCTTTGTCAATCACATCATTAGAATACCTCAGCTGTTTGAGAAATTTTAAGGTACAAATGTTTAAACCTACTCCATTATCTATTAGTACCTATTTGACCATGGTTTTATGAAGACCAACCTCTATGTAGAGGGCTTGGTTATGGAATGTTCTTTGGGGCAGATCTTTCTTAGAAAAGATTAAATGATTACTTTGTGTGATCTTACCAACCATAGCTTGGAACTAACTAGGATTGATGTCATTAGGGATTGTGGTTTCCAATGCCTTTTCAAGTATTTCCCTATGGGCAGGTGATAGTTTTAACAACTCAAAGATTGAGATTAGGGTAGGTGTTTTCTTTAATTGTTCCACAATACTGTAGTCATTTGGTGACTTGATTGTAGGTTTGGGTGGGACTCCTTGAATTGTAACTCTTCCTCGACTGGTGGCTACATTATAGTTGTTGTCTCCACCTCGTAGACTCACTACATTTTCCCTATTATCATCAACTTGTGAAAGTGTTCCTAAAACTGTGTCCCCATATGTGTAATTGGCATTATGGTACTCTTGTTTCTTTCCTTTGTCATTTCCTTTGGCATGGTTCAAGATTGGGTTTGAGTATATTTGCACATCCTTATTCCCAGAATGATGTTCGACATCTACCTCCCCTTTGTCTATTAAATCTTGGATAAGATGCTTGAATCTCATGCAATTGTTTGTGGTGTGTCCTTTGATCATATGGAAGTCACACAAGTCCTTCTCATTATACCGCTGTGTTTTGAAACTAGGTTCCTGATAGTTTGGACGATCATTAGTTTTGAGGAGGTTTTGTTGTACTAGTTTGTGCATGACTGTTTCTAGTGACTCACCTAGTATTGTGAATTGCCTTCTTGGTTGATCGTACTGCCTTTGTTGCCATCCTTGATTTGTTTGTTGGTTCACAACTTGATTTTTCTTGGGATAGGTATTTTGGTTATTTTGCGCATTGTTTGGAACATAGCTTGTCTATGCTACTTGTGGTTTATTTTTAACTATGTTTTGTGCCTACCATAATGTCCTAGCATCAACCACTCCATCATTTGTGATGTTTTTGTTTTTAACCTAGACTTTAGGTTTCTCATTTGAACTAGATGAGCTGTCTTTTAAGTTGTTTGTTTTAAGGGAACCTCTTCCAATGATGGCTCTCTCAATATTCAACCCCTTCTTAATGGTTTCTTCAAAGTCTGTTGGACATAACATTGTGAGTTGATAATTGATCTCAGGTAAGAAGTTAGTAATGAATACGTCCACCAATTCCTTGTTGGGAATGGGCCATTTACATCTACTAGCCTTGTGTCTCCATTGCTATAGGTAGGAGATAAAAGATTCTCCTTGATTATGTTTGATTGTGGACAAGCTTGTGATGGTGACATCTTGCTCAATGTTGAAGGAGAAGTGACTTATGAATTTTTTAGACAATTCATCAAAGGTTTTGACTACTGGTATCAAATAGGTGAACCACTCCATAGCATGGTAAGATTGCATGGAAATAGTCTCATGAGGTACGAGTCATTGTGTCGTACTTCCATGCATGATACATAGAAATCAAGTATATGCTCTAATGGATCCCCTCTTCCTTTGTATTTGTTGTCAAACTTGGGTATTTCAAAATTCTTCAGAAAGGGTATTGTAGTGATAGATTGATCGAACGAGAATGGTTATATCTCTTGGATAGTATAAGTTTTCTTTTGTTTTCTAGCTTGCATTCCTGCTACCTATTGGGTGATGACCTCTAGCATCATTTCCATGTTTGTTTTTGGCATGTTTATTTGCGAGTTCTGTGTATAATATGCTTGTTGTCTCACCATGTTTGGGTTGTATATCAGATGATGTGAAGGTATGAGACCTTGGTAACTGTTTTGGGTGTATAATGAGTTAGGTCCCTGCTGGGTGTAAGGAGGGTTAGCTCCTTGTTGCTGAGATGAAGTGTATTTAAGGTTACCCTGTTGATGCGTTCTCATGACACCTTGTTGGTAGGATGACTGAGGAAGGGCACTCTGTGGCACACCTTGCTATTGGACAAGACTAAACTAAAGGTTACCTTGTTGATGCACTATCGAGACACTTTGTTGGTAGGACGACTGAGGAAGGGTGCTCTATGACACACCTTGCTGTTGGGTAGGACTAAACTGAAGGTTACCCTGTTGATGTGTTATCGAGACACCTTGTTGGTAGGATGACTGAGGAAGGGTGCTCTATGGCACACCTTACTGTTGGGCAGGACTAAACTAAAGGTTACCCTGTTGATGTGTTAATGGGACACCTTGTTGGTGGGTCGACTAAAAAAGGGTTCTCTGTGACACACCTTGTTGTTGGTATTGCTGGTTCAGAAGGGGATCATGTGGTCCACCTTGTTGGTGGTATTGATTGTCCAGAGGGGGACCTTGTGTTCCACCCTGTTGAAGATATTGACTATTTGGAGGGGGACCTTGTGTTCCGCCCTATTGAAGGTATTGATTGTTTTGGGATGAGTTGATATTTGAGGTATTCTGAGGTACATACTATCTGGGAGGAGGATTGTTGTTTGGTGGTTCATAATGTGATGGTCCTCCTTGATACAATTGTATCACAGTTGCTTGTTCAACCTGAGTTGGTTTTCTGAATAAAGGGTTCTCTTTGGGTTGACCATCATTTTGTGAGAACATAGGTGGTATATCTCTAGAGGTTTGGTTATCTGTCTTACAACAGAGTTATCCCCTAAGGGAATAAGGTTGGCATCCTTAAGAGATTCTATGTTGAAATTCATCGGTAATTTAACACCACTTTGTGATAACATGAAGAAATAGGAGTTTGGATCCTTTCTCAACAGCCTGTCCATTAGTTTAAGAACTTTGGGGTTGTTGAAATGTTCGAACAATTCATCCTCGTTTATTTCTTCTTTTGTGTCTACTTCCTCTATAACTACTCTGTTTGGGTCTTGGTTGTTTTGTTCAATTACCTCCTTCTGCTTGTGATTTAGTTCCTCTTCATTGAAGGTATTTCTGTACATAGGCCTTTTTTGTGTTGTTTCAAGATCACTTGGCCTATAGCCCCAAGGGCTACTTTCATTGTTTATGGCATTGGTTGGTGGGATGCTAGTGTTGGTTTTGTTTGCTTCTATTTTCTTTCTGTGTTGTGACCTTGTGGTTGTCATAAACAATTACCAAGCTTTTGTGATTATTTTTCCTAACTTCTATTCTCTAGAAAATACGTGGCATATTGGTGCAAAGCGATAATAGAAGTGATCTATCCAATTTTGACGATTGTGGTATCTCCTTGAGAAGATACCTTTGGCAAAAAAATTTGTAGGGAGATTCTTTGAGAGCCTAAGTATAGATTTTCGCTTAAGGATATTTCTCTTTCCAAACCTAAGGATCTTTTGCTTGCCAAAAAGCAGAAGGGATGTATATTTATTGCCACACAGGTGGTGGTAATTTAGGTCTTCTGACTGCTAGTTCTGCCTTTTCTTCCTCTTCGTCTAAGATGATGGATGCGGTGAGAAATTGGTAGGGTGTTTTATTTTTCTAAAATATAAAGGTTCTCAAACTGCTTATGATGTCAGTTTGGGCACCTTCAATATATGTGTTACCTAGTTGAAAGATTGGTGCTACAAGGTATGGTTGTTGAATTGGAGCGGTAGGTTGCCAGATGGTCATAAGGTGTGATGGTGTTGTGAGGTGATTATGGTGTTCAATACCCTATCATCAGGTCACTCAATTTATATTTCCAAGAGGATCATACCTATTTCCATGCGAGAGGTAGTAATATTGGTCTTCCGACTGCTATGTTTTTTTTTCTTCCTCTTCATTTAAGATGATTGATGTGGTGAGAAATTGGCGGGGTGTTTCATTTTTCTCAAATATAAAGGTTCTCAAATTGCTTATGATGTCGGTTTGGGCACCTTCAATGTGTGTGAGACTAGGTTGAATAATAGGTACTACAAGGCCTGGCTATTGAATAGGAGCTGTGGGTCACCAGATGGTCATAAGGTGTGATGGTGTTTTGGGGTGGTTTGCTATGAAACTAAAAAACAAAACCCTAAGGCTTGAGTGTTGTTTTGGAATGTGGCTACTTTTTGGAAATCAAAATGTTGAAGAACTATGGTCGATATTCCACTTCCTGGTCTAGAGGATATGTTGTGGGAAAGATACTTGAACTATCTGTGAGTTCCAAGTAACTGTTGATATCATAGATTTTTTTGAGTGGAGGAATGATCCTAATGTTTTGTTTGATTTTGATTTTAAAAAAAAGTAGTATGGGAATAATGGGTGAGATACTTTGTGACCAATTTGATTTTCCAAATGTTTTTTTCAAGCAATGACCTTATAAACAACTTTAGTTTGTTTTCCCCTAAGTTTTTAGCAAAATATATTGAGTTGGAATAGCAATTTGTAACCTTTATGTGTTTTTTTTCTCTGCGTTCTTAAGTATGGCAAATGATATAATTGCACTGGACTGACTCAAAGCATGAACTTTATGTGACTTGAATGTCTATAGCTCAAGTTGTGAAATCACAACACCCAAGCGATAGTTTACCCAATGTTTACTTTGATTAAAGTAACCTAAAATAAAAGCCAAAATGTTTAGAAACCTTTAAGGATAAATCCTTTCAAGGAGTGCAAATCATAAGGCTTCTTTCACAAGTATACACTAAATCAAAGGGTTTTTATTTTGACCATCTTGTTCAATGTTTGTTTTGTTGTGTTCTTTTTCTTTAAATCAAACACAAAATTTGATGTCATAATTGTTTTTGAATGTAATTGGGAAATTTTAACATTAACAAGCACTTTACAATCCTAGCTCAAATAGGTACGTATTTCTTAGTAGGCCTACCAATCATCCCCAAGATGATTAATCTGAGAAGATGGAATGGAAAAATAGGCTATGTCAAGGAAATGTACCATCTTGACACGCCAAGCAAAAGAGTCCCTTCCCTATTTGCTTTATTGCCTCAACCAAAAATTGAACATGGTCAGTAACTTCTTGGAATTGTGCTATTCCAATGCACTACTTTAAAGTACTCTTTTGGGTAAATTGATGACTTCTAAAACAATTGGCTCTTAGTCATGTTTTGGGGATATTATTTTCGGGCACCTACACATGCGATGTTTTGTTCAATTAAGAACCTTCTAGCCCTTGCGGGTTTTTATGCATCACGAGGATACTGAGGAAGAATATGTCAGTATAGGACATCTGCACCCGAAGAGCGATGGACTTTCCTCACACTCACAAAAGATTTATATAGCGGTCCAGAATGAAAGTACCGCTTGGGTTGTCCATGAGTCCTCCGACGCGGGAGATTCCTCAAGTAGGCAAGCCCTCTAAAAAGGTATGCTTGAAAAAAGTGCAAAGCTCAAAATGTCCTTGCTCACCCAAGATCGCCAAAAGGTGCGAGGGGAGAAGAAAAACATTTAAATTTTCCAATCAATGAATACATGACATACAATTCATAGCAAATTGATTCATTTTAAACACCTCGAGTGGTGTTATCCCCAAAAAATATGTGAATAACATAAATGAAATGTTATTTTTTATTTTTGCACCAATTGAAGTGTTGAGGAAATCAAGTAGTTAAGATAGCAATGGTGTGAAAACAACAAAAATAGTTTGTGTTTTAAGCCCCAAGATTGAATTTTTTCTAAGAGAATCAAGCCTGGTCTTAACTGGTCAACAAATGTAAATCAAACGTGCATAAACAAAATGAAAAATGTTTGCGCTCTTTTTATGCACCAAATTCAAAGGTTCCTAATTATGAAAACATGAAATGTGTTCATTTTTAGAGCCCAAAATTGAAGTGTTTTATGTTCTTTTTATGAGCACCAAATGAGAGTTCCTAATTTAGAAAGCTTAAACCTGGTTCATTTTAACAACACCAAATCAAATGTGAGTTTGTGTTGTTCTTTTTAAAGCACCAAAAGAAAGTTCCTATCTTAGAAAAGCTTCAAATTTGTTCAATTTTAAATAGCACCAAAATCAAATGTGAGAGTTGTTCATTTTAGAGCACCAAAAGAAAGTTCCTAACTTAAAAAAGATTCAAATTGGCTCATTTTAAACACCAAAATCAAATATGAGAGTTGGTTGTTCATTTTAATGCACCAAAATAAAGTTTTTCCTAAGTTAATAAAAAAATATTGTTGCTCCAAAAATCTTGGACTGATTGTCTTCCCTGCACAAAGGTGTTAGTTGTTTTTATAAAAAAAAATGTGCCATAAATCCTGCAAGATCTTCCTAAGAGATTTTATAAACTTTCCAAACACAACACACAGTCAAATGTTAGGGTTAGACATGATTAAGCATCGAAAACCCTACAACCTAGACCAAATTGTGAGGTAAGTTAAATTTAAGCACACCAATGAAAAATTTAAATACATAAAAATTGAAAACCACCTACACCATTGCAAAGATCATGAAATTTTACCCCATTAAAAAAAAAGCATTGAAAAATACTTCCGTATGACCAAGATATGGTCATTTAAAGATAGGGTAAACAAAGGTCTTGATTGCCAGTCAATAGCGCTCCTATCAGAAGAAAATGCGAGTTTCTTACAACAAATATGACCTTCCTATGGCAAATGCGACCTTCTTATAGCAAAGATGAGTTTCTTGGCATGGCAAGGGAAAATTTCTTCTGGGCAGTGGCATGGAATGCCTTTTAGAATCCCTTTGGAGCCCTGTAGCTTCAATTCAACTCATGAAAACATTAGTATTGAGGACCATTGGTCCCACTGGGTGTGCTAGAATGTGTGAGCGGTAAAGAAGACGTTAGATTTGAATTCAAGATCAACAAGAATGCAATTTGACAAAGGAATCTAATCTACAGTCAGATGCACAAATTTAAAACCTAAAACTCCTACACATACAAGATTAAGCTATACTATTGCAAACATAATAAGGAACCTGTTGATTACCGGGTGAAATGAAAGCAAAAGACAGTTTCACCATCCCATAGCAGAGTGTATTTGCTTGATGTTGGATTGCTCTTATCACAACAAAGCCTCCAAATTTTGTGTGCAAAGTGTGGATGAATGCTTGGTTGATTGAAGGAAGGAATGAAGCTCTCTCAGGGATGATATCGACAACACTTCATTGCATAAGGTATGTTGATTCTCCGATCCATATTTGTGAGGAGAGAGGCTTTTTATATAGGAAGTGAGATTTTGAATCAACGATCAGGATTGCGTTGGAGAATATCCTGATCAACGGTCCACATGTGTTGAGAGGATTTATACATGAGAAGATTGTACAAAGTTGATTGCACAATTAGGCTGATTGAAGAATAGATTGGCTAGTTAGGGTTTAGATTGATCAGTCATCAATTGATTGATCAGTTAGCAATTGAATGATTTTAGTTAGGAAATAGATGGTTGAGTTAGCAAAATTAGATTGCTCAACCAACAACCCATGATTTTCTCAATCAAAAAGTGGGTAAGGAATATGAATTAATTGATTTAATTAATTAATTCCTTTTTGGAGTTGAACATGCAAATCAAATTTGACTTTTGTAAATAGAGTTGCATTAGTTTGATTTAATTTTTGATATTTGATTTGATTATTCGAGTTTTGGAGGAAAAGTGTGATAATTAAATTATTATAATTTAATAATTCAATGAATTTTGAGGAATAAGGTGAATTAGTGATGCAATCAAATAATTGGTGTTGTTTGACTAATCAGGACGAAAAAAGATTAAATTAGGACTTTATTAAATAAATGTAATTTATTTAATTGGTTGAAATGATGAAACGTGAATTAATCAAATAACAATGTTTTATTCAATCAATAGTAGAATTAGGGTTTCCAAGACTCTATTAAATAAACAGTATTTATTTAATTTGTCAAGAATGATGAAAAAGTGAATTAATTAAATAATGTAGTATTCAATTAATAAAGGAAATTAGGGCTTTGGATGTCGTTTGATGATTGTGGGATGATTTTGAGATGATTCGAGATGTTTCAGAGATGTTCTGAGTTGATTCCAAGATGTTTTGAGATGTTCTGAGTTGATTCAGAGTCATTTTGAGATGTTCTGAGTTGATTCAGAGTCATTTTGAGATGTTTCAAGTTGATTCAGAGTCGTTCTGAGTTTTTTGAGATATTTTGAGTCGTTCTGAGATGTTTTGAGTTGATTCAAAGTCGTTCCGAGATGTTTTGGGTTGATTTAGAGTCATTATGAGACATTTCGAGTTGTGATAGGTGTTACGTCAATTTTACCTGTCTACAGTTATAATATATATATATACAAATTTATATATATATATATATGTTAATATATATATATATATACATGTATATATATATATACATGTTAATATATGATATATATTAACATGTATATATATATATATTAAATATATATATATATATATATATACATGTTAATATATGATATATATTAACATGTATATATATATGTTAATATATATATATACATGTTAATATATACATATTATTGTTGTTATAAAAATATGCATTGGAAGCCATATTACATGGCGAGGATACCACGTGATATGGTGGTGTAAATGCCATGCATAGGAAAATATTGGAAACCATTTATAATGGTTGTTAAAAACAATAAAGTCACCCAATATACACACATACTTTGCAAAGGAATAGAGGGAAAAAATGTCATGAAGGAAGCAAAGTTATTTTTTTTTTTAAAACACCATGCACAAAATATGAAAGGAAGATTTGACCAAGTAAAAAAAGCATGTGATATATTTGTTTTGAGCCATGACTTGGGCGACTAAGTAAGAGGTAAAAGCTGCATTTGATTGGGTATTTTATGTTCCAAATATATGACTTTTTTTGCTATTAAGAAAATGCCAACAAATGAAAAAAAGTTGTGCCCAACAACCAAGTCGACTTGAGAGGAAGTAGAGTTGGTTTTTGATTTACTTATACAACTAAAAATTGCATAGTTACTACCAATGGCTGGTGTTTGCAATAGTTTTCTTTTAGTAGTCGATCTCTCTCCTTTGCATTATATAAGAAGAGAAGCAACTCTCTATTTTGCTTGTTCATTCTGAAATCATTTTTCATATTTATGATTTTGAGAGAAACATATTTGTGAGTTTGAGAGTAGAGTAGTTATTTTAGTGTAAGGAAAGGTTGAGTTGAGTAGTCATAGATACCATTTGATGTAATAGAAACAAGGAGAGCTAAGAATAGATGAGGCGATAGGTAGAACCATTAAGCATTGAGAAAGGAGTTGTAGAAAAATCATTTTGAGATATATTATTCTAGGTATGCTTAATATATTTCTTAATCTTTCTCATTTTGATTATGAAAACTAAGTTTTAATATTGATTGAAAGTGTTTGTGCTATCATTTTGTGCATATAGTGTTATTGTTGGATAGTTTATGAGAATGCATGTGCAAGTAGCTAGATTGTTTATGCATAGAGTTATATTAGAAATACAAGAGATTTAAGCTGGATTAGGGAATCCAAAGTAGTTATCTTGAATTACATTGCTAGATTATGATGCAATGTGTGATTTTAAACATTATCTATGAATATAGTTGAGATAAAGCAAACCCATTAGAAGGCTAATTCTCTATGAAGTTGTGTGAAACCCAAACCACCAGCTCATTAGAATAACATATCAAGAGGAGCTTAGTAGGGTATATGATATTAATCATATTAATACAATAATGTATTTATAATGTTTGAATGATTTTGTATTGTTTTTCAAGAAGAGGGTTAGAATACATATTAGAGTAATTACGTCCTCATTATCTTGTGAATAATATTATCTTATATTTTGACCAAGAGTCTATTAATACCTATTCACAATATACTAATCTTAAAGAAGAGGAATTTACATCTCGACAAACCAAAGCCATAATATGAGGAGATTTTAAGATGCAGAAGCACAAAATCCTCTCAAACAAAAAATGTTCTCTAGTTTAGATATAAATTGATCATACATATAAATATGTGAATATATGTGTCATATTGAGGGAAAGAATATATGATTATTTATGAACATACAAATGTAGGTACTTTATATAAATTATGCAAAGGATAACTTATAAGGAACTCACAAGGAATTTGGAGATTAGTTGAATGGTTCTTAGTGTGTAATCAAAAGTCAAATAGCTTATTATGCTAACTTATTATTGGAAATTACAATGAAAATATTTTATATTGAATCAAATTAAATGATATTTAATTCCATGAATTACTAGATTGATTATGGCACCCTAGAAGGATGGAGCGATACTAGGCATAACACAATATGAAGAAGTAATCTTCAAATCAAGTTTAATACTAGATTATTATACATATCGACATGTTGTCAGTGCTTTAGATTAAGAGCAGGTGTGTCTATTCAGTGATATGGTGTCATCACTACTATCTAATTGTGTATAGATAAGAGAGTAGTTACTTCCATGATTAAAACTAAAGACTTGAATAAGAGGTAGTAGCCAATCCGAGATTTTTATAGGTATGTAACAGGGTATTCAAGAGATTGTGTCAAACCTATTTTGTCTATTATATCAATATTAGTGTGTCATCACTTTTGAATGAAATCTTGTTTATGAATGTTGACCTTGGGGGAAAACCAAGAGAAGAGTTCACCATAGGCTAGTAGAGTTTCCAAGTCGAGTAAGGGTGGGTGAACATATGACACCACTTCATAGAAAGTAGATTTATTATATATATGAAAACTCTGGCTAGAGTAGGTGTAAAAGTCATTGCTTACACTTTGTCAGTTCACTGTGATCCGGGTTTGCATAGCTAGTCCGTAGAGTCATGCATAGTTGGAGGGTATCCATAGTTGTATGGTCTTATTAGATTGTAGGACACAACATCAAATACTCAGATGTGCATTATTAGAGGTTTCTATACCGAACTCTTCGTTGAAGTGTAGGGCCACTTCTAGTTAGGAAGATGTGTTAGGGATCGCTAAGTCCATGGTTGGAGGAAAAGCACTTGGGTGATGCTCTCCCTCTTGCAGTTGACAGTTGAGGCTTGTGGAATAGAAGATGTGTGATCTAGATGAGGACACCTTGACCATTGAACTCTTGTAAGTTATGAATTTGTAAATGAACATTGTAAGGAAAGCTTAGTGCATAAATGCCTTCCAAATGCAAAATTCTCAAGAAAGAATTGCAGGAAAAATAAATCTTTTAATTCAAGTTACAATCATTAAGATGCACAACAACAAAACAATAAAATAGATAATTTAAACAACACACAAAATTGAACACTAGTTTTTACGTGGGAAAACCCTTACGAGAGAAAAAACCACACACCAAGTAAAACCACTTTGTATTACAATAAATAGATTACATACAGAGTTACAAAACTTCACTTCTAGATGTTAATTCACAACAATAGTTCAACAAGATTACATTCACTCTTCATTTAAGAAAATATTGACTCAATGCAATAACATTCATCTCTCACAGTTCCACAACATTACATTACCAACATCCCCTTTTATCTCATTCATTCTTTAGGCCAGCCATGTCGTAGCACCGATTAGCCAGCCAATAAGCAATCTCATTCAGGTCGGTCTAATCTCTCCATGACGTAGCACATATTAGCTAACCAATGAGAAATCTAACAACATTAATGCAGTTACATTGTTATCAAGAAATACAACCATCAACTTCAATTTAAACTTCGTTCCAATGATCATTGATTCACAATAGCGGTGTAGAATCAACAAATGAATCTGTGCAATGTGTTGACACATCACTTGTCCAACACTGTTGAACAACACACCATTCAGGTCCCGTTTGGTACCCACCTCCATTGGCTCATCAACTTGTCACAGACTTCAAAGGTTTCCTAACCAAGTCACGAGGTTCTTAAGTTTCTTAACCTCTCGATCCCTCGACTTGACACTTCTTCCATTGGGTTTTTAAACCTTCGTCCAATTCTCTTTGAATTTGCTAAGTTGAAGGTTTCCAGAACTTCAAAACCCCCGACATGAGGTTCTAAAGTTTTGAACCGGTGCGATCGCATGACATTGTTGCAACTCTAACTTAGATTAAAAACTATCGGCCCGATAAAAGGAAAAATGCAACTACTGTAGGAAGTCGACCAAGCCAGTAAATCTGAGGCACTTTTTCCAATAAACATGCCCGTGAACCAATTGTAATCTGTATTTGAAAAGATGAGCTACATCTACTTGGAATTATGTAATGTTATACAATTTATGCAATGACAAGTGAAAATTATTTATGCAATGTGTAATTATGTTATTTAAAAGGAAAAAAATTAATTTCCCTATTTTTGGAAACTTATGTTATTCATTTTCTAAGTTAAAACTTAGGTGAAAATTGTTGAGTAAACGTTGGGTATGTTACATGTGGTATCAGAGCTACCAGGTTCAAGCACTTGGACCTATGAGATCATTACGTAAGTTTTCCTCAAACATTATTAGTAGTTAATGTCTAAAAAGTTCTTATGCCACAATGGAAGGGAAAAGAAGAGCAAGGAAAACAATAAGGAAGTCAATTTTCTGAAACATGTCTAACTTTGGGACTAAGAAAGCGTCATCCTTAGGGGTTAAAACTCCTAAACCAATAACTCATAGAGAGATTCCCTTGGGTTGTGGTAGGAATGCACCTGGGTTTAGTAAGAAGGTTATGGATGACTGCCTGCAAGTACATCCACCCTTCAAAATTGTTTTAGTAGACTCTGAGGGTAAGAAAAAACTCGAGAAGAACCATCTTTCTAATAGCAACCTACAGTTGCAAAGAGTAAAATATTATGGATTAAATAAGGATACTATGTAATCAATGAATATGACTAATGTCTATTGATACAAACACTAAATTAGAGGATCTAATTTTGTGCATAAACAAAAAACTTTAGGTGAAGTAGAAAGTTCACCATATTGCAAATAAGAACTAACTAGGAAGGTATCTAGGAGGCGAGAAAACCTTTTGACAATCCTGATTCAAAACTAGAATAAGAACTTAGTAATGAAAATTGAATTCAAGAATGAGAGTTGGTACCTTAGAGTAAAGGTCAGAGACCAGAATGGGTCAGAAAAGAAAGCGACTCACAAAGTCGAAGATGAAAAATGGCATGATCTCATCAACCAGAATGAGCATGGTTAATTTGGAGTCAAGACTTGAAAATGAGAAAAGAAACCAAATAACCCTTGAAATGTCTAAGGTTATGAAGAAGATGAAACCACCAAGAATTTTGGAAAAAAATTCTTAGAAAAGTTGGTTGCAAGGAAAAAATTTGGATAGTAAAATGGGTTAACCAGAAAAGAGCTCAGGTAGAGCAGTGATTGGTTGAAGTTCATATTGAGCTTTTATGTTTGACAACAAAAGTAAATTTTTGTAGTCCCTTTATGATCATTTGAAGACGTTCTAGGGGTAAAATTGGATATGGAGGAGACAATGTTGCCAAATAAAAAGCATAATTAGATAATCTTGGGAACAAAAAGTATTTGCAAGGTATACCTAGTAAGGGTAAGGTAAGGAAAGGAACGACTGTTCAACTGAAGAGGGCCAAGTAAAAGGATTTCCACTCCATGCAATCAAATTGGAGAAAATAGATGATTACAAGAAGTTTAACTTTTAAGATGATTTAATGTTTTATGAGCCTCAAAAACACCATGGAAGGGAAGAAGAGAAGTATATGGGTCAAGAAAAGATTAGATATAGATATGTACCCTATTCATTAGAGTTTAATGATGTATTTCCCAATCTGTGAAAACATTTTACTTCTCCATAGACATGGTTCTTGGATCAAAAACCTTATATTTGGATTTTTTTATCCAATGACCACAAGGTTGTTAGATTTGAAGGCTTAGCTATAAGAGCTATTAGCAAAGGATTTGAAAGGTTAGGAAAAATTTAGAGGCCTTTGACCAAATAAAAGAGAAGTAATCATGACACCAACTCTATGAGTTCCTGATTTGGAAGATCAATTTATGGTTCTCATTGATGCCTTGGAAAAAGATTAGGCAGGATGCTTATTTAAGAAAGGTAAGTTATTGCCTATGAGTTTAGGAGATTGAAGTTATATAAATGAAACCATGCTCCACATGATTTTGAGCTATCATAAATTTTTCATGTTTTGTAACAAATTAGGCATTATTTGGTTCAACAACTTTTGGAAATAAAAACAAACCAACATGGTCTAAAAAGAATTTTTACTCAACCAAATTTAAATGCTCATCAGAGGAGATGGCTTGAGCTGAAATTGAATTAGGATTTTTAAACTAACTATATAAAGGGAAAGGAAAATTGAGCTGCAGATGCCCCAATGTCGAAGGATACATATCTCCTCGACAATATATATTCATTATATTTTCAAGAATCTAGTGTGGAAGAAGTCCAAGGGAGATGTTTCATTTAATCCAAATGGATTGCTTATAATTAAAGGAAGAACCTAAAGTAACAAAATTTGTAGAATTAGGAAATAAGTCGTGGTAAGAAGTTTAATCAACACCATATACATCACAGTTTAGAGTGACAAAATAATTGGTTGCTATAAAACCACTATATTCTGGAAGGGAATGGAGAGAAATGTTGCAGGGTTTATAGAAAGTTGTCCAAAATGCTAGAGGGTGAAGACAAGATGCCATCACCTAGCAATACTTTTATATTCTCATGAAATTTGAGAGAGGAAGTGGTAGATCATTCGTATAGTTTTTGATCTTCCTATGTCAATATTTGGCACAATGTTATTTTGGTTGCATAAGTATTCCTGAGAAGGTTATCTCAAATAGGGATGCACAAGTAACTTTAAGGTTTTAAGTAGACCATAAACAACTTATTGGAAATTCAATTGAATATATGCTCAACTTATTACCCTAAGACAAATAGTCAGATGGAAAGGGTAAACCAAGTCTTGGTGGATTTGTAGAATATTCCTATTACAATAATTTTTATCATTTCATGATAAAATTTGATCCATTTAAAACATTATGTGGAAGGAAGTGTTGGATTCCTATAAGTTGGATAAGCTAGGAAATAGGATTAGCCTTAGTCTGGAAATGTTGTAGAAAATGGAAGAGTAGATTAGGATGATCAAGGAAAGAAATAAGCAGAGAAGAATGATAGGCATAAAAAGCTTTGTTGATGTTAAGCATGATTCAAAGAGAAGTACTATTATGCTCAAGATTGGTAGGTGTCTAGGAGCAGTATTATTATTCTCAAGATGGACAATAGTCAAGGAGCATACTATGCCAGTAATGGTCATTCTTGGTTTCTGAGTTGTTTGATGGTGTAGAAGACCAACGAAAAGGATGGGACCCATAATGTAGTGCACAACGCACCAACATTCCTTTTCTATTTGGGATGCACTAAGGGAAAGTGAGTGTTAACCAATGTGAATGGGTTTTCTAGTCATCGTGGTATATGTGACATGTATGAGCCAGTCATTATTGTACTTATGATGTACATATGAGTCATTATTAATCTACTTGTGATATATAGTTCTCAGGAGAGAAATTTTTCTTGAAGCACACAAGTTCTTCCAATACGTTAGTAGGGTCACTCGATGCAAGGTCTAGTAAGGATGAGATTGTAAAGTGTAGTGCTATGTGAGAAGATTATTATGATATTAACAAAAAAAATCCTATTTCTTACATAATTTTGAAAGTTGAAAAAAAAAAACTTTATTTGACATTATCTATATGCTATGATACCTTACATCATTGGGGACGATAATTCTTGTAGACACTTAAATAGTCCTGATCGATAGTATGCTTCTAAATCTGATTATTAACATCATTTCATCCTAAATCACCTCTGGCTAACTATTTAATTAAATATTCTATATAGTTTAATTAAATTCGTCACTTTCTCCTATTAATCAAATAATTAATTTTATTGGATTACTTACCCACTTTCTTACTAATTCTCATCCCATTTAATTAAATAATGCAAAATATTTAATTAAAACCCCTATGTCTTCTCATCTAATTAAGTAAATCTATTTAATTATTTAAAATATCATATTCTTCTAAAAAATCCCTAACCCACCTAAGGCTAATTAATTCTGGATTAATTAACCTTAAATCACTTGCTAATCTTCATTAGCTAATCCTCTAGCTTTTAACCCCACCAAGGCTAAATAAACTTATGGCTTACTAACCCCACTTGCACCAATAATTAATTTCCTCAAATTAATTAATTGCCTATTTTCCTCACAAGGGAATATTCCCAAGGAATATTCCTTTTCTCTCCCAACTTGCACAAGTAATTAATTTTTACAAATTAATTAAATGGGCTATTTCTCATCACAAAGGAATATTCCCTCTTCCTTTCTCCACACTCCAAGTCTTTAAGGCTCTTACAAAAGCCTTAAATGACCCTTACAAAGGCCTTTATTGCCTCTTACAAGAGCCATCTTGTCTCTTACAAGGGAATTTAATTCTCTTACATACCCTTACATCCTCAACCATTGTCCTTAAATTCTTTCAACCATATACCTTAACTCCCTCTTACATCTCTCTTCCCAAGATGTGCACACACTTGTGTGAGGTCCATATCCCCATTGCTTCTCTTAGCCTTGTGACACTTGTCACAAGGCTATTGATACTCCATTTAGTCCATCATTGCCTAATTTCACTTCTTCTTCCAACCCTTGAGTCCTATAAATAGAAGGATCTCTTATGAATAATGGATCCATCATCTCATGCAAAGTTATGCTACACATTTTCATCCACAATCACATGCTTTCTTCATCATTTTGGATTAGATTTATCACCATTTGGCATCAAAATCATCACACTTATCCTCAAATCATGGATCTTGTCCACTAAGGGATTGGGAAAGGGCCACTTTCCACATCAAATTGGTTCCAATCCCCCTATGGGATGAGGTCTGGGGTTACTTAGTTTAGTTTCATTCACATTTTTCATGCTCTTTCATGTTTTTCATAGTGTTTGTTTCATGCTTTGTGATTTCAAGTATTTCATAGGGAATGTGATTTGTATATGCTAATATGACTAATCCTTGTGTGTTTGTTCATGTTTAGCATAGGTACATCTTGCATTCACATTTTGATGCTAGAAGGAGGGCTAACCGTTTAAATTTTTAATGTTTTTTTGCTCAAAATTCACATTTTGCAGGTTCCAAAAAATGACGTCGCTTTTGACATGATGAGAGTGTTGCTATTGAAAATTGCACTACTATTGCATGAAAATACAGTGCCGCTTTCAAAAAAAGCGTCACTATTATGACAGGGAGTTACTTTTGATGCATTTGACTACTTCCGTCTTTTCATTATTGTGTCACTTTTTCTAAAAGGTCACGATTGACCTCTCTATTTTCTATGAATTTCTAGGTTTTCACCAGAGCGTCGCTTCTGATATCATGTCACTTTTGTCAAAAAATTGTCGCCTTTGCAATTACTGTCTAGTGCGGAGAGTCACCTTTGCACTTCACTAGAGCGCCCCTATTGCATAATAGCACTGCTATGCTGATACAACATCGCCTTTGCTAATCCAGAGTCACTGTAAAATATTTTGAAATGGAGAATGAAACATTGAATTAAAAGTTGAAAATCATTTAATGCTCATTTCAATAGTGCTTTAGGACACTAGTTTTCAATTAGGCTCTAAAATTAACCATTGCAATATTGTTTTCAAAGTTGGTTTAAAATTGAACCCTTCACTTACTAGTCATTGCAATCTTGATTAAAATTGAACAAAACAAATTCACATCTAGTTTGGTGCTTAAAAATAATTCATCATTTCTTTAAAGGATTAAAAAGAACAAGTGACTTGTGTGAGTGATCTTGCTTGGTAAATCTCTAGTTCGTATCCTCTCCCCTTGCACTTTGTGCGATCGTGGGTGAAGAGAAATACTCTTGATTTACAAAACTTTCTTTTTTGAGTCACCCTTAAGAGAGGGGTCGCTATGAGACACATCCCACAATGAAGAACTCATAAGCAAGGTCTCCAAGCACGTTTACCAATGGGTTATATTAAAGGTTGAAAAATCATAAGAAAGTAGCTTCAATCCTGGGCGACAACATACTGTACCTAATCTCATGCCTTAAGTGGAATGAGAATGGTTAAAGAGCTTTAAGTGGCCAGTAGATGGTAGTTTTCATAGGGTGTTCACAACATCTTCATTAAAAACCTTGTTGTAGTGGTCATCCTTGTTTTTTGAAGCGTTCCTTGAGAATGGTGCATTCGAATTTACTTCCAAGAAGTTACCAAGTTTGATTTTTGGTTAAGGCATAGAATTTAAGAGTTCATTCTTAACATACCTCTACACTCCTCCATAAATTTCATATAAAATCATTTATTCGAGGCATGAGGTAAGCCCATTGTCAAAGATACGTACCTTTTTTAGGATGTAAAAATTATCTTTTGTGATCTATCAAAACAGATTGCATGGTTCTAAAACAACAAAAACAAACATTGAACAATCATTGAGATTTCAATCCCTTTGGATTTGATGTAAATACCTTTGAAAAGCCCAATATTACTGGTTGTCCCTAAGGATAACTTATATTTATAGGCTTCTAAATATTTGGATTTATATCTAAATTCACACAGTTCTAAGGTAAACCTAGGGAACTATAGATTTAATCTCTTGATTTCCACATGTTGAGCCTTGTGGGATGAAAGATGTTCAAAGTTGTAGAAATTTTAGTTTGAAAACTTAAATCAAGACAAGTGGATGTGGTAAAATCAATTCATTAATCAAGATGAAATCAAATTGAACCCCACACATGTGCTTGTTATATTTTGTCTTATGGTCTTCAAAGCAAAACATTGTTCTTTTGGTTTGAACTACTCATAGGGTAAAGTATTTTTTTCACTATCTTGGTCTTGTAAACAAGGTCCCTCTTAGGTTCATTTAGGATCAAATCAATCCATCCCAAAACATTTATCATTTCCATACCACAAACAACTTTAGAGCTTTGGAAACATCAACATTCTAGACTTGGGTAAATCATTAAATCAAGTCAAAATCACCTTGTTTGGCTAGATGTGTGATAATGCATCCTTTCTCACACTTCTAGTTAAATTAGCACCCTTTTGAACAAGTTTATCCTAAGGTCACAAGTCCATCTTAGGATTCACGAGTTCATTATCCAATCAAAACATCAAAACCAAACCCTAAGTCTAGTATTGACCAAAGTTCATAAAGTTCAACACCCATACCACTCACCCCTTCATCTTTCACGTCATCATTGATCCTAAAACACCATAGAGGTTATTTTTGTACCTGAATTTGAATCAACCAAATAAATCCAACAATACCAAATCCATCACATATACTCCTAGAGTTGATTTCCAATTTTATGGTCCAAACAGGATCACAACATAAGAAGAACATGGAGTAAAACAAAGAAACATATACCATGAGTGACCTAAGCCAAACCAAATTTGACCAAAGAGCATCAACAAACCCTTTACAAAATCCACCTCAACCACCTCATGATTCTGAAGAGGGAGGATGCTAAGTAGAGGGTGTTACAAACAATTTCCAAGAAATGAACCATGATGACTTACTTGAATTGATACATGATCCTAAGACGCACCATCTTGTTAACACTGTAATGAGATTAAACCCCACCCAATATATGTTGGAGTTGGAAAATAAGGGGCTAAACTATTGGCATTAGCATTATTTTTCATTGATGTCAAAGGTCATGGAGACAAGATCAAAGGTTATGTTGATGCAAGCACAGGTGCATTGCTTGATACCTCCAAAGAGTGTTTGCTTTTTGTTATGTTTGGAAGTTGACATTGTTTATTTCACAAAGGTGGCATTGAGGCCTATAGATGGCATATGCAATTGGTGGAAATCTCAGATTAAGGTTTGATTCAAGCACTCTTTATGTTTCAAAGGTATTCACTAAAACCCTAAAGATCTAGAGTTTAGGGAACTTGATGGTTTATAATAGAAGTCTTCATATCTTATTTATTATCATGGGGTTAAAACATTTCTTAAGTATTTATCTAAGAATTATTTCTAAGCAACCAATGACTAGTTTTTTGAAGAAAGACTACACGGATTTTTGATAAAAGATATTTCATAGTTTGAAAAGTGGTTACTTCATAGAAAGGAATATAACGTTTGATATTTCAGTTTTTGAAAAAGCAACGGTCTCTACAAGATACGGGAAAGCAGGTTAAAGGCTTATGCTTGAATTCCCATTATAAGATCAAAGGCTATTATTCAATTGTTGAAGTGGTAAGTTTAGCAGATCAATGTCCCTTATTCAAATAGGAGAATGGCTAATTCTTGAGGCTTCTACTTTGATGGGTATATGATTATCTTTGCCCTTGTTTTAGTTATGCGTAGGATGGTAACTGTCTTTCTTTTTACACCATTTGTATAAAGGGTGAACTCAAGTTCAATGCATGGGTTCTTGATGTGAGATGTGTGTATGTAAGAAGAATGGACTATTGAAGATCTTGATATTGCAACGATAGTGTGATGAATAGTTCTCTATGAATTTTTTTCAATGAGAATGTATTCTATGCACAGTATGCTTTGCACAAAAGTATGATATGATCAAGATCATTTATGACTGAAATTTGTTTGAAAAATAAGACAATGTGTGAATTCAGTAGATAGTTCCCTGAATGTGCAGAAGTTATGTGATTGAAGTTCAAATGTTGTCTAGTGTCATGATTGTCCAAAACAGTGGACATGGTTGTGTCAATGTTATTCATTGAGTCATCTATATGTGAATCAAAAGGATGTTAAATGTCAAAGTATGCATAGTGTGTGTTTGTTGAGATTAAGGATTATTACAAAGGTTGATGTATTGTGTTGTGTTATCATACTCTGATAAGAGTTATTTTATTGAACAGTATACTGAAACTTGAGTTGTAAAAGGTTGTATGAAAAAATAGTGAAAAGGAAAGTTGATATGTTTTGTGTTTTTAGGTTTCCATCTTAATGAAACCTATAGGACATAAAATGTATTAATACTAGAAGTTTTAATGAATTAAAGTGAAATAGAGAAACCCTTTGTCTTTTATTCTTTCAAGATTTATAGAATGTTGTGAGGTCAAGTCAATGAGACAAAGATTGACCTCTTTGCTAGTGAGGCATTTTGTGTAGCCAATGAGGCTTTACCAGTGAGGCATTTTGCGTAGCTAGTGAGGCTTTGCCAATGAGGCATTTTGTGTAGACAGTGAAGAATTTTGTGTAGCCAATGAGGCACAAAAGGTAGCCAGTGAGGCTCTATAATCAGTGGGATTTTATTAAGTCAGTGAGGCAATTTTTCCCGAGTGGTTTTTTATCCCTATGAGGGTTTTCCACTCATAAAAATTAACTGTGTCATGGTTCTTTTGTGTTATGCCTCTTTTGAGTTTTTTTATGTGGTTTAAAGATCTGATATTGGTTGTCACATTTGAGTACATTCTTGAAACTGAACTTTTCATGGTTATAAAGAAGTTTCATGTTTTGAAAAACAATTGAATTTGAATTTGGTTATTGAAGCACTAATTTACCCCCCCTCTTAGTGTTTCCCGTACTCCAACATAAACTCCCTTCTACATTTGATTTGAACACTATCATTGAACAACCTTTGGGAGCCATTCCCCAAACATCTTTTGCACCATCATTTCCAAATGTGATCCAATCCATTTCCCAACCATCATCATCACATGCACCAAGTCAACTCATGATCACAAAGGGGAGTTCATTATTTCAAGCACTTCAAGGGCACCCACTTGTCAATAACCAAAAATTGGAAGCTAACACCATCTTGGGTATCACAAGCACCAACGTCCCTCAAGACCCTCAAGACCCATATATACCATTCATATTCCATGAAAAAAACACATCCAATTTTCGTGCCACACCATCCTATACCCTAGATACACAAGGTTATGTTCCCAATGTCCCACAAGATCAAGTGGGACTGGTTGGACAAGTGAGCACCCTAGATGGTTCATCTTCACTCATACAAGGGTACACATCACAAACATATCCACTAGTCCCTATCATAACTCCATTGCCCACATTGATCCAAGGTCTAGCAAAACAACTCACTTCATCAAGCACATTGACCTACAATCAAACCAATCAAATCAATTCATCCATCACCCCCAGTCCAAATCCAAACATGCCACTAACATCGCAACACCAAGTGGCCTCATATCAAATATCCCAACCATTAATCACATCAACAACATCCCAAGCATCCCAAAGTCAAATCTCACAAGGGTTGAACACATCAAATCCCAATAAACCATCTATCACCCAACCTCTCATCACACAACAACCACCCCAACAACCCCTCAACACACCATCTCATACCACTCACCAAAATCCACCTCAAAATCCAAACGTGGCAAATCAATATAGCATCACATTGCAAGTAGCACAACAAGCCTACCAAAAAAAATTTCAACAATTACACACACAATAAGCGCAAGTTCAAGAACAAGCACAAGAACAAGCACAAGCACAAGCACAAGCGCAAGTGCAAGCCTTAATACAACAACAAAAAGCACAAGCACATGTGCAAGCACAAGCCTTGCAACAACAAGCCTATGAACAAGCTCTACAACAACATCAAGCATAACAACAAGTGTTGATAGTGCAACAACAAAAAATGGTGCAACAACATGCACAATAACAAGCACTATTGGCACAATAATAACAACAACAACAAACATTACTACAACAACAAGAAGAAGAAGCCCAACAACAAGTGTTGTTGGCACAACAAAAACAATAGGCATATCAACAAGCATTTCTTGTGCAACAATAAGGTTTCCAACAACCCTATACAAACACGCAAAAAAAACCTTGAATCCAAATGCACAAGGAGCATTTGTCACCCCACCACCATCACCATTCATACAAAAAAATGACCCCCCACATACACCACATAACACATTCAACTCATCAACCATACCACCTCAAAACACGTATGTTCCACCACCTAATCCTCAAGACAATCTTTCCTCACAAGTCAAAATGCTCTCACAAAAAATACAAGAAATTCAAGAAGGAAAGACAAAAAGATCATATGACCAACGTGACTTGTACCTCTATCCCTTTGATAGGAACATTGCCATGGTCCCATTCTTGCCGGGATTTGAGATACCAAAATTTGACAAATACAAAGGAAAAGGAAATCTTGATGACCACATCAAAGAGTTCTATGTATCATGCATGGAAGTAGCTTATGATGATTCCTATCTAATGCAGCTTTTTCCATGAAGCTTGGCTAGGCCCACAATCGATTGGTTCTCCTATTTACTTCTTGGAATCCAAAAATTCCAAGACATGATAAATCTATTTGTAGATCACTTCTCGTTCAATCTAGATGTGGATGTAAGTTTGGAGGAGTTGTATGACCTAAAACAAGCTAGAGGAGAATCATTTGCAACCTTCCTACAGTGATGGAGGTATAGAGCTAGCAAAAGCAAATGGTTTATGCCTGAAGAACAAAAAATAGGAACCATTATTGCTAACCTTGAGGGAGATTTTTCCTTCCAATTGAAGATGCAATGTGTCACAACATATGATCAACTTATCCCTAAGGCTCTCAACATTGAGAGAGACCTCATAGCACAAGGGAACACACCAACATATAGGGATAATCAACCATCAACTAGGTATAATGACAAGCCCCACACTTGGGCTAAAAACAAAAATGCTACCAATGATGGTGTCATTGATGCCAAGGTGGTTATCAATGCTCCAAAAAAAACACACACCAACCAACATACCCACAACTCAACACAAAACAGCCACAAACGAACATGCAACAACCAACCTATCAATAGAATGCACCACCACGACAAAAAAAAAATTCAAATAGTCAACAACACAAACGCTCAAAGAGGGCCACCCCCAAGGAAAAATTTCCCACAAAAACACAAATAGACACCATTAATGGGGGAACCTATTGAGGCCATCATGAAAAAACTAGTACAATCAAACCTCTTCACACTCCCTACGTATCTAAATTACCAAGAGCCTCAAGTTAAAGCATGATGGTATAACGAGAAGCACCTTTGTGATTTCCACAAAATCAAGGGACATACGATGGCTAGTTGCATGGAATTAAAGAACCTCATTGAAAATGGGGATATAACTGTTGAACAACAATCAGGGAGCCAAGACTTAAAAATATACACGAATCCAATGCCCGATAATAACAAAGGAAACAACAATGGTAAAGGAACAAACTATACAAATGTAAGCCATGTCTACGACCATGTTGTAGCATCATTAGATGAGGTCATATCGCTCATCAATATCAAATGACCTAATGTAGAGTGTGGAGTCACCACATGTAGAGGAACGATCAATATCCAAGGACCATCACCACCACCTAGGGCACTGCCTACAGTTCCAAAATCCAACCCTAGTGGCTATAGTGCCTTAGAACAACTAAATAAAACTCTCGCCCAAATCTCCATCTTGGAGTTGCTGAAGATATCGCCTACACATATGGATATCCTAGAAAAGGTTTTGTCTGCATCCATCGTACCTAATGAAATTGATGCTAGTCAATTCCAAGCTATGATTAGACATATCACCACACCTCATCTTCTCACATTCTCTAAACATGACTTCCCAACACAACCATCTCATAATCGTGCACTACATCTTGAGGTCTTGGTTCACAAGAACAAGGTCAAGAGAGCCCTAGTGGATGGAGTTGTGGGTCTAAATGTGTGTACCTTGTAGTTGATCAAGAATCTAGGATTCTCTAAAGATGTTATTGAGAAAGGAAAGGGTATCACTATCAGAGCCTATGATGACTAAGAATGGGCATCTCAAGGCACAATCCAACTCCACATCCAGGTGGGACCAACCATTATGGAAACCAAATGCCAAGTCCTTGACCTTGAGCTCCCTTATAACATTATCCTAGGGCGCCCATGGATCCATGTGTTGCAAGTCATTGCATCCACCTATCATCAATGTGTCCTATTCCCTTACCAAAATAAGGAAGTAATGATCCATGGCGACCTTGAACCATTCTACTACTACAAGAACTTGGAAGCCAAGTATTAAAAAATCCCACAAGTTCCCAAGAATGGAAAAGGGCCATCCTCCTCTTGCTTTTTTGACCCATCTACCTTAGCCTCCACATCTGAGACGAAGACACCGCTCATCCAGAATATCCCAAACATTACAGTAATCAAAGATGACAATTGTGGAGAATATAAATTGAAAAAATATGCATTCATGTTAGGAGGGTTACCTCAATCTTCAAAATCTCATGGAAGATCACAACCCATTGATAGCACATCCCAAACATTCATGACAAAATCTAACACTTTTAAAAAATGGGGAGATTTCAACAAAGAGATGGTGGACGAAGAATAAATATCAAGCGTGCTATATCAAGAAAATAGAACTACACATATTCTTCTAATGGAGGATGACAACAAGGGTCTACAAATGATGCTTGGTTGGGGCTATAACAAGAATGAAAAGTTGGGGCAGAATGAAAATGGCTTACTAGAATCCATCATTCTTGAGAAATGCCTAAAGAATCTTGGTCTTGGTTGTACCCCTAGTAAAGTGACCATTCTTGGCAAGCGTGCTCCCGTTAAAACAATCAAAGATTCCCCTCCATTACCAGTATTGCTTAGTAGTCCCCTCGATGATTTTACCTCTGACTTACCAAACCTATTTGAGGATTCCTGTGTTTTCATGATAACCACCACATTATCTAAGTCAAACCATCAAGTCACTGAACTAAAAATCATCTATCCCCAACTCATAAATTGAGACCAATGAGGACCACCAATCTTGGATTCATTCAAAAATGACGAAGCTCTCTTTGAATTTATGGGACTAAGGGACAACATGCCATATGGAAATCATAAAGCAGGATTTGATATTAAGCTAGATACACATGCCTACTATGGGGAAACAATTGAATCTCTTAGTCACAAAATTAAAAATATGAGAGTAACATCTCGATCCCTAAGTGAAAACCACACTACGAAACTTTCAGATCATAAAATAGTAGAAATAAAGGACATACCCAATGGTGAAAACCTCTTAGAGGCACCAAAGGATGATGGATTCAATCTTCCCCTTAGTGCTATACATCAAGAAAAGTTAGCAGTCCTTGCAAAAAAATGTAATCCTATGAATGTGGTAACAAATGAAGCACCAAAAATCACCTTCTATGAAAAATAATTTCTAGATGAGGAATAACTATACTTAGGAGAATTCTTGAAGGACAAAAAGAAAAACTTTGCATGGACATATGCGGATATGCCTGGCCCATATCCTAAAGTGGTTATCCATCATCTATAGTATTGGTAACATGAAGGATTGAATCCTTGAGTTAAGTGTGAAACTCAACATGGGATCAAACTTAGGTTGTGGGTGACCTACTGTGAGAATAAACCTCCAGATTATGGGCTGGTTCCCCTTTAGATCTCCTACAAACTAATGGATTTGATGGGAAAAAGGAAGAAGGATGCTCAAGAAATGTAAATTTAATTCTAGGAGGTGATACACCAATGATTTGGAAAAACTAAATCCTGTCTTATAACTTTGAAACAAAAGTTATTGGTTATGATGTTCACAATTTAGATTTTGCATAAAATCATAAGTATTTCACATGAAGGTTTCAATTTTCAGTTTTGTATTGAATGTTAGAAAACCAAGATCTGATTGCAAACCTGAAAATTACCTTCCACAGAAGAGGAAAACGAAAAAGCAGAGATTGCATAAAAACATGCAATTTGATATATTCGAAAAGACCAATTAATTACAAGAGATTATTTGCTTTATAAAAGCAAAGATACCTAAACCTAATCTTATCTTAAGCAACAAGATAGCTCGATAAGATAAAGATAAGATCCTATATCTTAGGAATTAAATAAATCCTAAGTAAACTTATGCTAAGTGTAATTAATAATTAATTACACCAACACCCCCCCATAAGTGCAACTTAGGGAGAAGTAAATTATTATGCAAATATGAGTCCCGACAACAAGGCCTGATCAAGTACTCATGTACAAATGCAAAGAGAGAGAAACCCCCCTCAGTGAGATGAACTGCTGCGAAGAATCACTGGAAGATCACTGTGGAGTAACACTAGAACCACAATCTGACAAGCAAGGAAAGATACCTCTGTCTACAACTGAAACCAAAAATGGAGTCATGATAATGTGACAGCAGACCCGATGCCACAGAACACTCGAAAACTCACAAATTGGAACAACCCTGGAATCTGTGAAGCAACAGTAGATGAAATGATGATAGAATCTGGAAGCCGTGTATCTCGATGCCGATGCCAAACTGAGACTAAAACTCTTCCATGGGAAGGAGTACCAAAAATAGACTCTGGAAGAATAACCACAAAAACATGGCCTTCAAATTGAGAAGAATCTGAACCAATGAGGATCAAGAAACGTAATCTCCCAATTGAAGTGTGAACCAATGAATCTGACATGTGTCAAGTTATAGCAAAAAATGTGGCCAAAATAAACTAGGAGACCAAATAAACTCATGCGAGTTGCCATCAAAACAAGATGAAAATGGATATGCAAAAAACCCCCCTGAATGGAACTTTATCATAGTTCATTTATTACAATAACCCGACAATTGTAAAAGGAGAGCATACAAACATGCATAAACAAAAAATAGAAATTGATGTCAGATCTGTGTAGAGGATAGAATCAGCTTTCCGATGCCGCGAAAAAGATGAAAAAAGGATCACCGAGTCAAAAGATATGCCCTTCAAAGCGAAATCTGAACATCTGACTTCCGAGGCCAAAAAAAGCATCAAAAAAGAAAAACCAGAAAATCTCACTAGTACCAATGCGTAGAGCTCGGAAATAGCTTTCCGACGATATCTCGTTTGCAAAAAAATGACACCGTATGTGAAAATTATGCTCGTTTCCGTGAAAGTGCTCATAAATTGTCTGATTCAGCCATGTAGAGCCCTCAGGGGCTAAAAAAATTCGGCCCCTGGTCGCATGGGCGGACCAGGGGGCTGGTGGCCAGGGAGCTGTGGCACGGCCCCTGGTCACCCATGTGACCAGGGCGGGGGCTAAAAGCTGATAGGGGGCTGCGACTTGAGCTCTGGTCGCCAATATGATCCTGGGGAGCCTCCTGATTTTCGGAGCACTTTGGGCCCAAACGGACCTCGCCGTTGGATTCGCAGTGCCCAAAAACCCCCATTTTCATATAAAATTTGTCCGATTTGGACACAGTCATCCGGAGAGGCAAATTTTTTTTACCCGAGGGCCATACGACCCCCAGGCACGCTCTGATACCATGTTAGAAAACCAAGATCTGATTGCAAACCTGAAAATTACCTTCCACAGAAGAGGAAAACGAAAAAGCAGAGATCTAGGGTCGAAATCCGATTTGGGTATCTTTCAGTTTTTTGATTTCTTTCATGAATCTAAAGAAAATAGCTGCACAAAAACCGTCGCGCATCATTTTTTTCACCTGGCTAAAGGTTTAAAAAATTTATTTTTTCATCTTCTACTTGCTGGATCAAAAAACGATTTCTGGGTTTTATTTTTTGCTTCAAAAAATTTCTGGGTTTCTGTTTTTGTCTACTCATTATAAACAGATTTTTCATAAATCAAATTTGAATATTTTTCATCATGGAGGCAGATGTGAACATTGGTTTGTGCATGCACTCATTTTGTTTTCATGCACTAGGTTTGCATTTTCTCTGTAGTTTATGTTAGAAAACCAAGATCCGATTGCAAACCTGAAAATTACCTTCCACAGAAGAGGAAAACGAAAAGCAGAGATTGCATAAAAACATGCAATTTGATATATTCGAAAAGACCAATTAATTACAAGATTATTTGCTTTTATAAAAGAAAATAATATCTTGTAATTAATTGGTCTTTTCGAATATATCAAATTGCATGTTTTTATGCAATCTCTGCTTTTTCTTTTCCTCTTCTATGGAAGGTAATTTTCAGGTTTGCAATCAGATCTTGGTTTTCTAACATGGTATCAGAGCCTCGATTCGCAGCCCCTTCTCAACATTTTTGGAGGATTTTGTTGCAGAGCTCGTTCAGAGTCCCTCGAGGGTTTCAATCCTTGAGTACATTTATGCAGCGTCTTGGATCAGATCAGGGTTTTCCGTTGGATTTAGAGCATTGGAAAAAGTCAGAAATGGCTTTCATTTTATTTATTTTCATCACCGTTTGCCAGATCTGCGAAGGTTTCAAGCTCGGTGATTTATCTGTTAGATCTGGGGGTCGCCTAATTTTCAGAGCACTTTGGGCCCAAACGGACCTCGCCGTTGGATTCGCAGCGCCCAAAAACCCCCATTTTCATATAAAATTTGTCCGATTTGGACACAGTCGTCCGGAGAGGCAATTTTTTTTTACTCGAGGGTCGTACGGTCCCCAGGCACGCTCTGATACCATGTTAGAAAACCAAGATCTGATTGCAAACCTGAAAATTACCTTCCACAGAAGAGGAAAATGAAAAAGCAGAGATTGCATAAAAACATGCAATTTGATATATTCGAAAAGACCAATTAATTACAAGAGATTATTTGCTTTATAAAAGCAAAGATACCTAAACCTAATCTTATCTTGAGCAACAAGATAGCTCGATAAGATAAAGATAAGATCCTATATCTTAGGAATTAAATAAATCCTAAGTAAACTTATGCTAAGTGTAATTAATAATTAATTACACCAACATTGAAGGTAAAATAAGTTTGCACATCAAGCTTTGCTCAAAATTGGTTTGACACGGCATGTGACCTGATTTAATATGACAAACATTCAAAATACATTGCTTAGATGAGGAAGAAAATAAAGGATTCACATGAATCGCGATGAAAATTTGCAAGAACATACATCCATAATGCAAAATGAAAATTCGAAATAGGACCAATAACTCTTTTCTTTATTGATTTCAAAGAAAAAGTTACTACTACATGAAAATAAACTGAGTTACAAAACTCTCAGTCTCTCTGTAAGAGAAAACAAAAGGTAAGAACTCCCACTATATTGATGGTTGTTCCATCTAACTGAACAACTCCTTTTGAGAGTGGTTCATATGTCAAACCCAGCTGGTCAACGATCTTCTTTGGCATCACCGAACTACTGGCACCTGAATCAATCATACAATTGTGGACAAGATGATTGCCAACAATCAAACTGACATAAAAAGGTGGTGGTTTAACCTCTTGGGTACGCTAATCACTCTTTGGTTGTGGCTTACTTACTGGTTTCTCTTTGGGTTGATCACTAAGAATATTTACCTTTGGCTGATCCTTTGCTGGCTCATGTGACAAAGCGAGATTAGAAAATGAATTATGTAAAAATTCCTTTTGAATTGGAAGTGCTAAAGAATCCCACATTGAAACACTGATATTGGACTTCTTCATATGCTCTAAAATATTGAAAGAAATAGGATTCACCTTCTACTGTACTTTTGGAAGAGTAGTTTCTCCTTGTAATTGTGATGACTATGATTGAGCCCTCTGTTGATCCTTAGTTGGCACAATCTATTGTCTTGACAGAATTTGGACTGGCTGTGAAGGAACATGTCCAATACCTGGCTGATGACATGTAGAAGCCTAATTTTGAATCCTATTAGGCTACTATCATATATTCACAACCCTCTTTTTGGATCTTGTGTTTGCTACTATGGAAGTATAGGACTAGTTATGACCTTGTCCCTGAGGTTGATTGACACTACAAAACTCTTCACCTTGCTAATTCATTAATGTCACATCATTTTGACCATGTTCTAAATAAAGAACCTATTGTTCATTACTCACTGGTTCCACATTATGTTGGACAACAACATGGTTCTGCATCATAAGTGCTTGATTTAGCACTCTATTTGGACAAGATGATTGGTTATGATGTTGGTTGCTTGGAAAACACCAATCATCGTCCTGAACCAAGTTGTTCTGGAAAAGTACTAACTCTTTTGAAGCACTAGGAATATTAGGATTATGTGGCTGAAAGGGTCTAGGATTATATGGCTTTCTTTGTGCCTAAGAATAAACTTGATAGGAAGGTCTATTAGGCTGATATTTCTGATTTGGTCTAAAATCCTGACCTTGTTGCTTTCCTATGCTCACCAATTTGTTACCAAAGGTCTGCAATAACCGCTTAATCTCTTGCAACTCTTGAGATTAGAATGGAGTAGCACTATTTTGAGCAGATGCTTGATAGCCTAAGGATGGAACAACATGCAATACAACAATAGTAGGCACTTGGATAGGCATTAGAGGCTGAATATAAGGAAATATAGGCATTGGATAAGACTATTCTCAACTCTAATGGAAATATAAAATGCTCCAAGTAATGACACACTATCCATTGATAGAATCATTACTGCAATGTCACTATTTAGGGCTTTAAGATAATATAAGAAAGCATGATCAATAGAGGGTCTTAGCGTAGCAAGAATTCTATTCCAAGTCTTTTGGAATCAAAAGTTGAAATTTGTCATTTGTTCTTGTGGAGCTCTCTTGATAGTTGTCATCTATTCAACTAGAAATAAATGATAAGATTTATCTTGAAACTGCATATTCAAAGCATCTCCTAACTTGTCCCACATTGAAATAGAGTTGATAGCTAGAACCTGAACCATTGAAGAGCCTTACCCTTCAATAAAGCAACCAAGAGCCTAATTGTAACATTCTCTTTAGTAATGTGATGAACCCCATATAGTGAAGCAACATCTCTTATGTGCTCTATGGATGTAGTCTGATCTTCACCTATGAAAATGGGTAAAATTTTGAGTGCAACTACTTGAATATCAATATGTTGAGCCAAATTCAACGAGTTTCCCCCATTAAATGACACAAATGTAAAAGCTCTCGCTATTGGAGATACTCGTACTCACAAATTTGGTACCTAGACTGTTGGAACAAGAATTGTGGGCCTGCAACTTGGAGGTGTAGAACATGATCTAGATGGGCTAAGTCTCCTTCTTGCTGTCCTCCCTCTTCTTTTTGGTGATGATAGCTGTAAATACTCAAAAGGATATCAACTTCTTCTTGTTTGTTTCCTTCTCATGAGCTGTTTGGTACTAGATCTACATAAAAACAAGAGAACATAGTCTCCAAGTATGAATTTCTCACCTCAAAAGCTTGGAAATACTTATGTTCATACCAAAATAGTAGTAAAATGAAGCTTCTTATGGAACTGAAACAATTCACTATCCCACTTGGCGTGCCAAAAACTGTTATCACAATGGATTGCACCCTTGAGCTAAGTGTGAAACTCAACAATCCTGTGCAACATGGGATCAAACTCAAGTTGTGGTTGACCTATTGTGAGAATGAACCTCTAGATTGTGGGCTGGTTCTCCTTTAAATCTCCTAGAAACTAATGAATTTGATGGGAAAAAGGAAGAAGGATGCTCTAGAAATGTAAATTTAATTCTAGGAGGTGATACACCAATGATTTGGAAAAACTAAAGCCTGCCTTATAACTTTGAAACAAAAGTTACTGGTTATAATGTTCACAATTCAGATTTGACATAAAATCATAAGTATTTCACATGAAGGTTTCAATTTTTAGTTTTGTATTGAAGGTAAAATAAGTTTACACATCAAGCTTTGCTCAAAATTGGTTTGACACACCATGTGACCTGATTTAATATGAAAAACATTCAAAATAAATTGCTTAGATGAGGAAGAAAACAAAGCATTCACATGAATCACAATGAAAATCTAGAAGAACATACATCCACAATGCAAAATGAAAACTTGAAATAGGACCAATAACTCTTTTCTTTATTGATTTCAAAGAAAAAGTTGCTGCTACATGAAAATAAATCGAGTTACAAAACTCTCAATCTCTTTGCAAGAGAAAAAAAATGATAAGAGCTCCCACTGTATTGCTGGTTACTCCATCTAACTGAACAACTCCTTTTGAGAGTGGTTCATATGTTAAACCCAACTGGTCAACGATCTTCTTTGGCATCAATGAACAACTGGCACTTGAGTCAATCATACAGTTGTGGACAAGATGATTTCCAACAATAAAAGTAACATAAAAAGGAGGTAGTTTAACCTCTTAGGTCTACTGACCACTCTTTGGTTGTGGCTTACTTACTGGTTTCTCTTTGGGTTGATCACTCAGAATATTTACCTTTGGCTGATCCTTAGCTGGCTCATGTGACAAAGCGAGATTGGACAATGCATTCTATAACAAATTGTTTTGACCTGGAAGTGCTAAAGAATCCCACATTGAAACAATAATATTGGACTTCTTCATATGCTCTAAAATATTGAAAGATAGAGGATTTACCTTTTGTTGTAATTTTGGAACAACAGTTTCTCCTTGTAATTGTGATGGTTATGATTGAGCCCTTTGCTGATCCTTAGCTGGCACAGTTTGTTGTCTTGGAATAATTTGGACTGGCTGTGAAGGAACATGTCCAATACCTGGATGCTAACTTGTAGAAGCCTAATTTTGAATCCTATCAGGCTGCTATCCTATATCCACAACCTTCTTTTTGGATCTTGTGCTTGTTTGTATGGAAGTATAGGACTGGTTCTAACCTTGTCCCTGAGGCTGATTGACACCACATAACTCTTCACCTTTCCAATTCATTAATGTCACATCATTTTGACCATGTTCTGAATAAGGAACCTATTGTTCATTACTCATTGGTTCCACATTCTGCTAGACAACAACATGGTTTTGCACTATAAGTGCTTGATTTAGCACTCCATTTGGACAAGATGATTGGTTAGGAGGCTGGTTGCATGGAAAACACTAATCATGGTCCTGAACCAAGTTGTTCAAGATAGGTCCTAACTCTTTTGAAGCACTAGGAATATTGGGATTATATGGTCGAAAGGGTCTAGGATTATAAGGCTTTCTTTGTGCTTGAGAATCAGCTTGGTAGGAAGGTCTATTAGGCTGATATAATTTATGATTTTGTCTAAAACCCCGACCTTGTTGATTTTCTATGTTCACCAATTTGTTACCAAAGGTCTGGAATAACCCCTTAATCTCTTACAACTCTTGAGATTGGATTGGAACAACACTATTTTGAGTAACTACTTGATAGCCTAAGGCTGAAACAATAGGTAATGCAACAATAATAGGCACTTGGATAGGCATTAGAGGCTAAATATCAAGAAATATAGGCATTGGAGGCCTAGGTGCAATTTTTCCAGCTTGAATAAGACTATTCTAAGCTCTAATGACAATATCAAATGCTCTTAGTAATGACACACCACCCATTGATTGAATCATTACTGCAATGTTACTATTGAGGGATTTAAGATAATATAAGAAAGCATGATCAATAGAGGATCTTACTATAGCAGGAATTATATTCCAAGTCTTTTGGAATCAGAAGTTGAAATCTGTCATTTGTTCTTATGGAGCTCTCTTGATAGTTGTCATCTGTTCAACTAGAGATAAATGATCAGATTTATCTTGAAAATACCTATTCAAAGCATTTCCTAACTCATTCCACATTGAAATAGAGTTGAAAGCTAGACCCCTGAACCATCGAAGAGCCTTACCCTTCAATGAAGCAGCTAGGAGCCTGATTGCAACGTCCTCTTTAGTAATGTGTTGAACCCCACATAGTGAAGCCACATCTCTTATATGCTCTATGGGTGTAGTTTGATCTTCACCAATGAAAATGGGTAAAATTTTGAGTGCAGCTATTGTAATATAAATATGCTAAGCCGAATTCAATGGGTTGCCCCCATTAAATGGGACAAATGCAAAAACTCTCACCATTGGAGCTACTGGTACTCACAAATTTGGTACCGGGACTGCTAGAACAAGAATTGTAGGATTGTAACTTAGAGGTGTAGAACATGATCTAGTTGGTCTAGGTCTCCTTCTTGTTTTCCTCCCTCTTCTTTTTGGTGGTGAAAGCTGTAAATACTCAAAAGGATTTAAACTTCTCCTTGTTTGTATCCTTCTCATGAGTTGTTTGGTACTAGATTTGCATAAAAACCAGAGAATGCAGTCGCAAAGTATGAATCTCTCACCTCAAAAGGTTGGAAATACCTCTATTCATACCAAAGCAACAGTAAAATGAAGCTTCTTATGGAACTGAAACAATTCACTATCCTACTGGGCTTGCCAAAAACTGTTAACACAAAGGATTTTACCCTTGAGCTAAGTGTGAAACTCAACAATCCTGTGCAACATGGTATTAAACTCAGGTTGTGGGTGACCTACTGTGAGAATGAACCTCCAGATTATGGGTTGGTTCCCCTTTAGATCTCATACAAACTAATATATTTGACGAGAAAAAGGAAGAAGGATGCTCTAGAAATGTAAATTTAATTCTAGGAGGTGATACACCAATGATTTGGAAAAACTAAAGCCTGTCTTATAACTTTGAAACCAAAGTTGTTGGTTATGATGTTCACAGTTCAAATTTTGCATAAAATCATAAGTATTTCACATGAAGGTTTCAATTTTCAGTTTTGTATTGAAGGTAAAAATAAGTTTACACATTAAGCTTTGCTCAAAATTGGTTTCACACATGTGACCTGATTTAATATGACAAAGATTCAAAATACATTTCTTAGATGAGGAAGAAAACAAAGGATTCACATGAATCATAATGAAAATATGTAAGAACATGCATCCACAATGCAAAATGAAAATTTGAAATAGGACCAGTAACTCTTTTCTTTATTGATTTCAAAGAAAAAGTTGTTGCTACATGATAGTAAATTGAATTACAAAACTCCCAATCTCTCTGCAAGAGAAAACAAAAGGTAAGAACTCCCACTATATTGATGGTTGTTCCATCTAACTAAAAAACTCCTTTTGAGAGTGGTTCATATGTCAAACCCAACTGGTCAATGATCTTCTTTGGCATCACCGAACTACTGGCACCTGAATCAATCATACAGTTGTAGAAAAGATGATTGCAAACAATCAAAGTAACATAAAAAGAAGGTGGTTTAACCTCCTAGGTCTGTTGATCACTCTTTGGTTGTGGCTTACTTACTAGTTTCTCTTTGGGTTGATCACTTAGAATACCTTTGGATGATACTTAGCTAGCTCATGTGATAAAGCGAGATTAGAAAATGCATTCTGTAACAAATCCTTTTGACTTGGAAGTGCTAAAGAATCCCACATTGAAACACTGATAGTGGACTTCTTCATATGCTTTAAAATATTGAAAGAAACATGATTTACCTTCTATTGTACTTTTGGAACAACATTTTCTCCTTGTAATTGTGATGGCTATGATTGATCCCTTTGCTAATCCTTAGCTGGAAAAATCTATTGTCTTGGAAGAATTTGGACTGGCTGTGAAGGAACATGTCTAATACTTGGCTGCTAACTTGTAGAAGCCTAATTTTGAATCCTATTAGGCTATTGTCCTGTATCCACAACCCTCTTTTTGGATCTTGTGTTTGTTGCTATGGAAGTATAGGACTGGTTCTGACCTTGTCCCTGAGGCTAATTGACACCACATAACTCTTCACCTTGCCAATTCATTAATGTCACATCATTTTGACCATGTTCTGAATAAGGAACCTACTGTTCATTACTCATTGTTTCCACATTTTTTTGAACAACAACATGGTTCTACACCATAAGTGCTTTATTTAGCACTCTATTTGGACACAATGATTGGTTATGAGGTTGGTTGCATGGAAAACACCAATCATGGCCCTGAACCAAATTGTTCTGGACAGGTACTAACTCTTTTGAGGCACTAGGAATATTGGGATTATATGGCTAAAAGGGTCTAGGATTATAATGCTTTTTTTGTGCCTGAGAATCAACTTAATAGGAAGGTCTATTAGGCTGATATAAGTTCTGATTTGGTCTAAAACCCTAACCTTGTTACTTTTCTATGTTCACCAATTTGTTACCAAAGGTCTACAATAACCTCTTAATCTCTTACAACTCTTGAGATTGGATTGGAGTAGTACAATTTTGAGCAGATGCTTAATAGCCTAAGGTTGGAACAACAAGTAATGCAACAATAGTAGGCACTTGGATAGGCATTAGAGGCTGAATATCAGGAAGTATAGGCATCAGAGACCTAGGTGCAATTTTGCTAGCTTGAATAAGACAATTCTTAGCTCTAATGGAAATATAAAATGCTCTTAGTAATGACACACCACCCATTGATCGAATCATTACTACAATGTCACTATTGAGGGCTTTAAGATAGTATAAGAAAGCATGATCAATAGTGGGTCTTACCGTAGCAAGATTTCTATTCCAAGTCTTTTGGAATTGAAAGTTGAAATCCGTCATTTGTTCTTGTGGAGCTCTCTTGATAGTTGTCATCTATTCAACTAGAGATAAATGATCAGATTTATCCTAAAATTTCCTATTCAAAGCACTCCTAACTCATCCCATGTTGAAATAGAGTTGACAAGTAGACCCCTGAACCATTGAAGAGCCTTACCCTTCAATAAAGTAGCTAAGGGATTGATTGCAACATTCTCTTTAGTAATGTGATGAACCCCACATAGTGAAGCCACATCTCTTATGTGCTCTATGGGTGTAGTATGATCTTCACTCGTGAAAATGGGTAAAATTTTGAGTGTAGCTACTAGAATATCATTATACTGAGCCAAATTCAATGAGCTGCCCCCATTAAATGGTACAAATGCAAAAGCACTCACCATTGGAGCTACTGGTAGTCACAAATTTGGTACCGAGACTACTAGAATAGGAATTGCAGGCCTGTAACTTGGAGGTGTAGAATGTGATCTAGTTAGGCTAGGTCTCCTTCTTGCTTTCCCCCCTCTTCTTTTTGGTGGTGACAACTGTAAATACTCAAAAGGATCTAAACTTCCCCTTGTTTGTATCCTTCTCATTAGTTGTCTAGTACTAGATCTGCATAAAAACCAAAGAATGGAGTCACAAATTATGAATTTCTCACCTCAAAAGCTTAGAAATAATGTTGTTCATACCAAAACAACAGTAAAATGAAGCTTTTTGTAGAACTAAAACAATTCATTGTCCCACCGGGCGTGCCAAAAACTATTAACACGAAGGATTGCACCCTTGAGATAAGTGTGAAACTCAACAATCCTGTGCAACATGGGATCAAACTCAAGTTGTGGGTGACCTACTATGAGAATGAACCTCTAGATTATGGCTAGTTCCCCTTTAGATATCCTCAAAACTAATGGATTTGATGGGAAAAAGGAAGAAGGATGCTCAAGAAATGTAAATTTAATTCTAGGAGGTGATACACCAATGATTTGGAAAAACTAAAGCTTGTCTTAAAACTTTGAAACAAAATTTGCTGGTTATGATGTTCACAATTTAGATTTTGCATAAAATCATAAGTATTTCACATGAAGGTTTCAATTTTCAATTTTGTATTGAAGGTAAAATAAGTTTACACATCAAGATTTGCTCAAAATTGGTTTGACATAGCATGTGACCTGATTTAATATGACAAAAATTCAAAATACATTGCTTAGATGAGGAAGAAAACAAAGGATTCACATGAATCACAATGAAAATCTGCAAGAACATACATCCACAATGCAAAATGAAAACTCGAAATAGGACCAATAACTCTTTTCTTTATTGATTTAAAATAAAAAGTCATTGCTACATGAAAATAAACTAAGTCACAAAACTCTCAATGTCTCTGCAAGAGAAAACAAAAGGTAAGGACTCTAGAAAAAAGCATAAGCTTTTTCTCATTTTATTCAAAAAACTGCCCCAAAGTGCCAAGAGGTGACACTGGTAGTGAATTTCACTCAAAATATCTCTCTCACGAGCAAAATAGAAAAGCCCAAAAAAGGGGGGTCACAACTGCTACGATTTGAGCTAATTTAGCTCCAAATTCCCCCTCTCAAATTGGTTGATAAAAAAGAACTCCAAAAATGCCACAGTTTGACTTGAAATCAAACATAAAACTCCAAATGCATGCTTGACACTTCAGTTCCACTCCTATTTTTGCATGATTTTGAAACTAGAATAAACTATTTGAACAAATATTAAATACAATCAGTTATGATTTGCTTTAATATATGTTATGTAGCTATTTATTCCTTGCATTACATGACAAATATTAAGGTAATTTACAAAATATCACCTATACTATTTGTTTACATATTTATTCTTGATGCCAACTTCATGCAAAAAAAGAAGGGAAAAATTTTATACATTAGGCAAATGTTAAGGCCTAAGTATTATTAATATGCAAATTTATAAAATAAAAGTGAAAAACACTAGACTTGGGTCAGCCAAAATTAGGGCTACATTAAAAAACCCTAAAAGAAACCTGAGCAAGCTCATTATGCATTCATTTCATTTGTCTGTGACACCATGTTGCACTGCTAAGGGTTTGGAGTTTTGAAGATTTTGTGCAATGATACACTAGGACAACATTGGTAAGCTCTTCCTTTGCATGAGAATGCTAGATTTTCTCTTTATTGTGAAAGAAAAGATTTTTTCTGCTTTAGTTTCACAAAAGAATGATGAAACTCACCATTTTTTGTGTTTCCTCTATGCTTCTAAGGTTTTCTTGTAAAAAGACTCTTACTCATCATGCGTATATTTATATGAAAGAAAAATTTTGTGAGGCTGTGGCCTTTCCTTTATCTTCACTTTTAGTCTTCGAAGCTTCAACAACTTCCCATTGTCATTAGCTTTCTCTTGTATTTGATTGAAAAACATTTACCACTCTCAATCATTGTCAGCTAGGTGACTACTTTAAATTCTTCAAGGACCTGCACCACTTTTTGCATCTATGAAATCAATCACTCGAGCATTCTTTGCATATTTTCCTCTTTCCCAATTTGTTGGATTCCTTATCATGACAATATGAGTAACTGTTGGGGCTTCTTGTAGTATGTATAAGGATGGGACTATGTGAAAATTCATTTGCTATGGATTACACAAAACTAGTTGCACACTTACAAAACCACTGGAGCTATTAATAAGAAAATAAAAAAACCCTGAATATGATTACATTCCTCAACAAAGAAATGTAGTCTATCACTTAGTATTGTATTTTCGATCCAATTGTAGACTTTGACACTCCTATAGTATGTGAAGCCGCATTTCCGCACTCATGAAAATAAACTAATTTTTGTATGATGCCCCTTATTAGGTCATTGAATATGACTATCATTTTTTGTATTTAAAATTGTCCCTTATCAAAATGATAACTTTAACCTCATGATTTGTCTTTCTTTATTCTTATGTCACACACAGTCATAGGACTTATGGCTTATTATAGACTACCCCTTTGTAGAACTTCTTTTTATTCTTATTTTTCCACTTTCCTGTATCTATTCATAGATCATCGAGCTATTCTACCCTCTTACCTTCTAGAAAATATCCTTGATAACCATAATTATCCCCTTTGATTGCATTTTATCACCTATTACTACTACCCTTGCTATGGTAACCTTGACTTTTAGAGTGCTTGCTTCCTGTGATGATTGTGACTGTACTTAGTCATTTTTTTACTAGTAGTTTATGCCCGACCAGGTGAATGATGTTCCTTCAGGTATCTTTTTGTTGTTTCACATGCCTTTAGAATGGCTATGGATTATCTATATTATCCCTATAGAGGCCATTGTAACCTTACTTAAGCTCTGAAAACTCTTTCATTATGTTGTACTATCTCATTCTTCTGTGAGTACTGCAACCTAGGCTTTTGAATGCCTTTGCCACTGTTCCTCTTTACTTGTATTCAACACTGTCTAGCATCTATGATTCTCGTAAAAAATGACATTGATGAATGGTATTTATGTACCTGTATTTGCATAGTGAACAAACAAGTTAGATAAAAAAAATGGGCTGATAGCCTCTCCTTGATTGTATGATATGACTTTCTATTTTCTGCTTCATCTTAATTTGATATCCGCATTTGATGTCTGTTTATCTCCATTTTGTTGATCAGAGGTAGAATAACAAGTACATTTGAATTACTGCATATAGGGGTAGAGATGAGACCCTGAGCTCTAACATCATGTTTTCTTCCTCCTGCAAGTCTTTTCTTGGAGCTATCACTAGGATAGCTGGAGACACTGATGTGGATAATGGGATTCATCATTCACTCAGGCAATGATAGGTCCCACCTTTCTTTTATATGATTTCCCTTATTTCCAATGTACTTGTTATTATGCATTCGATCACATACAGTTACTCCCACGGCTTGTGTGGGATCATATAAACACTTCTATTTTGAATATAAACAGTTATTTCATGCAATGACTTGTGTAAAATCTCTCTTTCATGTAAATCAATTGCATAACACGAACTAAACATTATTGCATGCAATAGGTGTTTATAATCATGAAAACTTGACAAGTTATAAGTACCTTTCTGGAACTATATCAAACTACAATGAATGAATTGTAATGAACACATCTGAAACATGATTTGCAATGACTAGGGTAGCCTTAACTTCACCTATTAGACCTAGGATACCTCCCGCCCTACTGGAGTATCCTATCACATTATTTGGCTCATGTAGCAGCTCTAATTGAGTTGATACATGATATTGGTACTGTGATTTTTGCAAGGGTCCTCTATTAGGACAGTAGGCCTTCTAGGCTAGCCTATGAACCTAATTTTTTCTTACCCCTTCCTTTGAACCTCCCTTCTTCTTTGAAGCAACTAAAAATCTGCTATTACAGCCCAACCTAATTGGGATGCAAGGTACAATTTGGTAACAAGTATATCCTAACACAAAACTAGTATGACAAAAGTTGAGAAAGATGCATCCATAGATAGCATTACTAGTCAAACTGGAACTACAGAAACTCCTCGATGTAGGATTTATTAGACCTATCGATTATCCATAATGGGTTTCTAATCTTGTACCAGTCTCCAAGCCCACTAGGGGCATCAAAATCTACACTGACTTCAGAGATTTGAATAAGGAATTCCCCAAGGATGATTTCCCCCTACCAAACATTGATATGATTGTAGAATTAACCATAAGGCATGAGATGTTATCATTAATGGATGGTTTCTTTGTATACAACCAAATCATGATAGCAAAAGAAGGCCAACATAAAAAATTATTCACATGTCCATGTGGAACTTATTGTTGGGACATGATGCCATTTGGGCTAAAAAATGCCATAGCCACCTATTAGAGAGCTATGAAATTATTCTTTCACAACATGATCCACAAGACTGTAGAATACTATGTGGACAACATCTTAGCTAAATCAAGGAAATGACAAGATCACATAACAACATTGGGATCAATCTTCGATAGGATTGAAGAGTTCAAGGTGTGGCTAAATCCAAAGAAGTGTGTCTTCCGTGTGACCTCAAGCAAGCTCTTAGGATACATTGTGTCATTATGAGGAATTGAGATATATCTAACAAAGGTTAAGGAAATCCTAGATATGGAGACACTATGAACATTGAAATAGTTTTGAGGCCTATAAGGAAGGCTACAATCCATCAAAAGGTTCATAGCACAGTTAGCAGAAAAGACTATCCCCTATTCTCATCTATTGCACAAGGGGATAACATACAAATGGGACGAGAAATGTGATAGAGCATTCAATCAAATCAAGGAGTATCTCCTTACACCACCCTTCCTCGTGCCACCAATACCAAACAAACATTTGATCCTGTACATCTCAGTTACATTAGTGGCACTATGAGCTCTCCTTGCTCAACATGACAAAACAAGAAAAGAGAGGGCAATCTACTATATCAATAGGAATTTGATGGGTCATGAGCTGAATTACACATTCATAGAAATGGCTTGCCTCATAGTTATATTTTCCTCGTAGAAATTCAGGCACTACATGCTCACCCATCAAATAAAGCTCTTCGCCAAAATAGATCCACTAAAATATCTAATGGCCAAGGTAACTCTCACAGGGCGAATGCTAAGTGGGTGATGATCCTGATAGAATTTGACATAGAATATGTAGAGGAAAAAACCATCAAAGGGAAAGTCATTATAGATCAATTGGTTGAGGCACCCATATATGTAGAAAATCCACTAGTATTAGAAATTCTAGATGAGTTAGTCTTCCTCCTATATGTAGCAGATCATTGGAAAATGTATTTTGACGATTCCTACACGCAACATGGATCAGGAGCAAGTGTCCTTTTTATCACCTCGCAAGGGGATTGCATTCCAAAATCATATTGGTTGTCCTTCCCATGTACCAAAAATATTGTAGAATATGAGGCTCTTATCATATGGCTTAGGATAGTGGTACAATGGAAAATCTTGGCATTAACAGTCTATGGGGATTCACAACTAATCATAAATTAGGTCAATGATGAGTACCAAGCCAAAGATGACAAACTCACTCCTTACAAGAAGTTGGTAGATGATATCAAGGATTTATTTGTTGATATAACATTTGAGTAGATACCTTGAATGAGTAACTGAGTGGTGGACGCTATGGCAACAATTAGGTCCTTGCTAGATATCCCAAAAAACACCTATCAATGTGAGTTTCTTGTAGAGAAACTTCTTGTCCTAGATTTTGAGGTACCAGACTCTGAGCTTATGTGTGAAATCGTTGGTCATGGTGATCCCTAGTATCATGACATATTTATATATCTAAAAAGAGGAATCCTCCCAAATGACATCACCTCAAACCTAAAGAAAACCTTTGTCAAAAAGTCATCCTGTTTTGTTATCTTAGGAGACACCCTTTACCGTAGAAGTATCGAGGGGACACTATACGATGCCTTAACCCTGAAGAAGCTTTGACTACCCTAACAAAGGTACATGATGGTATTTGTGGATCACATTTGAGTGGTATGATGCTAGCCAAGAAACTATTGAGGACCAGGTACTATTGGCTTACTATGGAAAGAGAAGTTCACAAGTATGTGAAGAAATGTATTTAGTGTCAACATGGGGATCTCATCCATCCATCGATTCAAGAAATTCAACCCATCATTACACCTTGGCCTTTCTCGCAATGGGGACTTGACCTCATAGGAAATATTACACCTACCTCATCCAATGACCACAAGTTTATTATTACAGCCACATAGTACTTTATGAAATGGGTTGAGACAATTCCTATGACTTATATCATGGGAAAGTAAATCTCCAAGTTCATCCTAAACTACCTTATCTGCCGCTATGGTATTAAATAAGCCCTTATCTCAGATAATGGGACACCTTTTAAAATATAGGATGTCTGTGAGTTGTGCCAACAATTTAATATCCAACACCAGTTCTCTACCCCCTATTACCCCAAGGGTAATGACCAAGCTGAGGTTACAAATAAAACCATCTTGAAAATTTCCTTAAGAAAATAATCAACGAAGCTAACTATGACTAGCACTTGCAATTAAATCCTACCTTATGGGCCTACAAAACTAGTATCCACATTCCTACAGGTGCTACACCCTATTCCCTAGTATATGGGCCCGAGGCTATCCTACCTATTGAGGTCAAGCTCCCATCACTCAAAATATCCTTGCAAAATCTTATCACTAATGAAGAATACAATATGGTATAACAGTTCAATGAGCTGGAGCTATTGGATGAACAATGTCTAGATGCTTTGAATCACTTACAGGTTTATCAAAACCATCTCAAAAGGAGCTACAACAAGAAGATAAAAAATCGGTCCTTCCAAGTAGGAGAGCTCGTGCTAAAGGAGAATTAGAAGAATGTACCTAATCTAGAAAGAAAGGGAAAATTTGAACCCAATTGGTTGAGACTCTTCATTGTCACAATGAGTTACAAATCAAGAGCATGTCAGTTGTCAACATCTAAAGGTGAACCCTTGTAGGAGCCCATCAACAACTCTCATTTCAAAAAAAATTATGCCTATTGCAAGGTATAAATCCAAAAATGCAAAAAAATAAAAAAAACAACAAAATCCAAAAAAATATCAGAAAAAGGATTGAAAATAATAAAGAGAAAAATTGTTCTATAGTGAAAACCACTTTGATGGCACTTTGGGCAAGTACCTTGGTGAAAACTTGGCAATTAGGTGCCTTGTATAAATAAGTATCATCCATTCATCATTGATTCTTTGGCTTGTTCTGCATCACTTTCCATCACATTCATCCTTCATCCTATTATTCATTCCATCACAACCATTTGTGTTTGAGTCATGGCTAGAGCTTGGGTAAGTATCCTGTTCCCCCTTAAGTACTACTTGGCACATTCCTAAGCTCATTTTTTCCTACCTATATCGAGGTAGTCTATCACATCACGCTAGGGACATTTGTCTATCCTTGCATCAAATTAGGTTCATGTATATTCTTTAGAATCTTTCTTAAACATGGGAAAATCCAAAAACACTTGCAAAATCATCACAAAATCCAAAAAAAATCATTAAAACATAACATCCAAAAACATTCAGAAAATTGAACAACTCAAAAATTCCAAAAACATCCAAATCATATCAAAATCCTAAAACAGGTCAAAAATTAGAAAAAAGTCAAAAACATGGTTGTCGAACTAGGAGGCTGCATGTGTAAGGTAGGCAAGGCTAATATTTGATCAGCCCTTGAGGCCCTTAGGATAGGTCCTTTAGGTGTCCATCATAAAAAAATTGGTAATCCACCAAGTATTCATATCACATCAATAAACAAGTCGATGTTAGTCGAACTATGTGGTCTTTGCGTGTATAACATAGGCAAAGCTAATAGTTGATCAACCCCCGAGGCCCCTAGGATAGTCTTGTAGGTTAGGTTCTTGGTCAAAATATTGGAAAACACAAAAACATTTAAAAACTTGAAAATCAAAACATTTGTAAAACAACCTAAAATCCAAAAACAGCCTCCAAACATTGCAAAAAATACCAAAAACATTGAAATATTCTAGAAAATCCAAAATCACCCACCTCGTTTCACTTTTACTCACAATAAAACTTCCATCCACAATAAATTGATCGTCATATTCAACATTTGGTAAAACAAGTGGAAACAAGTGTGGCACTTCATAAAGTGTAGGCCTAAACGTAAAAGCCTTGAGTCTAGGTCATTGAGTAAACAAGTTGGTTAAACCATTGTATCAACAACCTATCACCTAGTAAGTTGTTAAAATTATCTGATAATCATGTACTAGGATGCATCCTTCCTACAATGGACATCAACATTAGGCATCATCTTAGTTTGATTCTTGGCTAGAGGTATGAAGAACATTAGCTTGATCTTTTCTTATGATTTATCTTATTGCGTCCATTTCCAATGACCTCTTGATGATGTCTATCCAAATGATTTAGAGAGAAAGGAATGGGGCATTGATCATTATCTTTCATTTGTTGTGTTTGTTGGATATTCTTGTAAGATAAACCTAATGAATACTTGCTTTGTTAGGTGTGTATGGAAGGTGTTTTGGAAAGCTTGTTGACTATTACATTAAGAGGTTATTCCTTTCTATGTTTTGGTCCAAGATGTTTGAAGCTTCTAAAGTACATCCTAGCAAGGTTTCCATATGACAAGTGTGAACAAGGATACTCCTATCTATTTGTTGAGTCAAAGTCCATCGCACTAAATACAACGCCATCCTGGTTGTCCATACCTTGATGCATTGTATCTACATGTTTCATCAAACATAAGGAATATTGTGTTCACATCCTAATCCTTGGATAAGTAAATCATCATCCCTCATCACCATATCTAATAAAGTCTCGAAGATTCATAGACTTGTTGGACTTTTGCATCTTCTCAGAATCAAGGGTTGACCCATCTTATTCTTCTATCTTCTTTTCATGCTAACATGGTATCATGACATTCAACAAAACTAATAATAATGCATCCATACTACATCCACAAACCATCAACATGCACACATTTTGCATAATCATAGCATATCATCATAATAGGAAACATAATCCATTGCATCATCATCTAAGTTGCTTTGAGTAATATAGATTTGTTATTCTAAGCATCTTGTCACATTACATAATCATCCATAACATCCATACACATAGAGATCATCCATATACATCTCACATCGCATATACATACATGCATCTTGCATAATCACATCATGCCATCATCATATCACATGAAAAATACAAAAAAAAAATGTACCCATACATACATCCTGCATCATCATGGCATAGCATATAGAAAAATATATTGAAAAGGAAAGTAAACCATCCATCATATTTGCATCCATGTCATACATCCATAACATCACATCATAAATCATGAACATCACATTATAAGCATAAATAAAAGTATATACATCCATAAACATATAATATGCATCCATCCATATATAAACCATGCAATAAGAGAGATATCACATCATAAATGCCGCATTAGAGCCATCTCATATATATCAAAAAATTGAATGTCTTGATACAAATCAGAGTTAGTGTGTAATATCATCAAAATGGTATACAAGAGGCTATAAAAAATCAGCCAATGAATGTATATACATCAACAATCAGGTTGTACATCTAAAAAGTGTCTATACGTCAGGGCCTGCTATCCATGACTCTAGCAATCACCCTGGTGAGAACCTAATTGATACTGACTGACGGATGGGGAACCATGGGACCCACTAGGTGCCACCTTACTCCTCTGAGAAAAATTGGGTTGCAGTCAACGTTGAGGGCACTCCCTATAGTACAATAACCTATAATAAGATACATCTTGCATTTCCATACCGTACATCTCTGCTAGGACCATCGTCCCCACCTATCCTTGTGCATGTTAGGAAACAACCTCTAGCTACTACCTGCGCCCTATCTCCTAGGCCAGAGCTATATCAGAATCCTATTGCAACTATCTCTCGTGGTCCCTCTCCCTCGTGACAACCTGCAACTGCTATCAGGCTTGATCTCTCTCCAAAGTAACAACTTGCAGATGGGCTATCAACTATTGAACCTGTGCTGTCAGGGTTGCAATTTGCGCATCCCATAAATTGGGACCTTGCGGTGGTTGTTGTGGTGGCCGTTGCCCTAGTAGCAATACCAAGGGAGGTTGCTAATCCTACCTTTGTTGATCATCCTACCACTGCTCACCTTGTCTTTGTTTCTGGTCTAACCCATGTCCATCATGACCACCATGGGGTGGCTACTGATGTTTCCCTATCTGTGGACCCCTCTACCATCCTCTCCTAAGAACCTGTACAACAACTAGATCTGTTATCCGTACTAGGGCATGAGCCTACTAATACACATCATATACCATTGTAGTTCCTATATCTTGAGGCCCATCAAAGTATATCCAGGGTTGTGGTACCAATTGTCTGAACTCATCAATAATGACCTGGGGAGGGATTTGCTATCCCCAGGCAGTCTCCCTAGATGTCCTCATGAATATGGCCCTGTACCCATCTTGGGCTGCATCCTACACCTCTCCAAACTACCTCGATACTTGAATAGGGAGGTAGCACTTTGTCATTTGGTGCTCCTGCCCGTGCATGTATCTATTCTAACGAGTGTAAAATAGTTGTTGGTCATCGTCGAGCCATCACTGGGCTTGGATCCACAACCTCCATTGAAACACTATCATATTTTCTATCACTCACTTCCAGTGCGGGATCCCTATGATGTCGATATATTGTAGGGTAGTCATCACCCTGTATCTATATACCACAAGCTCATCACAATCTGTGTCGACAAGTGTGATAATCAACCACAATACTACAATATGCTCATAAGCCCAAATATGGAACAGTGTCACCCTAGCTCCTATGTTGTGTGTGCCATAGTATACCACCTGATGCATGTCATGGTAGATAGAGGCGAGAACCATTGGGCCCCAGACATATACTGTCATATCCTCCATCATACATGCCCAAACTATGCCCTAGCTAACACTGAATCCTCTGGATTGTCAATTGGGTACAAGGACACTTGAAATCAATACCCCCACAAATACTGTCAAGTCTAGGGCAATCCCCTCATAGACATGTAGGTCAACCTGGCCGCTATCCATCTCATACTCATCTACACCGAGCACTTGAAAAATGGCATCACCCCCAACCTTTGTGTCATAAATAATACTCTCCCCGTGGATGGGGATCCGTAGAATCCTCCACATGTCCTTGAGAGTCACTGTCACCTCTCTAGTGGGTGGGTGAAATGAAGATGTATTGCTACACCACTACTTGACCAGAGTTGTCATCATGGCTAAGTGAGTATGAACCATTGGCATGCGTGCTATGAACTTGAAACCAATGGCACCCAAGAAAAACATCACATCGTCAGTCAAGTCTCTCGACCAACAAAGAATATGACACCAATGCTCCTTGGATAGGAGCGGGTGAAGAACCTCCTACACCCATGAAGTGCACCATGTCAATTTTTTTGAAAAAGATGAATAAAACCTAAGTCTGGACCTTATAAATGTAGAAGCAATGTTGTTTTCAATAGTGACGCTTTATCCTTTTGACAATAGCGATGCTAAAAGAAAAATTGACACAATTTCGCAAAGGCGGATCGACATTCTTGAGCAACACTATACCTAAATCAATTCACGCAACGCTATATGTCATAGGCGGGTAGGAATTCAAAGGTGACACTTTACCTAAATTGGCCTCTGTGATGCAATCTCGCAAAGGCGAGTTGACATTTTTTACATGACACCATATCAAAATCATGCCCTGTGACACTATCTCACAAGGGTAGCACTCCACCGTCAATAACGATGTTGATAGGGGCAAAAATAGTACAATACAATGCCACTTTTGACTAACACTTTTGGACCATAAAAATTGCATAAAAAACATGAAAAATAAGAAAAGTTTTGATTTGTGTATCGAGGGTCCTATGTTAGAAGGCTATTGATACTCACGAACTCTATCCGCGCGATGCCTAGGAAGCACACAACCGCCCATAGTGTTAGAGACTAAAAGAAAAATTGTGAGAATTCTCTAAAGGCAAGTGAGCAAATGAATTGAAAATAACCCTTGCACTCTTATTTAAGCATGAAAATTAGGGTCTTTTTCCCTAATTGAGGTGGGACATTGTGATTTTAAATCCTATTAATCAAATATCAAGCCATGAAGCCTATTTTGAGTGTTTTTTAGCGTCTTGAGCCTATTTTCACATCTTGTAGCCTTTTTTTTCCTATAGCTAAACCTTTGTTGAATCTTTGTCATGAGCTCGACCTAAAATGAATTTTCTGCTCAATCTCTCGAAGGGGCAGTATAGCAGTGTAATTTCTTCCGTTAGGGCAATAATGGGGCATCTAAGAAATCATGAAAATTTTGAATTTTGATTTTGGTAGCAGAGTTGATTTTGAAAGTGTCAGTCTTTGAACCAATGTAACATGTACCTTGCTTCAAAGAGGGGTAATATCTAGAAACTTAAATAGTCTTGATCGATATTACACATCTGTATTTGATTATTAACATCATCTCGTCCTAAATCACCTCTAAGTAACTATTTAATTAAATAATCTATATTGTTTAATGAAATTCATCACTTTCTCCTATTAATCAAATAATTAATTTGATTGGACTAATTACCCCCTTACTAATTCTCATCCTATTTAATTAAAATAATGCAAAAAATTTAATTAAAACCCCTATGTCTTCTCATCTGATTAAATAAATCTATTTATTTAATTAAAATGTCATATTCTTCTAAAACCCCCAACTCATCTAAAATTAATTAATTCTGGATTAATTAACCTTAAATCACCTGCTAATCTTCATTAGCCAATCCTCTAGCTTTTAACCCCACCAAGGTTAAATAAACCTATGGCTTACTAACCCCACTTGCACCAATAATTAATTTCCTCAAATTAATTAATTGCTTATTTTCCTCACAAGGGAATATTCCTAAGGAATATTCCTTTTCTCTCCCAACTTACACAAGTAATTAATGTTTACAAATTAATTAAATGGCTATTTCTCCTCACAAAGGAATATTCCCTCTCCCTTTCTCCACACTCCAAGAATTTAAGACTCTTACAAAAGCATTAAATGACCCTTACAAAGGCCTTTATTGCCTCTTACAAGAGCTATCTTGTCTCTTACAAGGGAATTTACTTCTCTTACATACCCTTACATCCTCACCCACTATCCTTAAATTCTTTCAACCATATGCCTTAACTCCCTCTTACATCTCTCTTCCCAAGATGTGCACACACTTGTGTGAGGTCCATATACCCATTGCTTCTCTTAGCCTTGTGACACTTGTCTCAAGGCTATTGATCCTCTATTTAGACTCACATTGCCTAATTTCACCTCTTCTTCCAACCGTTGAGTCCTATAAATAAAAGGCTTTCTTATGATTAATGGATCCATAATCTCATGCAAAGTTATGCTACACATTTTCATCCACAATCACATGCTTTCTTCATCATTTTGGCTTAGATTTATCACCATTTGGCATCAAAATCATCACACTTATCTTCAAATCATGGAGCTTGTCCACTAAGGGATTAGAAAAGGGCCACTTTCCACATCAAATTGGTACCAATACTCCCATGGGATGAGGTTTGGGGTTACTTAGTTTAGTTTCATTCACATATTTCATGCTCTTTCATGTTTTTCATAGTGTTTGTTTCATGCTTTGTGATTTCAATTATTTCATAGAGAATGTGATTTGTATATGCTAATATGACTAATCCTTGTTTATTTGTTCATGTTTAGCACAGGTACATCTTGCATTCACAATTCTTAAGGGGGGGATATGTTACACCCTATTTCTAAGTTACCAAATTACTTTTACCTTACTAAGTAAAAATGATTTTTATTGCAAGATTAACTTTTGATGAATTTCAATGGATGAATGGAATGTATGAATATGTGTTATGATGAATTACTTTTAAATGATTTAATGATGCTTATGATATATGATGAATATGATTTATATGTATCACCTGATGACATACATGTTGCACTAAGTTGGATGCAAGAAAGGTTTGAACCCTCTAGAGGGGGAGGGAGAGTATCACCCAAGAGAGGAGTTTGGTATGGGAACCATTGGTATGTCTATTTGAGTAGACACACACTCTCACTCGCATAGGCTAGAGGAACCTTGTTGAGTTAGTTAAATTTTAGTGTCGGTAAGTGTTAAACCAAGCTGATAGCTTTTTGATTGATAGAAAATAGGATGGTTGTCTTTAATTATTTTTGATCGTTTAGTTAATTTGAGTAAAAGTATCAAAACCCTTGTGATGAGCATGAGATATATATTGTGTATTGGATATATATATGGATACGTATTATAAGGCCCCACTCTTTTGTTCAATAGCTGCAAATTTTTTATTGATGGTCATATTTGGCTTGTCCATGTCCCTAAATTCTTGTGTATTGTATGGAGGAAAACATGTGTTGTTAAATATTGGTTCTTTTTAAATGATTATTTAGGGTAGGCGTCTTGATGAGAATTGAAATTATGAATTATATTATATTAATTTAGATATTTTAGATCTATTGTTTCATGTCTAAGTTCATGTGCTAAGTAGGAAATAAACTAAATAATATAATAATGAGCACAACTTTTCTCTATACCCTTAGATTGCAAATGCTGATTTTAAACTTGACTAGGGGATGTGGAGGAAAGCAACTTCATTTAATGTTAGGATCAACCCCCTTTCCTTGATTAATAGTATAATCATAAGAGGTGAGAGGATAATGTCATATAGTTAAGCTTGGAGTTCTTCAAATATTATTGTGAATATTATTTATTATCACTTGTCGTGTGGTAGGTTTCACACTCTATTATGTTATTATCATTAATGGGGGTTATATCTTAGTCCCTCATAATTTTTCATTATGTAATTATGTTGTCTTTGTGGATGAGTAATAGATATATACTTGTGATCCTTTTATATTATTGAGATGTAGTTGGAGATAATATTTTACTTGCTATATTTAATAAGTAAAACTTATTTATTGGATGGATATTATTAGAGGATATTTAATTGAATTTCATATTGTTGTAAAATTTATTAAGTTTTAGAAGTTGTTCTAAATTAATTTTTGTACCCTTTTGTTATCAATGGGTTATGATTTTAGTAATGATTAATAAATTTTTAATATGTATTTTAGTGTTGATAAGTTGGCATCAAAGTGAAGGTTCAAACAATATAAGGAATTTGAGTAGACCAATTGGCTATGAAAAGAAGCATTGTAAAATACTTAAGTTATATGATGAGTTTGGGTAGCTGGGAAACCATCAAATGTAGTTAATTGCAACCTACTCTATATGTTGAATCAACACCTTGCTGACTGACCCCTTCTCTATAGTTGACATGAGGATTATGGATTGTATGCTGTCATCAAACTTGGAGTTGAATTAGGGTTAAAATATATTAATGTTATAGGCTATAGGGAGGTATCCAATGGCACACCAATTGGCTATTATTTCTTCACCTAACGATGGCCTTACCGAGTGGTCCCATGGGGGGGCTTGGGATCCTATTTTCATGGAAGCAGGTGGTCTCATGGGAATTTTTTTTTGCTACAAGATTAAATGAAATATTTTTCAGCCCAAACAAGCAGGTGGCTGAAAATTTCAACTGGTGAGATTGGGGTGGGGCTAGAAATTGCCCCACCTATTTAAGAGTACGTTCCTGCCATATTCAAAACAAATTTGGAGGGAAATGATGTTATTTATTAATTTTTTATTCACCCACCACCATTTCACCACTAGCCTACTTAAATTTTGAAGTTCATGGGACGACCGACTTCAAAATATTCTACTAAAAATTTAAGCATATTTTTCCCCAGATTTTAAGGAAGCCCCCTCCATGGAACCGTGCCCTTAGAGAGGTATGAGATCTAGATAATAAAGAGGTAGCCTTTGGGAAAAGAGAATGGGAGGTCTTAAATTGGGATGGTGTAGGAATTCATGAGGGGGCACTTCAATTATGCCAACAAACAAAGATGAGTCTCCTACCATGGCATAAAGAAGTATGGCCTCCCTTTTCAAGGAAGGGAAAGGTATTAAGTAATCATGAGGAATGGTCTAGAAACAGGGATGAAGAAGCAAATGTGATGGGGGGAATTTTGGGTGTGATAAGGAAGGAGGCGTTTTATTCTCTGCAAAGTGGATTGACCCTTATTGGTGTGTGGATAGCAGAACTCAATTTGTGCAAAATCTTGAGGTTGGTTCCGGTCACAACAATTGTGATGTATAAATTATCCCTCGAATAGGAAAAGTTGGGGAGACTCTAAGTGATTGATTAGTGAAATTTCACTTGGAACAATGATGCAGGGCAATCAAAACACTGAGAAAGCAACTCACATAGGTCAGTGGTTTTGAGTTTAAAGTTTAGTAGTAGTGATATTTTATTAATGGAAAACCTTTAGTGTGAAAATTGGTGGGATGGAAAAGAATTGTAGGTTATGCATTATTGGGATATAGATTTGTATCGATAGCCTTACTTTGTAATTGAATTAGATGTGATTCTTAATTATTATTATTGTTTTTGTTCTTGTTATTGGCCTGATCATCCAAGAGAGAGATCAAATGACCTTCACTCCCTACAATGGCCATCTGTTTATGGTGTAAATCTGATATTAGATAATTAGCGATGGTGTCTATTAATAGGTGGCAGACTTGTGAGTTTGAGGAATACCATTTCTTGGAAGTAAGCCTTTGAACCAAGCCTCACTCCCTCACCTGGATCGATTCTCTTGTTCGCACAAACGTTTCTTTTTATTTAAAGTTAGGTCTTCATGCTTATGTGGGGAGTGGCAACTAAGAAATCTAGGAATTTTCAGCTCTACTCCATAGTTATTTTCTTGTGTATGAGACCCACTCATTGTAGGGATGACATGAGTCTTCTTATACTCAAAAGGGGGTAGGTGTTTTGTTCCTCAAATATTGGGCAAGATTTTACTTGGTGATTGCAACCTCGAAGTATTAGAATTTTTTTTAAAGTTTTCTACCTCTATTTAGATAGTAATTATTTGTATATATTACAGCGATGGGCCTATTTTGAATCCTGATATTTAACTGCTACCTTAAAAAAATAGTTGTAATGATCTAGGTGGATCTTCAAAACCTAAAAATTGAAGTGTTCCAGTTTCTCCCAGAGGTAATGCCATCACAGAGAGCTCGACGAACTAAATCTGGTGCAACTTGAATGGGCAAAAAAGGAGTCTATTTGCTTAAGTTACATGCAGTCAAAGATTTGGTGAAACTTGGACTAGGAGGCCATCCAGAAGGAAAAAAATTGACCGACTCAGAATCAGTCAGAAGTGATGTCAATTTGAAGGGCTCGACGACACGACCCAATGATGTTCATTTCGTCGAAATTCAAGCCTGTACATGCAAGATATTGCTGGTCAAAGGTTAGTCAAACAATGGTCAACTCAGGTACCAGGGACGAGAAACAAAGGTTGAAAATTCATCATCACCAAATTGATCAAAGTCAACATCATTGTGAAGAGCTCGTCGAGAGGTTTCCAACGACGTTCGTTTTGCACAAATTAGAGCTCGTGTGTGCGAGATATGGAAGGTCAAAGCTCATGGTTGACTGGGTTGACCTGAAGGTACAATGCTGACGTCAGCATGACATCATCATGTTGACTTAGAAGATGAGTCATCGTACAAACAACTAGGTGGACCAATAGCATCTTGACACGTGGCATCTGTGTCAGCATGCCACATCATCACCCAGTCAACGTACAGTTGGCAGCCGCATCAGCATTGTACAGACACGTGGACGAATTGGCAGTTGACACGTGGCAATGATATTTGACAGCATGGCGTATGAGTTGGTAGTATGAAGTGTCCAATGAGCAACACAGTTGGCAAGGTGACATGGCTTTTGGAGCCAATGTACGATCGACACGTGGCACAACGAGGATGTGCCATGTCTCACCCTCCTTTCCTCCTCCTTCATTGGTTTTGGGTAATAAAAGAATGTTGGGGGTCGAGCCTCCGACCCCTACGTTTCAAGCGAACAACCTCATTGTTGCACCAAACACGGTGAATCTAATTATATATGAGCCCGGGTTTATTTTGTTAAGTTCAGGTTTTTCAATCGCTTTTTAAAAATAGTGATGACGGGTATTGAACCTCGGACCGACCGAACCACCAAAACTATATGCACCATTATACCACCAGTGGTTTCAGAGATAGTGATGGACTTGGTTATATTTAATGGGTTGTTTAGCCGAAGTTCATAACTATTTAACTAAATAGTTAATTAGTTAGATATTTAGTTGAATATAAACAAAACCCAAACAAACTTAGCCTGGGAATGGAATAAATTAAGGGTTCTAAATTATTTTAAAAGATTAATGGGGGATTTGTTTTTATTTTACCTTATTAAGGGGATATGTGAGATCTTTTAAAACCTTATGGTTATTACCCAAATCAGGCAACTTTCTTGTATAAAAGAGAGGGCTATGAGAGCTTTCTCATCATCCCATTCTTTCTCTCTTCCTCCTAGCTTGTAAGCATTTCTGTGGGAGAATTTTGAGAGTTGAATGTTGAGAGGAATATTGTTCTGAGTCTGTAGTAGGTCCTTTCAGGGAAGAGTGAGTGTTATCACTCTCGGTAAATCATCGTTGGTTTGAGAGCTTTTGTGAGGTGATTTGAGTGAGATGCTTTTTAGAACTTTGTGGATAGACTACAATACTTTGTAAAGCAGTGTTGCAAGAGGCTCCTTTGGAGATTGTACTACAAATTTAGAGCATTTCAGTAGATTGGTCACTCAATTGAGCTAGATCGAGAGACGTAGTCCACTCGAACGAACTCCGTAATCAAATTTGCGTCTTTTTCTCTTTCTTTGCTCGGTGTTATCTTTCTCTCTATATATTATTCTTGTTACTCCATTGGTTAATGTCTTTTCACCTTTGTGCATAATTACTTAGCAACATTTGTCATAGATCCCTTCCGCTTTCCAGATCAAGTGGTATCAGAGCCTTGTTTGGCTGGTTTTGTAGGAGTGATTGTGAGCCAATTTACTACAGGTGGACATTTGGAGTTTGGGGTAGAGATGGCATCAAAGAAGGGTGAATATTCAAGGCTGGCATTGACCGCATTCATGGTGGATGATTTCATGTCGATGAAAACCATGGTTGAAGTACTCTATCGAGACCATTGAGAGAGGACTGATAAGATGCAAGAGTTGGAGGAATCCAATCGATTCCTACAGACAGAGAATGCAAAACTTAAGCAGTTGCTTGAAGAATCCAACATGGAGAAGGAAAGACTGCAAATGTTGTTGTAGGAGGTCTTGGAGGAGCAGAACAGGAGAATTCCTCCTGTATCAAGGAGTGCAAACATGTGTGCCTTTTGTCCACACTTTGAGGATACTTTGTCCTCATACTCCCCGCGTACCCCGCCTGATAGTCTGGAAGCAACTTCGGCAGTGAAGTCTGTTGCGGAAAGTCCTAAGTCAAAATTGGCTTGCGGTCATGACTGGGCTAATCCACTTGGTGCAACAAAATGTGCTTACTGTCAATAGATGGAGTATTTGAAGACCCTCGACTTTCCTGATAGCGACAGTAGTTATTAGGTGGCATCTTCTACATCAGATCAAAAGAAGCAAATGGAGGATGAGCATAAATCTTTCAGACACTTCGAGAAGCACACTAAAGGCATTGGAAAGAAGTTGCTTTCCAAAATGGGCTATGGAGGAAAAGGCTTGGGCACCTCTACTTAGGGCATTGTAAATCCTATTGAGGCCAAGAAAAGACCTCAATATCGAGGTTTGGGCTTTGAAGAAACTAGAGAATCATCCAAAACGTGTAACTAATGCACCCACTATAAGATAAATGGGCACTAGATTGAGAAGTGTTGGAAGCTACACCCCGAGCTTTGCTGCTCACTGAGGCCTATTGAAGGACCTAACCAATTGTAGGTTGTTGAGGAAGAGATGCAGGTGGTAATTGAAGCCACGATCCCTAAGGCAAAGGTGCAGGAAACATATGAGGCTATGATCTCTGAGGTAATCCAAGAGGAAACTCAACAAAAGACTGAGCAGCCAGAGAAAGAAAGTTCCTTCGAACAACTCCGTAAGAGTTGGGAATGCTTAGCCTCTAACTACTTGTGTCAACTTTGTATATGTTACTTTCTTTTATAGTGTGGCAATATGTATGCTGATACTAGACTAGTTTGGTTTGGAGTATGAAACTCTGAATAAAATTGTTTGTAACAATTTTTTTATGAAGCTGTATTTCTCTAGAGGTTGAGATTTTTTAAGGCTCTTAAAGCCACATCTCTTGTAATCTGGAAAGGAGAATACTTTGTAACTTCTTATTGCAGGTTTTTCTATAAGACTTGTATCTGCAGATTTCTTTAGTGCGAAACTTCTGTTGAAGAGCACTTTTTAGACAAAGAGTTATCAAGAACGGTCAACAGTGACCTTGCATGTTCTCAACTGGAAGACTCAGTTAAGGTCTTTTTGAGGATAAGTCTGAACTTAGTTGAAGTTCTTGAAGGATTTTATTGATGACCTTGTTGCTTCAGATGAACAAGACCTGAGCTGTATGGTGGAGCCTTGAATCAACTATTCCGAAGTACAAAGGTGAAGGAATATTTCAGGCTGAGGTGTAGATACCATGCTTGAGCAGTTGGAGGAGTAACATAAGCGTGCCAGAAAAGATTGTGAGAGATGAAGAATGTGAACTACCCCGTGAGAAGCACTGAGAGATAGGTTTATCATACTCAGTTTTCTTCTTGCTTTGAGTATACTAAGTTCCATTTTGAACTACATTATGATGAGCTGTGAATTCATGTTGCCGAAATATAAGACCCCTGAAGAGGGCATATGTGGTGATAGGAAAGCTTTTTGCTGATAGTACATTGCCGAAGAGTAAGACCTCAACAAGTAAAGGTGGCAATGTGTATGTCTTGGTGTTGAGATCATGGTGAGCAGTGAGATGCAAAATGGGAGATGGTTTCAATGGAACTGTAAACTTTTGGAGGACCAAAAGTTCTTCAATGGGGAGGTTTGATCTAGGTGGATCTTTAGAACTTGAAAATTTAAGTGTTCCAGTTTCTCCTAGAAGTAATGCCATCACAGAGAGCTCGATGAACTGAATCTGACACAACTTGAATGAGTGAAAAAGGAGTCCGTTTGCTCAAGTTATGCGCAGTCAAAGATTTGGTCAAACTTGGACAAGAGGCCATCTTGAAGGAAATTTTTTTGACTGACTTAGAATGGGTCGAAAGTGATGTCAATTTGAAGGGCTTGACAACACAAACCCAATGATGTTCGTTTCGTCGAAATTTGAGTCCGTATGTGCGAGATATCGCCAGTCAAAGGTTGGTCAAATGCTAGTCAACTCAGGTACCAGGGACGAGAAAAAAAGGTGGAAAATTCATCATCACCAAATTGATCAAAGTCAACATCATCACAAAGAGCTCGTCGAGAGCTTTCCAACGACATTCGTTTCATGCAAATCAGAGCTCGTCTGTGTGAGGTATGGAAGGTCAAAGCTCGTGATTGACTAGGTTGACCTGAAGGTACAGTGCTGACGTTAGCATGACATCATCATGCTAACTTGGTGGATGAGTCATCATACAGACACCAAGGTGGACCAATAGTGTCTTGACACGTGGCATGCTATCTGTGTCAGCATGTCACGTCATCACCTAGTTAGCATGTAGTTGGCGGCTACATCAGCACCATACAAACACATGGACGAATTGGAAGTGGACACGTGGCAATGATCTTTGAGAGTGTGGCATCTGAGTTGGTAGGACAAAGTGTCCAGCGGACAACACAGTTGGCAAGGTGACGTGGCTTTTGGAGCCAATGTATGAACGACATGTGGCACACCGAGGATGTGCCACATTGCACCCTCCTTTCCTCCTTCGTCGGTTTTGGCTAATAATAGAATGTTGGGGGATGAACTACCAACCCCTAAATTTCAAGCGAACAACCTCATCATTGCACCAAACGCGGTGAATCTAATTATATATGAGCCTAGGTTTGTTTTGTTAAGTTCAGGTTTTTCAACCGCTTTTTAAAAATAGCGATGGCGAGTATTGAACCCCAGATCGGCCGAACCACAAAAACTATATGCACCGTTATACCACTGGCGGCTTCAGAGATAGTGGTGGACTTCATTATATTTAATGGGTTGTTTAGCCGAAGTTCATAACTATTTAACTAAATAGTTAATTAGTTAGATATTAAGTTGACTATAAACAAAATCCAAACAAACTTAGCCTAGGAATGGAATAAATTAAGGGCTCTAAATTATTTTAAAATATTAATGGGGGATTTGTTTTCATTTTACCTTATTAAGGGGATATGTGAGATATTTTAAAACCTTATGGTTATTACCCAAATCGGGTAACTTTCTTGTATAAAAGAGAGGGCTATGAGAGCTTTCTCATCATCCCATTCTTTCTCTCTTCCTCCTAGCTTGTAAGCATTTATGTGGGAGAATTTTGAGAGTTGAATGTTGAGAGGAATATTGTTCTGAGTCTATAGTAGGTCCTTTCAGGGAAGAGTCAGTGTTATCACTCTTGGTAAATCGTCCTTAGCTTTGAGAGCTTTTGTGAGGTGATTTGAGTGAGATTTTTTAGGACTTTGTGGATAGGCTATAGTACTTTGTAAAGTAGTGTTGCAAGAGGCTCCTTTGGAGATTGTACTGCTAATTCAAAGCATTTCAATAGATTGGTCACTCAGTTGAGCTAGACTCGAAGACGTAGTCCACTTGGATGAACTACGTAATCAAATTTGTGTTTTTTTCTCTTTCTTTGCTTGGTGTTATCTTTCTCTCTCTATATTATTCTTTTTACTCCATTGGTTAATGTCTTTTCACCTTTGTGCATAATCACTTAGCAACGTTTGTCATAGATCCCTTCCACTTTCCGGATCATGTAATTTCACCACTTTTTGTTCAACATTTTAGAATTAGTCAGTACTCCTTTTTCATGAACAAGGTTGTGACAAAACTAAATTCTATGGGATAGCATCTATGTTTGCTGTATGTTAAGGAGGATTAAAAGCATGCAACTCATAGCATATTCTTTTTATAGAAAAATCAACCTTTAACTTATGCTAGGAATAATTGAATTTAGAGAATCTACTGGTGATTTCCATTCAACAAAAAAAATGTTTACCACTACACTCTTTTAAGGTGGCTAATACATATTACACTTTCATGATGATGTCCTTAATTATACACATAATATACCTAGAGTGCAGAGTTTTTTATTAAAATTTTATGGGAAAAGAGTGTTGGCAAAGTATTCCTTTAACAAATTAATTGTGAAATTTCTAATAGGCATGAAGGTTACATGAAAATAATAGATGGTTAGTGCATGAAATCTAAATGAGAGTATAAATCTATGCAAAATAAAACATTTTCCCTTGACCTTGTAGCACTATGACATGTTAAGTCAAAAAAAAAATCCTTGGGAAATTTTAAGCTTTAGAATAAATGTATGGTAAGAGAATTTTTAAGTTTAAATATGATGAGAACTTGGAATATGGGTGATTTTATATGTCAAGTTTATTGTAGTAATATTAACCTAAAATCAATTTATAATTAATTAGAGACAAAATTAAGGGAAGACTTAAGGTGATGCATTTGAGTGTATAAATTTAATATCATTGTCTAATTATTTACTTGATTGTTAATGTAAAATAAAAGAAAGGATTTGAAAAATTGACATTATTGTATAATTGATTTGGGTAGAGATAAGTGAGTTTAGTAAATTTTTCTTTGTAGTTAACAAAATCTTATCATTTAAATCTTAGTCATTATCATAGTTATCATTCTTGGTTTGGTTGTTGTTTTGGTAAAATATGTATCATAATAATAAATGATAGGTTGTTAACATTTCATAGAATTGAGGTTATTTTGCTATTAGTAAATGAGAAAATGTATTTGTCTAAACTTATCAAATTTTATAGATATGTTGTAATACTATTTGAAAAGGTAACATTATAGTGTATGCTATAAAGAGAAAAATAGGGGAATTAGTGTACTAAACCAATCACTGTTATTATTCTATTTAGTAGGATCATGCTTATTGTATTATTCTTGGAATGGGACTACCAAGTTTGTTGAATTTGGGTTACGGTTGGATTATGAAATAATAATTGTAATGATTAGCTTTATGCTTCAAAGGGTTTCTAAAACTTGTGTGTGGATAGGTGATCAAATAAATGATTTAAGAATAGTCAATAATATGTGTCTCATTGTTGCAAAATTTAGAACTTAAGGGTGTTATGGATAAATCTCATTGGAATTTTATTTAAACGTTCACAACATACCAATCTAAATAATCCTTGTCATACTCGATCCATAAATTTGGAATGTTTATTGATTAATTTGTATTAGAATTCATTAGTATCTTAATAGATTTTTATATTGTGGTTGGTAATTAGAATTATTAATTTGATCGTTTAACCATCATATCCTCTCACCTTGTTTAATCAAGACTTTGGTAAATAGAGAACGGTGGATATTATGGGAATTCAATCTAACATGTGAACTATATTTTTCTAGCATCTTAGAGGTGGACCCCCCCTTATGATATAATTGCTAATTTAGCTAATTGGTATCAAATTTGGGTTAAGTATGCAAGGACTCTATTTTTTAAAATTATTTTCTCACCTTGTAAGAATTTATGATTTGAGTAAAATATATCTCTATCCTAGTGAATCAATAGTAAATTTTGTGTTCATGGGAACCTAGTTCCCTGTAAAGATAAAATCCTTAGTATTGGTGTAATCAATACCCGATAAGGAAAACCAAAAAGTATCAAATCAAGAAAGATAAGCCTAGATTATAAGTGAACATGAGATTTTATTTCTCTTGTAAATTTAACATTCAAGAGAATCTCCTTTGATGGTATTACCTAGTATATCCTTAACCTAGTTTTCTGATTCTTGGCTTCACCTAAGTGGGTGGCATCCAACTGTGAACTGTCTGGGGTAATGGACCCTAGAAAGGGTTGCATAGCCACTCTTATTGTATGTAATTTGTATGAGACACATGATGCTTTTGAGTAGAGGATTGATTTTAGTGTACATCAGTGTTATTATGTTAGGAGTATGATTGAGGTTGAGTCGTTTGTTGAAACCTAGTGTATATACCCCATGTGGGTGAGTCAAATGAGTTGGAGCAACTCAAGTTGTTGAACTACAATACCTCTGTGTTGTGTGTATGTAGGCAAGACCATCAAGTGATGAGCCCCTGAGGCATTAGGTTTGGCCCTTAGGACTTTATTCTTCTAAGTTTGTCTTGGACTTATCATTCCCTCCTGATGTTGTAAACTACAATTTGATTTGGATAGCTAAGTGATTATATAGCTTATCTTGGTGACCATGCACTAATTACCCATTGATCTTATGTGTGCGCTGAGTCATGTAGACCTTGTAGGTACAAGTATTGGGTGTGAGGAAATCACAACACAATGGAATGCAAGATCTACTTGCATAGGAAAGAGGTATGTTCAATTGACCCATAATAAGTAGACGTTATTGTTAAAGATAGGATCTCATTTCTATCCTTACTCCTAATTAGTGAGATCATTGACTATAACTGTAAGTAGTGCATTATGTTGTTATTGTCTTTTAAAAAAAAATTATTTGCAAATTAGTAAGGTTTTTTGAAGATTAGTTAGGTTGTCTATGTCCATTTGGTGTGTAAAATATGGGCATGGAATGTATATATATTGAATATATATGTATGTATATATACAATGGCACATACACATGCACATATGTAGGTATGAGCATACATAGATAGTAATTTCTATGTATAACCATACGTAGATACATAATACGTATACAAACATTCACATAGATATATGTATTGTATATATGCATATCAATATATAGCTATGTTATTATGTTTAAAATGATGGGAATATATATATATATATATATATATATATATATATATATACACACACATGCTTTTATAATTAAATGACCAATATATACATATATTAATATATGTATATTTAATTGATTGAAATAGATATATGAATATATATATATATTTAATTGATTGAAATAGATATATGAATATATATATATATATATACATGAATAATATTGTAGAAATGTAAAATTGACTTAACACTTATTGCACATCTTAAATAAATTTTTTACATCATCGACATCATTATCATCGAATATAGTTACATTTCACTTCAATTACATCTAAAACCCTACTTTTCTCTATTAATTGAATAATACTACATTATTTCATTAATTCACTTTTTCACCATTTTTGACAAATTAAATAAATTTCATTTATTTAATAAAGTCCTAATCTAACTTTATTCCTCCTAATTAATTAAATAGCATCAATTATTTAATTATGTCGCTAATTAACTTTATTCCCCTAAGTTAGTTAAATTATTACCACTTAAAATAGTTTAATTAAATCACTTTCCCCCAAACATGAATAATTGAATAAATTATTCAAAACATCATCAAAAAGGTCAAATAAAAAAAATACAACTTTGTTTACAAAAGTCAAACATGATTTGCAAGTTTAACTCAAAAAGATTATTTAATTAAATCAATTAATTAATTATCCTCACCCACTTTCATGATTAAGCAAATTACGATCCCCCCATTGCTCGATCTGATTGGCTGACTGAACCATCTATTTCTTGACATATCAATCTATTCTTCAATTCCACAGATTATTCAATCTATTTCCTCATTCCCACTTAACACTCAAAATGATTTCTTCAATCACACCAATTACAGAATCAAAATACACTGATTATTCCCATCTAAATCCTCTCAACGGTTTTGAACCATTGATCAAAATATTCTACTATGCAATCTCAAGTGTTCATTTCAAAACAAAAATTCTATATAATAACCTCATTTCTTCTAAAAAATGATCATAGAATCAATATCATTTACACGACGAAGTAATGCAGAAATATTAATCAACATTTTGACAAAGCTTTACACACATCTTCGATCAACACACACATGACTTTGGAGCATTTGTACACACAATGGAGGCTTCGCTTTGATATGAACAACCCAACATCTTTTGCGAACATACTCTGACATGGGATGGTAATGCTACATTTCTTGAATTCATTTTATGTTTGTCTCTTTTGATTGCTTTTGTGAATTCATTGTTCTTCGTAGTTTCATTTCATGGGTAATGGGAATGAATCATTGGCATTTTGTTTTTTTAGATTGGTCTCTATTCATTCAATTTGATCATCTAGCATCTTCCTAATTTCCCCCTTACACATTCTGGCACACCTGGTGGGATCACAATCCTTAGCACTAACCATTTTATGAGAAAATTTTGAAGTTGCAGGTTCTAGAAATGCACTAGAAAAGTTTTCACACATAAGCTACAAGAAATTTTCATGGTCAATTTCACATTTTTGCTACACCTGACATTTTTCTGGCCACTTTTGACGTTTCTTGCACTTTTGCAAAAATAATCTGGTCGCAATTGATTTTTTCAGTTGCTTCTACTTAAAAATAGAGGCCGCTTTTGAGTTTTTCATTCAAAATTTCTTTTTTGATAGGGCCATTTCTGGTGCTAATTTTTTTTGCTTTTGCTCTGTCAAACTTTTATTTGAAATCTGCAAGTCACGTTTTCAATTTCTGACACTAATGGTCATTTGATTTGGATGTTTGACAAGTGCTAACATTGTTTGTGCATGATTTGTAGAAGCATGTCATAATTTTATTCAAGAAACAACTAACATGTTTATTGCAAAGAAGGCGAATGGTCGAAGCTTTAACTTTTTCAAAGCTTTCATAGTTAGAAAATTTTGATTTGGTGCAATAAAAAGAACCCCACAAATGAACATTTCAATTTGGTGCTCTAAAATTAACTTTTTCAAAGCTTTCATAGTTAGAAAACTTTGATTTGATGCAATAAAAAGAACCCCACAAACGAGCATTTCAATTTGGTGCTCTAAAATAAAATTTTTCAAAGCTTTAATAGTTAGAAAACGTTGATATGGTGCAGAAAAAGAACCCCACAAATGAACATTTCAATTGGTGCTCTAAAACAAACTTTTCAAAGCTCTCTAGCTTAGCAAAAATTCAATTGGTGCTCTAAAACGAACTTTTCAAAGCTTTCTAGCTTACAAAATTTCAATTGGTGCTCTAAAATAAACTTTTTAAAGCTTTCTAGCTTACAAAATTTCAATTGGTGCACTAAAAATAAACTTTTTCAAAGGTTTCATAGTTTAGGAGCACACTTCAATTTTGGTGCTTATTAAAACGAATGACCGGACGCTTTCATTTTGTTGATGAATGCATAATTTTCTTTTGTTTACCATTAAGACAAGGTTTTAGAAAACACTTTGGTTGGTGCTTAAAATGAACAAATTGTATTCTTGTCTTACAAATTGCTATCTCTTTGTCTGAAATCCATAATATTTCACTATGGTGCACGTAAAAAGAAAAAAAAATTGCTATCTTGTGCACACTTTTATTTTCATTTTACTTTATTTTTTATTTTTTATTTTTATTTTCTTTATTTTCATTTCTTTTGAGGCTTAAAAAATAACATTGTGTTTAAGTGTATATTGTGTATTTCATGTTCGGAAAACTAGGTGTCTATCCTCTCCCCTCATGCCTTTCAACAATCTTGGGTGACGAAAAGCATCTTGAGTTTCACATCTTTTGTTTATATTTCAAAACATAACTTTAGAGAGCCTGCCTCTTGATTTGTGAGAGGGAACAACCCAAGAGAGAATTTTGTTTTGGTCCACAATGCAAATAATTGTGGGTGTGATAAAAGTCATTAGCCACTTGGTGGAGATGTTCTATACTGACGAAAGTCTCCCCTAGTATCTATGAGATACGTAAAAACTTGCAAGGGTTGGGAGGCCTCTTAATTGAGTGAATCATCACATGTATAGACACCAGTAAAAAATCTCAAAACATGACTAAGAACCAATGTTGTAGAAGCCACTCCTTATCATCCAAAACAATTCTTTGAAGTGATGCATCAAAACTTTGATTCTGAGAAGTTACTTACCAAGTCTGACTTATGGTTGAGCTTAAAAACCTCTCCATTCGTTGCATGTAAAATCATCCCTTTGGGGCATGAGGTAAGCCCACCTAAAAGGAAGTGTCTATCCCTAGGGTGTAAATTGTCTTCACAAAATTTCCAAATCAATTCAGTTACTTTGAAACATAAAACATTGTGCTTGAATTAAAATGAACACATCAACACATGCATTTAACAAGGTTCTCAAACATCAAACCCTTTGAATTTAGTGCAAATACTTTGAAAAGAGCCCTATGTTTGCACTCCCTAAAAGATATCTTAAAAAAATAACATTTGAAGGTTTTCGAATGTTGAGGCTCATATTTCAAGTCACATTAAGGACAAAGTAAACATTAGAAACTATAACTTTAACATTTCAACTTCCATGAACATTGAGCTTTTGTGGAAAGAAATGTGCTTAAAGTTGTAGATATTTTTAGGGTCAAATAGTTTTGATTGCTATGTTGTGATATCACTTGCCAAAATCACAAATCAAATCAAACAAAACCTTCAAATTTGCAAATTTATCCAACATTTCTATCAAAACTTAGAAAATAGAAAATAAATCTACACAGAATATCACTTTTGCTACTATTTCTGCCACACTTGACCAAAAACTGGCCGCACTTTCCAAAAATCTATCGATCTTTCTCTCTGTTTATGACAATTATAGGTAAAAATCTACTGCTTTTGACAATCTAGGTGAACTTGCCTAAAAACTGACTGCATTTGATCTTTTTGTGCCGCAAATGACAAAATTTACTGGCCGCAGTTGACTAAGAAATAATCGCTTTTTCCCAAAAAGAGCAATTTCACCTGTGCAATTTACCAATTTGACACAGAGGCCGCACTTGAAAAATATTACCACATTTACTTTTCTGATTTGGCTGCACTTGACCATAATCTGGTCACAATTGACTTTTTCAACCACTTTTGCTTCAAACCTACTGCTTTTGCTCTGTGTTATGGTGAAAATAAAAAAACCAATCCAAAACTGGTTACAAATCCTTTGAGAACAAAACAATTAGACTCCCAAGATGCGTCATAATCGGTCCATCATCAATTTGCAAAATCCAACACCTCATCCTACTTTTAGAAATCAAAATCAAAACAAACAAACTTGTATCATTCCTTCACTCACACTTCTAAGATATCAACATTTGCTTGCATCAAGGATAGTTCAAGTAAATTTCCCACAACATATCTATTATTATTTGCATAACCACCCCATTTTCTTTTGGTCAAAATGGGCCTCCATTTGTTTCTTTTGTCCTTGGTGTTCTTGTCCGGATCTTAGGAGTTGTTTCTTTTTCTCCTATGTCTTGGTTTTCCTTTGTTTTTCAGGTTCGGGTTTCAGACTGGCACTGACACTTGTTAGTTTAAAAAGTATAAGTTTCTATCTCAGTCTCGATCCCCATGCTTTTCCTTGTCTTTTTCTTTGTGTGTCGGAATCAGGTTTCGAATCAGAACCATTACCTTGCACCCTTCAAGGTGTAAGTTCTTGTTCCTGTGCTGATCCTAACTTCTGCTTTTCTCCCTTGTGCATTTTTCTTGTGTCAGAATCGAACATCAGATCGAAACTAGACACAAGAACTTTTCCAAAGTTCTTGTTCCTCTTTCCATCCCGATTGTGACTTCTGACTCTCTTTGTGTTTTTCAAGATTCGACTTGTGACCGGGACTTGCACTAGGAACTTTTCAAAGTTCTTGTTTCATCTCTTGACCCAATTTCGATTCCCGCTTTGCCTTATTGTTTATCGGGTATCATACTTCGGAATTTCTCTTAAACTTTGCACTTGTTGAAGGTTCGGTGTTGTCTTGTGTCCCGATCCTGACCCCTGCTTACCTTCATTTTTGCAACTCGCATTAATGACTTCTGCCCCAATCCTGAGGCCTGACCAACCCGCATTAATGACCAACCTTTCATACATGCGAACGAGTTTTTATTCCATTTCTCCTTGGTTTTCATCCATTCCGGCTTGTATAGTTTGAAGAGGAGACCCAGAGAACTGTTGAGAGTTAGGGTTTGCAGAGGCACTTTGATCTCATCGTGCTGTCAGATTCTTGGTTGTGTTTAGAGGTAGGGGTTTTTGCCCTGTGTTTTCTGTTGTTTTTGGTTTACTAATGTTTTATTTTTCTTGATGTTTCACATTCTCTTTTGTGTTTCTTGTTTTCTTTCCTTGTTCATTTGTTCTTTCTTGTTTGTTCTTTTTGGTTGCCCTTATTTCGTTTTGTTTTGTGTTTTGTACATTTGGGGTTTTCCCTCACACTTTTGTTTTGGTTTTCTGCTTGCGAGATTTTTTCATCCCGTCGTGCCCTAGTGTTCTAGGGATTTGTCGTACTACAGGGTTGAGAATGTGTTTGGAGTGATAAATTTGAAGTTATGAACATTTTAAATCAAAGTCTTGATCCCAACAACAACTCGATCTCAAGGGCACAATTTGAAGATATTGTTAAATGTATTTTTGTCTTTGTTATTGTTGTTGTGTTATTCTTGATTCTTGCATGTATTTCAGAGTTAGGAATCGAAACTACACTTAGGGTTTTTTACCACTGTTTGAGTCTAGTTCTTTCACTTGCTCCGATCCCAGCTTCTGATGCTCTATCGGGATCGAGTATCGGATTGTCACCTTGCAATGTTAAAAGGTTTTTGACAAAGTATCACTCTATGTTCTGATTCCAATCCCCGCATTACCATTGGGATCAGGTATCAGATTGACACCTAAAACTTTGATGTATCATTAAGTACCATGACCTGGTGTTAACACAATTTTGACTTCCGACATAACGTCAGGATCAGGACTCGAAACTGACCTTTTTCCATTGCGTATACTTAAGGATTGGTCCATAACAAAATCCCGATCTCAATTCCCAATATCTTATTAAGATCGAAACTTGGGAAGCTACTTGCACTCATTCCTCACTATGGGTCCGGTTCTGAACCACAACCTGATTCTGACTTCCAATTCATCATCAGGATTGGAACTTGGATGGAGACTTTCATTGAATGCGTTTGTTAACTACCACTACTTGATGATGGCCCAATCCTAATTCTTGATCACATTGTGGATCAAACTATGGAATGAAACTGAACTTGTTTACCACTATGGGTGTGGGTGTCAGGTCATGACTCGATCTTGACTTCTGACAGAGTTCAGTTTTGTGCTTAGAATGGTCAAGTTCTTGGTTTTGTCTCAAACCTGAAACCTGAAGATGTTGAACTAACTTGTTGAATGGGGTTTATCCTGAATGAATGGTGATATAATATGTATTATTGTGTTTAAACTACTCCTCACATGTCTTTTCTTTGCATGATTGTTAGTAAACAAATTGGTCACTACGATTTGATGTGATAAATGACTCTCTATTGCCCAACTAAGCAGTGACACAATAAAACTAACAGCTTCGAAGATCGCTATTGAATTAGTGATCTTCCTTTGAATTTTAGGGGTACAACTCCCTCTTATGATATGAAAACAAAACTAAAGTGTGATTTTAACCAAAAAGCAGTGAAGGAAAACAAACATATGCACATAAAAATGACACAAATGCGAGAGTGATTTTGAATAAAAGATCAAAGCAAATGACACAAAGATCATTCACTTAAACCTATAAATGATAAGGAGGAGGAAAGAAAATGATTCCCAGAAAACACATGAACCAAAAAAAGACTCAAATATCCTGCAATGAACACATCATCAATCTAATGTAATAGAGAAAACATGAATGAATAATTGTGGATACACAAAGGAAATTAACAATTATAGAGAAGACAATTTAACACAAAGATTAACAACGTCTCCTTTATTCCAAAACATAAAGTAGAGCTCAAAGACTCTATCTCCCTATACAAGATTAAAGTTCTAAAAAATAACCTCTTTCCCCAAATGAACATCAAAAGATAAATTACTGTAAATCCACATCCTTCAAAGAGGCTCCTATTTCATAGCCAAAAGATCCCTCCCCTAGCTTCAGATTACATATTTATAACAAGTTCCCCCCTTTCAGTTTTGCGTGACAATTTTCTTTTAAAGAAAACAATTACATAACCAACAAAACATAAAATTACACTTCCTCAAAAATTAATAACACCAAGCATAAAGTTTCCGAGGAGTTATCACCAGGTTTTGCTCCACGTATATTTTCCACTACCACATATTATGATGATCTTTGCATTTTTTTTGCATATTCTTTGCAAAACATTCTTTGGGAGTTGATAATGATGTTAGCTACAACCACATGTTGATGAGAAATTCGTTTCTTCTCTCCTTTTGTAATGAATCTTCTAGATACACTGAGAAAGGAAACTTAGTGGCTTGACACTTGTCTTTCAACGCGTTATCATCAACACATAATTTAATGAGGTTAAAACTAATACCATTTTTCGCAGATGGGAAATCCTTTGGAGATTATTACGAACTCCAATTAAAGTCAAAAAAATCATTTTCCCTTACGAGAAAGTGCGTTTCACTCACTTCTTGATGACTTTGAAGTAGCACATATATATAAGTGTGATGTAAGCCAGATAAAGTCTCGATGCAAATCTAGTGTTAACTATGATTAAGGTGTCAATTATGAAGCAATGAATAATCGACTTTAACAAAATAACCACATAATGCCTATGGACATTAAGGATCTTCATTATGAATCCACATCACTTGTTTCAAATGAATAACAACATATAAATATTCATTCTGCTTTCAATCTCATGAGATTTATTTGAGTGATCTCCATATTTGGGACACAAATAACAGGATAAAAGACAATTAATGTTACCATCTCTCTATCTCCTTATAAAGCTGGCACCCTTCATAGCAGTTTCCAACATTGCCATTAGAAGTGCATGTTATTTTTGACAATATAATGTAGATGAAGGATGGATACATATATACATTGCTTTCTTACAAAGGATCACAGAGTCCATTAGAAGGCAGTTTGAATTTGCTATTGTATTCACTCATTGTAACTGTGCTTTCTTTTATCTCCTTTTGTCTATTTCAACCCTGGAATACATTTTAGCGGAAAGTTTCATAGATTTACAAAATCAACACAGCCCATTAGCTTCAACTTTCAGCTGTTGCCTCTGACTTTTGTGATGAGGTAGGATTTTTGATGGTAATGTGAACAATATAAAATGCCACCTAAGTTAGCATTGCCAAGTGAAACACCACCTGCTTTGTTTTGCATTTTATCACAAAGGAGCATCGGGCTTTTAATAGCTTTGATAACTCCTAGAGAGGCTGAAAATGGTTTGGGCACACCTGAATACCCGCCAACGTCTTCCTTGAGAGCTGGATATCAATGATAAAACACACCACCCCACAAAGAGAATCAAGCTTTCTATTTTTCTTCGTATCAATTAGACAAAAGACTACCAAGCACGATATAATCTATCTACTCTCTTTGAGCTGTTGCATCAGACTTATGGCAAGCTCGAGCTTGGAATATTGAAATTTTGTTGAATAAAATGAGCCTGCTTTCTCTAAACAATTAATGCAAGCATTATATGAAACAATGTCTAGCTTCATCTTTCAACGTTAGAGACTTGATTTTTTTCAACAGGTGACAAGGTCTTCTTGAATATTCATCCAAACATGCAAGATATAAACATGGGATAACATTGATGGCCAAAGTTTCATTTCAAAACTTGGTCAAGCACTCTATACTTGAGACCGCCCATGCATAATGGATGAAGACTCGATGGCGAACATTACAATCTAATTAAAAATAGACTCACTCCCTTTGCAACATTTGGTATCGATCCAATGACATGAGCCACATGTAATAAAGAAACACATTTACATAACCATCACATATTTGAAAGGGAATTTGCTAGATGAAACTTAAAATTTTCAATGGCCAAAAATAGGGCTAACAATGATAACTATTAGTATTGCAGGATAACTAACAAATTTCTGATCCAAAAGAGTAGGTGCCCACTGAGGGAACATCAAATGGAACAAAGACTAAGAGGTTAAGGCCTGAACAAGTGCCTCTTACAATAAAATATAAGTTCCAAGGGAACCTAGTACCATCTAAGTTTGGGTTTGATGTTATGAATATCACTGATACACTTGTGGGGCACATTGATTTGGACTAGTTTCGCACAGATACCTTTTCAGAAGATGCTACCCCAAGTGCAAAGAGGATTGTAGAGTCTGGGTTATCTCATGTAGCTAGTTTTCCCATTGTTGTTCAATGTCCTGAGTTTATCTTGATTGCTGCACAAACATACAATCCTACTCAAAGGAAATGCATTGATGCACAAGGCAATGTAATAATTGATTTGACCCCAACAATGATCAGACTAGTTTTTGATCCTCTTCCTTATCACAATCTCAAGATTATGACTGAAGTTGAGGCAATAAAACTCTAGGCAAAGGATTAGGATGAGAACAAAATATTTATTAATAAAAAGTGGCTTAAGACAGAGACGAAATCAGTAAAGAAGGTGCCACCTAATCCTAATAGGTCTGAATTTTCTGAGGAAATAGGGGACATGATCACATTGCTGGCCAAAGTATTTGGCAAACAAAACTCCCGCATCTTTGAACACTGGATGTTCCCTTTCATTCAACTGATTCTAGAAGGGAAACACTTTTTGGATTGGGGACAAATAATCTTTGATAACATTCATGACCAATTGTTGAAAGTAACACAAACCAAGATATTTTATATGTCTTCATATGTCATTTACTATGCTGCAAGGATGGGATAGTTTCCCGAGCTAAATACTCAAGGGTCAATGAATGATGGCCCATATCAAAAGAAGGTCTAGCAATATTATGACCAGTTGGAGCTTAAGGAGGCAGAGAAACATTTTAAAAGAGTTAATGATGCATTTCTGTATGCTATTATCAATCAGCTCACTGGTGACATTGGTTTTAGATTATCACGAGAGGCTATGGAATTCATCTAAGAGTGGGGATATTGGTTTATTCAATACACCAAGTCCATTTATTTTAGATTGTTTGGTTATGATGGTCATCCTTTTAAATTTCCAAAATGTTGTGGTGATAGATGGGTCTTGATGGAGTTCGCTTGTTAGGCCATTGAGGTAAATGCCAAATTTTCCACACAACATAAGACTATTTGTCATTCTTTCCCAATGAAATTGGGGTTTTATTCTTGTTCCTCTTCAATAATGGCTAAAACTACAACAAAATAATTTTAGTCCCTGAATTTCTAGCAGCATACTTCTAGGAAATTCTTTGATCCAAAGAGGAAAATGTATGGGTTGTATGCTTCACAGTTTCCCTATCATAGGACACTTTTCAAGGAATTTTGGGCCAACCTTCAAGATCAATTTGAAGTGAGAAAAAGGGGGCATGAAAGATTAACAATTCCCTAGATAAAAGATTTTAAGGTTAAAATGGATATTCTTGAGGGCACTACTGATGATGGGATCACACTTGATCCCTGATATGAGATGGATAAAGTTGCCACTAAGGATTTAGAGCCCATCAATTGGATGCAAAAAGAGGAAACTAATATCTATAAGATATCACAAGTAGTGATGGAAAAAAGTGATATGGATTGAGCTTTAGTTGAAGAAACCAAGGGGTATGGATTCAAAGAAGAGGGGTTCTAGTAGTGAACCAACTTCCTCCACAGAGACAAAACAATATAAGAGATTGAAGAAAGGTGTTGTAGTAGTGGAGACAACCACAAAAGAGTTTTCCTTAGCAAAAGAAGAAATTTCAATACAACAGATTAATGAAGCTTTGTAAAAAGCTAAGGGTACTTATGAGGTAGTTGCTGCTAGGGTTGTTTCAAGTCTTGGCGCCACACCTTTAGCTACTATATATCCTAGGGAAGAAGTTACTGAAGAGGGTCCTCTTATTGTCCCTCCAAAAATTGAGGAAACCACTCCTAATGTACCATCAACTTTAGGAACAATAGTTGTTGAAGAGGAGAGGCCCCTATGATTAATGTAACATAATCACCTATCTCCTCATATTTTGAAAGAACTCGGTCTCAGGAAGGATAAAAAGTAGAATTGGAGGAATTTTTGGAGAAGGTTGAGGAATATATTGGAGAAGAAGAAACTGGGTTTGAGCCTGGAAGCTTATATGGTGAAGAGGAAGAAAATGAAGTGTTGACTGAAGAAGAGTAGAAGGAAATAATGGAAAGTTCCCAGAGATTATCTACTAAACAACTAGCTCAAGAAGAAGATGGACATAGAAAGAAGATTGAAGAGCTAGCTTGAGAAAATGGAAGTTGTTGAGGCACAAAAGAAAGCTGAAGAAGAAGCTCTTGAACATGAATTGGAACTACAGAAGAAGGATGAGTAGGACAAGGCAGTAGAGGAAGAAATCCGTTCACAGGAGTTAGAACAACAAAGGTTAAGAGACGAAGAGGAGTTTGCATGAAAGGAACAAGAGATGAGAAAGATAGAAGAAATTAGAGCTTATAATGAAAAAATGGAACAAGAAAGGTCACAAAAAGAATAGGAGGAGCAACAGAAGGCTTCTTCCGAGCAACTCATTAAGGAAATTTCTTCTACACCTTCATCATTAACACATCCTAGTGTTCAACAAGTAACTGCTCAACTGGCTGCTCCCACTTGGCTCAAACTAAATCTAGAAAAGAGACATCAAGTTCAGGCTCAACCAATGGCATGGGATGAAATGCTAGCAGAGATTGACAAAGTGAAACCAAGGAAGAAGCCTCATGTTGTGCATTCTACGAAGTTGACTGATGAAGGAGATTTGATAACAGAGATTGCTAAGCCTATTTCTGATAAAGATGATAGGGATTTGTAGGCTGAAGATTATCAAATAAGCACTATCAATCTAGGAAAAAATACAAGAAATCAATAGATAAATCTAATTGATATTGTTGCCTCCACCACCAAATTAAGGTTAATCAAGGATAAGCAAGCTAAAGATGAGCTTAAGGCTGAAGTTGGGAAGATGAAATATTTTCTAAAGGAGTTTATTACATCCACTTCAAAGTAGCCAACACCATCAAAGATCCTTGTTTTAATCAACCACAAAGAGGTGGATGGTTTAAATGAGATGAAAAAGAAGGCCACCTGGTTTGAAAATTGGTTCAATGATTTTAGGTCCAACATAGATAAGCATCTGGATGAAGGTTTTAAACATTATTTTGTAGGCCTTTCCTTGGTTAAAGCAATAGAAGAATCTATATAGAAATGGTGGGATGAGGAAGAAAAGCTCAGGCAATACTTGGGAAAATTGAAGGTGATTGATAAAAGTTCTAGTGAAGAATTGATCCAATCACAAATTTTGGATGATGAGGGTCCTGAGTATATTTCCAAGGCTATTAATGTGTCGGTTTTCAAAACCTAAAATCTCATTGAACAAAGAATAACAATGCTCAAAGGAATTCATGAGATATGGGAACATGTAGAAATATTTGAGGATATTGTTTCAAATCACATTGATAAGGATTTACCTCCGGATCAAAGACTTGAATCACTGGGAGAAATAAAAGATGTTTGGGAGGTATGAATTGATAAAATAATGAAAGAAGGAGACACTCTTGAGTCAATGCTCATGGATAGGCTATTGGAAATTAGGTGTGACATGTGATGGGAAATATCGAACATCGACTAGTTGAGGGAAATTGTTGCTGTAGTAGAAAAGAGGTTTGAAGATTCAAAATTTAAAGCTGACTGGGTCGATGGACCTGATGATAAGGTCTTCAAGTAGATTTTCTAGAATTATGATGAGTATCATGGGATTCCTCATGAAGATGACAAGTAAACTGTTTTAGGCACCTTTTTGGACAACAACACCTTTAGATTAGTTTTGAGATAGACATACAACTCCAAATCCATTTTGATGAGCCAGAGATTGGGTGTGGTGATCAGTAGTGGACAAAGCTTGAACTCCTAGTTAGACTTTGGACTGAATAGACACAAGGCATACCCTTCCAACACCTACAATTCCAACAAAGACAACATTCAGACTTAGCTGGGCATCCCTATAATTGGGGATCTTGATTTTTGATAGGAGAGATTAATTCTAATTATGTCTATAATTTAGAATTCTCTCCTCATTGTAAAGGTCAGTTGATTGAAGTTAGATTGGCTACCTAGAGATTAGATATAGTTTTTTAGTTTTTACAGCTTTTATGCAAGATATTCAGACACTTTTACACTTTTTTAATGCAAGTAGTGTTATTTCATAAGTTTTTAGTTTAAACAATGATGTTGATAAACAATGGTTATTCGTATGCTAGTGCGTCATGCTGCACATAAATGTTTCTTATTTGATGAAAATCAATAGAAGACTCCAAATTAAAAATCATTTATTGCATTGTTTGTGGATGATGTTTCTTGATCTGTTAATTTTGGTAATGAGCTTATGGTATTTGACTATTTAAAAGTTAAAAAAAAAGTGATGATGAATGGTTGTATGGTTTAAATCTACACTGTGAATGAATGTAATAGTATGGTTTGTTTCATGAATTGTGTTGTTCTACAGTTTTAGTTGATTAGGAAAAGCACTCATGATGAGAATTGCATGTCTGAATTGAAGGGAATTTGTGTTCATGTTTTACTGTCCCAAACCTTGATCGTTCTTTTGTTGTTTATTTAAACCCCCAATGTTAAATTTCTTTGTACTATCTAGTTTGTACTTGTTTACCAGCAGTCCCCTTGAATATTATGGTTACATGGACCACTGAATAATAAAAACATAGTTGAGAACCAACTACAGAGACCTTGGAAGATAGGTGGTTTTAGATCATTTATCCTTTTTAGGAGAAATAGAGTAGAAATAGTTTGTTTAACATTGTTGTGTTACTTTTGACCATCAACAATATCCTCTAGAAAAGAAGTGAATTATCGATCCAAGCCTTTCGACATTTTGAGTTCCAAAAATAGTGTCATCCCAAAACATCGCTCAAACCTTAGGGTCTTGAGAATCCCAAATAACATATCAAAACAACAAAATTTTCATCATTTCACCTTATGACCATTTGGCATCCGATTGCTCGAGTTTAACAACCAAACCTTACACCAGCTATCATACAACCAAACTTTGAGCTGATTGAAGGAGAAAAAATAGATATAATTAGTATTTTGAGGAGCTTCATATTCAAGACAAAGGAAACACCAAATCAGTGGAGAAACATAACAAACATCTTAGACAAACAAGAGTGAAAATTCGATCTTGCGGATGGAAGGCTAGTATTACCACCTCCTGCATGGAAATAGGTATCCTCTCTTCAAAACCAGAAAATCCCAAAAACAAACACAATTTCATTTTCCTTAAAACTAGAAAATCCCAAAAACAAACGCAATTTCATTTACTCAAAAATAGAAAATCCCAAAAAATAAAGCATTCTTTCATTCCATAGTTATAAGTCACCAAATGTTCACAAAAGTTTGGAACTTGTTTATGACAACTACGAGATCACAACATAGAAAAAAATGGAAGCAAACAAAAGCAACACTAGTATGCCACAAACAAACACCACAAACGATGAAAGTGGCCCATGGGGCTATAGGCTAAGTGACCTTGAAACACCTCAAAAGAGACCCACGTTCAAAGCAACAACAAACCAATCACCTAGTGAGGAAGAAGTGATCCATAGACAACAAGAAGCAATGGATAGATCAAAGAAAAATCCCAAGGATATGGTCATAAAGAGGTGGATAGTGAGGAAGAAATAAATGATGAATTATTTCAACATTCTAACAATCCCAAGGTGCTCAAACTAATGAACATGGTATTAAAGCTTTTAATTTGGCAAGCCCCTTCCTTTAGAGAGTTTCCACCATCAAGTTTATTGTGATTTGAGTTTGAAGCTCAGATCTGAGAGGTAGCTGATATTTTGGAGCAATTTGGGCTCAGATCGGAATTACCATTATGTTCAAGAGGCTGTGCAGATGAATTTTGACTGTAAATTTGTCCATTTTCAGTAAAGTTGGTTTCTGAGGCAATTTTTTTTTCTAGAAGAGACTGTATGACTCTCGAATGGTACAGTTTTCATTATTTATTTTTTGCAAAAAAAATATTTTGAAAATATTTTCTACAGATTTATCAATAATTTTGGGGAAAAATTATATTTTATCTGGCAAAATATTTCATATTGTCAACCATATTTGTTTCGAGGTACTAGGAATATTCATTGACTGTTAAAGATTCTTGCGGATTATACTTGTCCTTGTTCACTTGTCAGCTATGCTAGTATTGCCACTCATACTTGTACTTAGTCTATGTCCATCAGATGAATTGCTTGTACATCATCCTTCAATTTGGGTCATTTCATCCAATTAGATCTGACTGTAGATCTCGGTCCTTTTGTTTAATTTGATCCCTGGTGACTTCCTACAGTCAGCGACCATTCTCTCTCAGAATAACTTTCTGTCACCCTTTGCAACAATCAAATCATTGTTCGTTGTATTTTTTGGCCGAGTTCTTGCCTTTTTTCGTTGGTGCTCCTAGACGATGTTCTCATATTTGGCACATTGATTAGAGGGTCTATGCCCGCTAGTTCCTCAAACTCTCTGTACCGGTCAATGTATTGGCATATTATTTGTAATCTTGGCTCGGTAAGTGTCCTATTGTCTGCAGACCTTGTACCTACAATGGTCTCTTCTCTACATCGGGTCAAATTTGAATCAAGCATACTCCTTGGGTATCACCGAGCACGTTTTTATTGATCTTTGAATTGGCGTACCTGTGAGGCATCTCCCATCTATGCATTCACCAATGTCCTCACTATGCAATCTTCCAATACTCCTTTCCTGTGGTCAAATCTAGTCATTTACCAATGGTTTCATTTGGCCGACCACTCTCCATTTCATGGCCTCCACTTCCATTGGCTTGTGATTTGATCTTCGCTAGTCTTTGTTGCCCTATAGTCAACATCTCTTGTCTTCGTTGGACCCTTGCTTTGAAGCCATCGGCCCTTTTAATATTCTTCATATTTGCAATTTGGCCATTCTATCTCCACCATCGGGTTTCCATCAACTCTAACCATTTTTTCGTTGGCGCCTTATTACTATCGGATTTACCGACCAGTTAGATCAACATCCTCTATAGCGTCATATTCCCTGCAAGAGTTGTTAGCATTTTATTCAGTCTGCATCCTCTCATTGGCTTCTTTGCATACTACTAAAAACACACACCCATTAGTATATTCTTTATTCCATTGGTGCTTTGGAGATATTTTTTGGATCTACAGTATTTCGACGTTTTTTATTTCTCGAAGTACCTGTCATCCCTCCTGCAGTCATTAGCGTACTTTCTCTTGCGTAGTCATCTTCATCATCCTTTCTGCAGGGTAGTTTCTTTGATAATCAGAAATTTTATATATATATAAAGTTTTGTTGTTTATAAAGTTTACTTTTTAAAGTTTATACGCTGACTACATTTTATTTACATAGCTGATCACAAGTTTTCAAAGACGATAGTGTATTGAGGATTGGGGGTGGCCCGTGGGTAGCGCGGTCACCAGGGCCTCACCCCCACTTCGCCTGCCCACCACCAATAGTGGTGGCGGGGCTAAGTTGTTTTAAACCCTCTTTTATGCTGGAGGTCATATTGGGAAACCAGGGGCTCAATTTTTGACCCTATTTAGTGATTTTTTTACCCTGGTTGTGTAAAAGGTTCTTTTTTAGGCATTTTTTTCATTTTTGCATAACTTTCACCCTAGGTGGCAAAATTTTTGAAACGAGATATCATCGGAAAGTTGACAAGCCCAATTTTCTAGTGGTTTAGTTATTTTTCAAAAAAATTGTTGTTTGATTGCATTTATAGCTTGTTGAAGTCAGATATGTAGTTTTCACTCTTGAGCTCACCACTTTTGCTTTGTTCCTCCATTTTTCATGATTCTTGTGGCATTGGAAAGGTCTCTTTGAGCTCTTCAGAGTTGCTCATGCACTTTTTCTAGATTTAGCCCCAGGTATAATTAATTCAGATTTTTGTGTTTTGACACTCTGGTTAATTACTTGGATATTTTGGCACTTGGAAACTTTTTGTTCGCATGGGATGGCTTCATTTGGGATACTTTATATGTATTTCTCACATTTTTTCCTTTGTGGGCATTTTGAGCATCATTTGTAAGCAATTTCTTATATGTAAACACATTGAGATAAAGTGCCATACTATTGCACATGTATTTTGGGGATTTTGCACATAAGGTTGTGTCATATTTTATACTCGCATTATATTATAAAGTGCCATGTGGGGGTTGTGTAGTTCCTTTTTTATTTACCATCACACCTTTTTCTAGTGAGTGTCCCTCCAAGACAACAATGAATCCATGTGATTCATGCCTCATGGATGTGTGCCTTGTTTTTGCACACCTTTTTCCAGTTGTAGATACATTCTTGTGCACTTTTAGATGTTGTTTCTTCTCCTTCATGCACTACATGGTGAAACACAGAGTTTCAGTGGACCTGTCATTCCTCTCCCAAGTCAGCATTATGGGGGGGTATTATACTGTTCGTGCTAATGCTTCCTTGGTTTTGTTTTGGAGTGAACAATGTATCTAGTATTTGTTCCTATGTACTATGTAGATGCAACGGCTAGTTACCCATGCATTTTGTTGAGATGGGGAATTTACCATATAAACACTCTTGCATTCCTATTTTGTGGAGGAAACCTTTCATCCTCATTTGATCAGTGTTCTTCAGACTATTGGCACCTATATTTTCAACTTACATTGGTTGAGTAGTGCCATTGGAGTCACTCATATAGATTCATGTGCCATTTGTATTTTTGATTGACAAATGTTAGTGTTGTTGGAGGAACTCATGCAAATTATTGTCTTCTTGATCCTGATCATCCTATTTTTAGAGGAGGTTCTTCAGTTACAACTCTATAGTAGTCATCTTTCGACAACTATTTGTAGCTTCTTCCTGCTTTAGTGACGTTCTTGATGTTCTTGTGTTTCTCTCTTTTGGAGAGGAGTTTTCTCCCATATGGTTTTTATCCTTTTGTCCACTTGTGAGATTTTTGTTTATGGTTACCTCATCAGGCTTTGTTGTTGGGACCCATCTTTTTCATTTTGCATTGGTTTCTTCTTCCCTAAGTTGCACTTAAGGGGGGGTGTTGGGGGGGGGTGTTGGTGTGAATAAGTCTTGTACCTAGTTTATTCCTTTACTAGGGACTTAGAGGACTTAGTTCACATGTTAAGTTTACTTAGGATATTAGTTGAGTATTAGTTGTCTTATCTAGACTTTACATTTTCCTAGGTAGTTATGAGTTTGTTGTCTCATGTGATAGGATTAAGACACTTATCATGATCTTGTATTATCCTTCTCTCATCCTTGTCCTTATAAGCAAGGAATATATAGCATATTTAGCATTGCATAGTATTGCATAGCATATTGATCATTTGTATCATATTGCAATCCTTGTTTGGTGGAATAGCATCTTCCATTGTTGCTTCTCTCTATCTCTTGTGGAGGTTGTTTGGTGTTGTAGATTGAAGATCTTGGGTTGATCACTTCAACAGGAATGATGGGCCCCATAACCAAACTGCATAAAACAAGTGAAACATGATCAACACTGCCCACAAAATATGACAAGTCTATCTTTTCCTCTTAAACCTAAAGATGTCTCACATCGAGAACTCGACACATGGTACAGGTACCCTATCGAATGAAATATGTCATAAGATCTCTGTGAATAGGTATGCAGAGGATCCTCCACACATCCTCCAGGGTGATGTTGGCCTCCCCAGTAGGTAAATGAAAGTACGAGGTCTCTAAGTGCCACCTCTCCACAAGAACAATCATCATCCCTCTATGGCATCTGATGGTACACATGTAGCAGATATCTCGCAACCCGACAACATCTAAAACATCTTGCTCTAACTCTTGAAACCTAGTGATCAAATAAAATAGATCACGTGGTCATCACTCCCTTGATTGGAGCGGATTAAGAACTTCCTGCAACCATTCAACCTACAATGTTAAGGATTTACTACGAAAACGCAAAACACATCTTAAATGGAAAAAAAATAGACTTAAAAATTTAAAATAGTCAAAAGAAAAAACCATTTATCAAAAGATTTTTTTTTTTTAGAAAAAGCATAAAGGCAGTGAGAAGTGGTAAATTTTTTTGTCAAAGAAAAAAAAAGCAATAGCAAAAATTTCAAAAGTGCATATGTATATCAAAAGTGAAATTTTATCATGAAAGCAAACAAAACAATGACAAAAAATCAAAAGCACAAAATTCAGGTGAGGGCGAAAAGAAAAAGCAAAAATATATGTCAAATGTGCACATTTTGAGTAGGTGCAAGCAAAAAAGTCAAAAGCGATAAAAATGATGCAAAAGTGAAAAATTCCTAAACCTAATGCATTTGACTACTTTGACTTCATGTTTTAATTACACAAACATGGAAAGACGAAAATGAGGAACAAAAGGGTATATACCAGGGAATCAACGGCTACAGGTTGTCTGAACTCACAAACTGCATCCGCATGATGTGGGGCTCCTCAAATCCTCACCATAGCTCGTTGACAATCAACAAAGCAACAAATTCAAAGTCAAGAATTCCCTATAGGTTCAAAGTACAAATGAGGTAATTTGAACCCTAATTACCTATTTTAACCCTCAAAACTGTAATTTTTAACCTAGGAAACACTTGAGGGTTGAAATTAGGAGCTCCCGGGAACATCTAAACTAGCAATGAAATACCTATAGGCTTAATTTTTCATCCTCTACACATTGGAACTGAAATAGAACATTGTCACAAGCTTGACCTACAAAATAAATTTTTCGACCAACCTTTCGAGGGGCCAACCCAAAGTCCTACCATCATTCTGCTGACCGCTAGGGCACAATGGGGCATACAAATTTTTTCAAATCTTGATCTTAACATCAAAATCTTTGAAACAAAGTAACCACTACTTTGTCTCAAAGAGGGGCAAAATGTAGACATGTAAAATTTACCTAACACTTATCGCACATCCTAAATGACATTTTCGCATCATCAACATCATTATCATCGAATATCACTGCATTTCACTTCAATTACATCTAAAACCTTAATTTCCTCTATTAATTGAATAATACTACATTATTTAATTAATTCACTTTTTCACCATTTTTGGCGAATTAAATAAATTTCATTTATTTAATAAAGTCCTAATCTAACTTTATTCCTCCTAATTAATTAAATAACATCAATTATTTAATTATGTCGCTAATTAATCTTATTCCCTTAAGTTAATTAAATTATTACCACTTAATAGTTTAATTAAATTACTTTCCCCCAAACATGAATAATTGAATAAATTATTCAAAACATCATCAAAAGGTCAAATAAAAAAAATACAACTTTGTTTACAAAAGTCAAACATGATTTACACATTCAACTCAAAAATATTAATTAATTAAATCAATTAATTAATTACCCTCACCCACTTTCATGATTGAGAAAATTGTGATACCCCGATTGCTTGATCTGATTGGCTAACCGATCCATCTATTTCTTGACAGATCAATCTATTCTTCAATTCCACAGATTATTCAATCTATTTCCTCAATCCCACTCAACACTCAAAATGATTTCTTCAATCACACCAATTACGTAATCAAAATACACTGATTATTCCCATATAAATCCTCTCAATGGTTTTGAACCATTGATTAGGATATTCTACTACGTGATCTCAAGCGTTCATTTCAAAACACAAATTCTATATAACAATCTCATTTCTTCTTGAAAATGATCAGAGAATCAATATCAGTTGCACGATGAAGTAATGCAAAAATATTAATCAACATTTTGACAAAGCTTTACACACATCTTCAATCAACACACACATGACTTTGGAGCTTTTGTATGCAAAATGGAGGCTTCACATTGATACAAACAACCCAACATCTTCACAAACACACTCCGACATGGGATGGTAATACTACGTTTCTTGACTTCATTTTATGTCTGTCTCTTTTGATTACTTTTGTGAATTCATTGTTCTTCATAGTTTCATTTCATGATTAATGGGAATGAATCATTAGAGTTTTTTTTGTTTAGATTAGTCTCTATTCATTCAATTTAATCATCTAGCATATTCCCAATTCCCCCCTTACACAAGTATTATGTGCATATTATTGTTGTTATAAAAATATGTGTTGGAAGCCATATTACTGTGCGAGGATACCACATGATATGTTGGTGTAAATTCCACACATAGGAAAATATTGGAAACCATTTATAATGGTTGATAAAGACAATAAAGTCAGCCAACATAGGCACATAGTTTGCAAAGGAATAGATGGAAAAAATTCCATGAAGGAAGCAAAGTTCAAACAAAGTTTTAAAACATCATGCACAACATATGAAAGGAAGATTTGACCAAGTAAAAAGAGCATGTGATTTATCTGTTTTGAGGCATGGCTTGGGTGACTAAGTAAGAGGAAAAAGATGCATTTGATTGAGACTTTTACATGCCAAATATATAATTTTTTCTTCTGTTAAGAAAATTCCAACAAATGAAAAAAAGTTGTGCCCAACAGCCAAGTCGACTTGGGAGGAAGTAGAGTTGGTTTTTTATTTACTTATGCAACTAAAAATTGCACAAACACTACCCATGACTGGAATAGAATGAGAGGGGTGGAATTTGCAATAGATTTCTTTTAGCAATCGATCTCTCTCCTTTGCATTATATAAGAAGAGAAAAAACTCTCTATTTTGTTTTTTCATATTTGTGAGTTTGAGAGCATAGAGTAATTGTTTTAGTGTGAGGAAAGGTTGAGTTGAGTAGCTGTAGATATCATTTGAAGTAATAGCAGCAAGGAAAGTTTAGAATAGAGAAGGCAATAGGTGGAACCATTGAGCATTAAGCAAAGAGTTACATGAAACTCACTTTGAGCTATATTATTCCAAGCATTCTTAATATATTTCTTACTCTTTCTCATTTTGATTATGAAAAAAAAAGTTTTAATATTGATTGAAAGTGTTTCTGCTATCATTTTGTGTATACTATTGGTATTCAATAGTTTATGAGAATGCATGTGCAAGTAGCTAGATTGTTTATGCATAGATTTATATTAGAAATATAAGAGATAAGCTGGATTAGGGAATCTGAAAAGCATATTAAGTAGTTATCTTGATTTAAATTGTTAGATTATGATACAATACACAATTTTAAACATTATCTACGAATATAGTTGAGAGAAAGAAAATCCATCAAAAGGTTAATTCTCTATGGACCTATGTGAAACCAAAACCACCAACTCATTAGAATAGCATAACAAGAGGAGCTAAGTAGGGTATATGATATTAATCACATTAATACAATATTGTATTTATAATGTTTGAATGATTTTATATTGTTCTCAACAAGAGGGTTAGAATATGTATTAGAGTAAATACAACTATTGTCAATCAGGATTGCACCCTAGCTAAGATTTACTCAACTATCCTATTGAAACATGGAAACACTCTTAGGTTGTGGGTGACCTATGGTGAGAATGGATCTCCAAAACAAGATGGTTTCCCTGGTAGGTCACCTAAACTACAAAATTTTCTGAGCAAAAGGGCTTAGAAATTTAACTGAAAATGAAAATCCTAAACCCCTAATGGTGATGCACCAGAACTTTAACTCATTTCAATAAATTTTACTCACAATCAATCTCTCAAAACATTTAACTTTCACAATCTCCACTAAAACATACAACTCAATAGTAATTTGTGTGAAGGCTTGAAACTAAACACAACACACAACCCGAATCATATGAAATCTTTGCACAAAGATTAACAATAACAAGACATATAAATGATTCAAGTACTTAGAATCACAAAAGAACATCAAATTTCTACTGCAAATATGAGACAAAGTGTGAGATAAGAATGCTCTGTTGTTTTTATTAAAACTAAAGGAGTATGCCAAAATGAAATCTGAGTACAAATATTGAGCTTACAAAGCATTCTGTAAATGAGAAAGAAAGTAAGAAGTGAATTTGAACTAAGAAAAACTAAGTTTTTATCCAACTTATATCTCCAAGCTTGAATTATGGTAATGAAATAAAATCAGAAAATCGAATTATAGTAATGAAGGAAAACCCTAAGAAAAAACTCCTGAACTCCACCTTTTTTGCATCATTTTATATTCTTTTATTTTGGAGGAAAAGGCTGTGCTTGTCCACCACCATGGGGATTAGGGTTTGGAGCTCGAGCTTGCTTCCATGGAGTTTTGAAACCCTCCCAATAGTGGAGTCTTGCAGGAAAAGATTGGGTAAGTTGATTTGTTACAAATTTGAACAATAATCTCCATTTCAAGTGCATTTTTGGCCTTCTTGGCCGCGACCACCTCTATTTTTATGATGCATTCTTGTTTTGTTTATCTTCTATTGATGCCTTTCTTCTACTTCAGGCCACTATGGTTGTACTAGTTTGAGCTTTGGAGATCTTTCTATGCAAAAACCCGTGGGTTTACATGTATTTTTCAATAGTAAAAACTTTGTAAGCTTTGAATCTTAAACTTTCCTCCTATTTCTATGAATGAAGTGCTCAATTTAAGCTCAATAAGAACAAAATGACAATAATTCCTCTTTCAATGCACTTGGGTTCCATCATTTTTACAAAAAATGCAATTCTCTTCCATTGTTTTATAAGGGTTTTATGAATCTCATGGCTGCGGCCTTCTTGGATTTTTGAGTGTTTCTTAATTCTTTATACAGGCTTGATGGCTTGATTATTTTTTGCACCTTACAAGCATTCTATGTAGAACCCTTGGTGGCTTGCTATGCTTTTGTGGGTTTCATGAATGCTTGGAAATCCTTTCTGGGAAGGTCGTGGCCTCTCAAAACACCACATTCTTTTCATTTCTGAATGTATGCAAAACCCTCCATATGAACCTTTGAGGCTTCGGCCATTTGCAAAAACTAAGGAACTCTCCAGGCTGCCATTATAAAATCTCACACTCAGCTTGTTTTTTAGAACCCTTTTACCATGGCTTGATGCATTTTTATTTTTTTTATTACTGCATTTTAAATTTTTTTTTTCTTTCTGAATATGGTAAGAGAAGAAAATGTTGTTCACTCTCCTAAAGGAAAAGAAATCATTTTTTGCTCTATTTTGGGTTTATGTTTCACATTATTGCAAATGTTCAAAGGCTTCTTCTTACTTGCAGGCCGAATATTGAAATATTGTTGAGTAAAACTGAAACAAGACTCTTGAACCATGCCTTCTTGCTTTCATATTCTCTAGGAATTGTAGTTTTTCCTCAAATGCAATGAAAACAAATTCTTTAACTTAGTCTTCTGCATTCTCTATATTTCCACTTTATAAAGAAGCAAACAAAAACTCCTTTCTTGCATAATATTCTTACCATAGCTTTCTAAAATGTGCACACTTAGTCCACTTATCATTTGCATGCTAGTAGAGTCTTTTATTACCACCGTACAAGAACTTAAATACAAGTGAATGCAATAAAGGATGCCAATCCACTCATTGTACTAAACATTCTTTAGAATGCTTGCATCTTGAACATGATGCACCTCCATATGTAACAAGAACTTTACCACTGTTTGTTGTAGTTCATCCTACATTCTAAAAATTTGCATGAAGTAGTACTCCTTGTCACTACCTTGTCTCTTATTCTATGAATTTAACAATCTTCCTCTTTGTTGTTTGTTCACTTCTCTTGTGTCTATACACTTTCAATGCTTTCTTACCTTGAAGAGAACAAGGTTGCTATTCTACCATTGTAACCTTATGATGTATGCTTGACAAGTACTCCACCTTAGCACTTTGTGAACAATGCATTCCTTTTGTTCCTTATATGCAAGCACCGCTTGTAGGTACCTTGATGAACATGTTCATGATAAATATTCCATGTTGGCGTTATTACAAAAATCATAAACAACCACATTGTTTGCTATCACCTCAATGTGAGCACTTCAAACATATAAATAACAAAAAATATGATTTGAGAAAACAATAAAAGATGGAAACTTGCTTGAAAACAAGAATCTTCAATGAAAAGATGATGAATTTAAATTTTGTTTTGCACTTTATTTAAGCTTTCAAATCAGCCCTTGCTCATTCATGATTTGCACATAATTTCTTTTCGAATTGATTGTCATGAATGAGAAATGAGCTTGAGGCTCTTGTAGTCACTTTATGAGTTATTTCCCTTAGCTGAAAATGTTTGTATTTGAGCATTACGAATATGAATTCTTATCTCATTCCCCTTTTGAACTTGGGGGTAGCATGCTGCGCTCAACCCTTGTGGGAGCCCATTTTTGCACCACATGCTATGATGTCTCCGGAAATGTATCAACAACATGATTTCACCTATAATTGCATAGTGAACAAACATGTTAGATAAAAAACAATGAAGTTCAATGCTCCTATGATATTTTATTTTTCTGGCTCTCTTGCATACATCTAATGTTTGTTCAATTGACAATGCATCATACACAATGCACTATATTTTTGTTGATAGGGCACATAGGAAGATTCATATCCAGAGCTCTAACAATTCTTCTTATCATGATGCAGGTTCACTCAAATATCGAGAGCGAGGAGGAGAAAGCTGGAATAGATACCAACTCAAGACTTCAATCAGACAATGATGGGTATGTCTCTTCTTATATGCTTCTTTTTATTTCTTTATCTTTAGATGCATAGTATATTCCTTATGTTGTATTGGTTCAGCTACTCCCACAACTTGTGTGGGACAATTGATTACTCCTTTCTTTCCGATGAATATAAAAGAAATACTTATTCAGTTTTGAATATATCTCTTTTGCAAAAATGAATGCAATATTGTGAAATGAATAAAATAATGCAAATTGAATGGAAGCAACATCTTATAATTTATGTTGTCTCTCTTATACTGAAAAGTATTGAATGACAACTGGATTCTTTTATTTTTGTTGAAACACATCGCACAATAACAACTGTATTCTTTCTTTTAAACTTAACATATGCATTGGTTAAGCATAACAAAAATGTGTTAAATTTTTTCCACCCTTAATATAATGAAACTACTTCAGCTCTGCCAATTTGAGTTGTAGGTGAAAAATTGGCATCATTTCTGGTGATTTTTGCTGAATGCTTGCTGCTAAGCATATAGACCAGTTGGCTTGAACCATTCATTGGGTGCGAAGTCAAATCTGCCCCTTCTCAAACACAAAAAACTATGAAACTGAATTGCAAACTACTCCAAACATCAACAAAAAACTAAACAAAACCAAATTAAAAGAAAACTAAAAGGCCTTGGTGGCCAACAAACATGTGCAACAACATTTAGGGTAGAAAAGAATTGAAATAAATGTGCCTTAAGCACTTATTAGTAGCAACACTAATCTACTATAGTACAAAAGCAAAACTTATCTTCAGAGGAAATGTTTGAGGTGGATCCCATTAACTGGGATAGGCAATACATCTCCACTTAACTTTGAAAGATGAAAAGAGTTGTGTTCCTTGCACTCTGTGATTACATAGGGTCCATCCCAAATTGCATAAAACTTGGAATGTTTTCTAGGTTTGCTTCTATGCTCATCTCATTTGAAAACTAAATCACCAACAATGAAATCTCTTGGCTTTTCTCTTTTATGAAAAAAACTCTTCATCTAAGCTTGATGGATTTCAAACATTCTCAATGCTTCTTTTCTAGTTTCCTCTAACTCCATTAGTTGTGAAAGCCTTACTTCCATAGGCTACTCCTTTAACAACTCAAGTTCCTTAATGAAATTCAGAGTTGGTAATTTAACAGAAATTGGTAACTTGGCCTCTTTACCATAAGTGAGCACATAAGGAGAGCAACCAATAGCTCTCTTAGGAGTTATCATATCAGCCCAAAGGGCTAACTTCAACTTTTCATCCCATGTTCTCTAGTTGTCCTCAATGGTCTTCTTAATAATCATAATAAAGTTTTTATTGGTGGATTTTTCCTACCCATTACCTTGTGGGTAATAATTAGATGAAGTATTCAGAAAGATGTTATTCTTTACAGACCAATTATAAATACTTAAACCAATAAGAGCCAATCCATTGTAAAAAATAATAGAATCAGAAGTGCCAAATCTAGATACCAAATCTTGATAAAAATTTAAAATAAAAGTTTTGTTTGCTTCCTTCAAAGCAACAACCTTAGTCCACTTTGTAAAGTAATCATTTGCTGTTATAATCCATTTGTGGCCTACACTTGAAGGTGGATTAATAGGTCCAATGAAATCAAGACCCCACTTAGCAAAAGGTTTCTCAAATTGAATGGGGTGTAGGGGCAAGGTTGCAAGCCTTTGCTTACCTGCAAACAATGAAATTTTTTCACACTTTTTAACCCAAGAAAAAGCATCCTGAAACAAATCTGGCTAGTAATAACCATCCCTCATAATTTTCAGGGCTGTTGTCCTTGCTATAAAATGGCCTCATGAAGGCCCATCATGAAACTCTTCCAACAGTTTATCAATCTGATCTGGCTCAATGCACTTAGCAAAACACCATGAAAATATTTCCTATACAAAACACCATTAATAAAAACATAGGGAATGGCTTCTAATCTATAGTACCTTCTTTTTACCCTATCCAAACCTTCAGTGCAATCACTAGTCTGCAGATAATGAATCATCTACTGCACCCATCTTGTAGTAGGAGTTGAACCAACAACTTGCTCCTCATTATTGAGCACTGTTGCAACATTTTCATCCTCTTCTAAGCTGTTTTCGGCATTTTTAGCAAGCTATTCATATAGATCCTTTCCCCTAACAAGCTTATTAACTTTAATATTACATCAAATTCCATCATCTTAGTTGTCCAACCAACCCTTTTATCATTCATATCCCTGTTAATTAAGAAATCCTTAACAGTTGGATGGGCAACCAACAACTGAATTCTGTTGTTAGAGATCATATGCCTAAATTTTGTAAGGATTCTTACAACAACAAATACATTATTTTCAATAAAGGAGTACTTTACCTCATAATCATGCAATACTTGGATGAAAAATGCCACAAGTTGCTCCAAGCCTTCATCATTCTACTGGCACAACATAGCTGAAATGGAGTCAACACCTCCAAAAGCATGTAAAATGAAATATCTATCATAGTTAGGACTAATGAGGGTTCAGGTAGCATCAAGGGCTTCTTTTATTTTCTCACAGCTTCTCTTACCCTCCTTAGTCCAACTAAAAAGCACATTCTTCTTAAGCATTACTATGAGAGGCTGCAATATTGGGTATAAACCTTCTCACAAAGTTAATCCTACCAAGAAAGCTCTGTAAGCCTTTCTTATGTGTTGGTAGTGGTAACTCAAGAATGGAAAAAAATCCTTCTGGATCAATGGAAATACCATGTTTTGAAACAATGTGTCCAAGGAACTTACCTTCATGGACATAAAGTATGCACTTCTTTATGTTAAGAGAAACCCAAAACTCTCTACATCTCTTAAAAATTAGCCTCAAATGATCAAAATGTTCGTTAGCATTCTTTGAGAAATTTGTAATATCGTCTAAGTAAACTAGAAAAATCTTGTTCATGAGGCCATGAAAGGCCATGTCCATTTCCCTTTAAAATGTTTCCCCTACATTGGACAAAATGAAGGGAATTTTTCTGTAAGCCATGGTACCCCACTTGGTTGTAAGTACATTTTTATATTAATCCTCCTCCTCCTTCACCAAAATCTATTTATAGCTTGAATATCCATCCAACAAAGAAAATCAGTCATAACCAAAAACAACTTGCAAAATCTACTCCATTGAAGGGAGTGGATAGTTATCGTTGAGAGAGGCTTTATTCAAATCATGAAAATCAACACAAAGCCTAATCTCTCCATTCTTCTTTCTAACTGGAACTAAGATAGAAACCCAGGATGTATGCTTAATAGGAAGGATTATATTACTCTCAATTAACTTATTCAACTCAACTTTCATAAGATGCTTAAGCTTGGGGTTAAGAGGCCTTTGTTTCTGTCTCATGGGTTTTGCATTGGGATCTAACTCAATGGTGTGTTGAGCTAGTTCAGGATCAAAACTCCTTAAATCTTTATATTCCCTAGCAAAAACATCACTAGACTATTGACATAACAAAATGAAAGCTTGTTGTTCTTCCTTGGTACATACCTTTCCCAACTTGAGAAGATTACCCTTGAATATCTCAATTTCCTCATAGTGCTCTTGCTTAACAATCATGCTGCATTTTTCTTTTATGACTTGGTCATCTGAATTAAAAAATAAATTCCAATGTTACCAATCCCTTGGGCAGCTTGTTTTACTTCAACTACATGATCTGATTTGCATGTTGTTGCTACCACTTTTGTTGGTTTTCAGCTGCAAACTTGGCTTCTACAATAAAAAAACTTATAATCTACTCATCACTATCAAAAACTTTCCAACTCACATTATTATCAAGAACAGATGGTCTAACAACAAATTTTACATATTGTTGTGCCTCTACATTATGAATTTCATTTGGAATATCAAACTAAGACCCTATGACAACAAGCTTATCTGCATGTTTATTTTGATTTCTAGGAATAGAAAATAAATTAAAAGCATCAAAATCCTCAATTAAATCCCAAACTCAATGCTTATATTTCTTGAGAAACTCATTTTTTATAGCATTCAGATTTCTAACTTGATTCACAATTAACTCAGAATCACTATAAACTTGTAAGCACTTTATACTTTTCTTTTGGGTCCATTCTAGGCCATGAATAAGTGTCTCATATTCAGCTGTATTATTTGTGCAGTTGAAGAAAAACCTAAAAGCTGAATAATACTTATCTCCATTAGGTAAAATCAACATGGTAAGGTAAGAGGCAAAATTTTAATTACCCCAACAGTCTTAACAATAGATCCATCTAACTAAACTACTCCCTTTAAAAGAGGCTCATAGACTAATCCTAGCTTATCAGCTAGACCCTTGGGCATTACAAAACTACTTGCCCCAGAATCAATCATGCAATTGTGAACAAGCTTATCACCAATGATAAGACTCAAATAGAATGGAGGAGGCTTCAGCTCTTGAGTTTGTTGTTTATTCTTAACTTCCGAGCTATTTGCAAGAACAACCCTATTCTTTTCTTGGTTAGCAATATCATAAGTAGAAAGCTCAACCAAAGCATCTTGTAGCAAATCTTTTAGACTAGGAATATGCAATGTATCCATTACTGACATCCTAACAGTAGCCTTTTTAAGGTGTTCAACAAAATTAAGTGAAATGGGGCTCACCTTTTGCTATTCTTTGAAAGCAACGTCATTTTTCCTATGCAAAAGGTTGTGATTGCACCTTAGGTTGCTCCTTCTTAGGTACAATTTGTCCTCTTTGTAGAATTTGCACTTTTGTTGTGTTGTGGGGACAACTTGAGATGAAGAATCAAGAAATTTGTTCTTGGTGATGAGAACCAATTATGTCCTATTCTATACCGCCTTTTATCCTTTTTTCACATACCTTCATATCCATTCCCATATTCTATTTCCATACCATTTTCATATTATTTTATCATTTCTCGTTGCATATGATTTAATATACATAAGTGATATTTATTTTAGTTTCTAGATAAAATACGAGAATAAATAATATCAAATTGTATTTATTAATATATCTTTCATTATGTGAAGAGAATAATTCTTTCAGCATGCAACTTTAAGGTGAAGATCTTCCTATCACCATTTATGCAGGAGCCTGGATTGTTATCATTCTACCATTTCATTTGGTTATTAGATCAGACATACAATATCATCATCTTTGTGTATGAAGAGCATTCCATGGTGGACTTTCATGATTGCAACTGTCAACTTCTATTTCAACCACGTTAATTCCTTGCCATCTAATATTTGCATTATTCCTATGAATTTAATCTCTTTTCTAGCTTCCATCTTAATTAGTGACTTCTACAAGTGGACATGCTGATTGGGAATGTAGACCAAATGGAGGAAATAAGCATGTGCCAGTTGTTTGGAAGAAACCAAAATCTGCTTGAACCATTTTCAATATGCACCTACTTCAGAATAGTCAGTTTTGCGTGGCAATTTTTAGGCAAATGAGAACGAATCTGGAAAATCCAAGACATGGGTTTTGTCCAGAATGGGCCTAGTTAAGTTTCCTCGTGGCAAAATCCTTAGAAAATGGAGCATAAAGATACAGGTGGTTTTCTAAAGGAAACGTTTTCTGATTTACTGTTGCGGCGAATTTTTAGGTGGTTGGCATTGGAGAGATCCTTGAAATATGATCTTGTTTGCATTAAAAACCATTTTGTAATCTTCTCATATATTAGGAAGTCCAATTTGGGGGAGAATAATTTGTGGTAAAGAATACAATTTCCAGCCATGTGGGGAACCAAAACTCTTCTCATAACTAGTTACTGTTATGACAATTTTGTTTTTAATCCATGGATAGCTGTAAAGGTCTTACATAGACCATTGTATTAGTTAGTATGTTGGCTATAGGAAAAAACAAATAGATTATTCTTGTGTGCAATTGTTACACGATGAAGCTATAAATACTATGTAATATTAGCTCAGAGATAAAATTATTGCAAGTAGATTTTTTGTACATAGATTACTGTGTGTAGATTATTGTATGCAGACTTTATATATTTTGATAAATAAAATAGTTTTTTTCTTTCTGATAAAACCAACATAAGAAGGCTTCTATTTCACTCACTTGCAAATCATGGAGTAAGGGCCCACTCTCTAGTGAAACACAATGACATTTATTTCTTTTTATTGTTAATATTTCTGTGTATTATTTATGTTTTGTTTGATTTAATTTCAATAGCTTTCAAACTTTAATAGTTACGTGATTTAATTCTAACATCTTTATTATAGTTTAGTTGATACAAGTCCTTATGATTTAAGTTTGATTTGTAATATTTTATTCAAATTCAATTTCAGCAAGTTTGTTTCTCTTTTTGTTAATAAACTGTTGTTGTCATAGCTCATGTTGCAGGAAGTGACAGTTCTTGGCACAATTATGACAGGAGGGAAAAATAGGAATTAAATTAGATTTTCATTTAAGAAAGTTTCATGTGTTCTAGCTGCATTTCACCCCCACTCATCTCACGGTTCTCACCCCTTCGATTGACATATAGCCACGACACCTCTCACAAGTCTACACCCCCAGATTGACACATATAGACCAAACTAAAATTTATTATAAAGCATTAAATACTTCTTATTATTTGTACCCAGTGTTGGCTTATCACTTGGCAGGCTATTGTTGAACGTTTGCAACTTGTTGCCCCAAATAAACAACCCCCTTCTTCGATCTAGTATTGGTTGCAATAGGTGAATCTAGTTGGTTTTGACCTTGATGATGGTTAACTCCACAAAACTCAGTGCCTTGCCAATTCATCAAGGCAACATCAGGGTTACCTTGCTACTCTAGATTCTCATTTAACACATTTTCTGAACCAACATAGTTGTTTTGAACCATTAGAGCTTGGTTCTTCACACCATTCATGCATGTGGCTTGGTTGTGGGGATGGTTGCATGGATAACACTAGTCACACTCTTGTGCCATATTATTTTGTGTGGGAAAAAGCTCTTTTGAAGAGTTGGAAACATTTGGGTTGTAGGGCTGAAAGGGTCTAGGATTAAAATTTCTTCTTTGGCCTTGAGAATCAACTGATATGGGGCTTGATGGGGCTTATGTTCTTGGCCAACTTGCCTTTTAATACTCACTAAATCCTTTCCAAAAGTTTTTAGTATATTTTTAATCTCTTGAAGCTCTTGAGATTGAGTTGGAACAACAATTTATTAGGCTACAACTTGATATCCTATTGTTGGAACATGAAGGACAACAACTAAAGGGGCTAAAGACATAGGTATGAGTGGCTGTGCTTCAGGAAAAAATGGGCATAAGAGGCCTTGGGGCTATTTTTCCAGCTTGTATAAGGTAGTTTTCTACTCTAATAGCAATATCATAGGCATTAGGAAGTGTAAACCCACCCATAGATTGAATCATTATAGAGATTTCACTATTCAAAGCCTTGAGAAAGAAAAGAAACACATGCTCAGGCGAAGGATTAACCATCATGGGAATTCTATCCCAAGTCCTTTGGAAACGGTAGTTGAAATCTGACATGTGCTTGTGAGGAGCTCTCTTGATTGTGCTCAACTGCTCCAACAAAGACAAATGATAAGATTTATCCTCAAATTGCCGATCCAAGCCATCACCCAATTGATCCCACATTGCAATTAAGTTTCCTGGAAGGCCTCTAAACCACTGCAAGGCTTTTCCCTTCAGTGATGCAACCAAAAGCCTTAGTGCAACATTCTCTTCAATAATATTATGAACTAAGCACAAAGTTGATACATCTCAAATGTGCTCAATATGAGTGGTTTGATCTTCTCTGGTGAAATATGGAAAACTCTTGAGGGATGGAACTGGAATATCATCATGTTGTGTGAGAAACAATCAGATGCCCCCATTAAATGGTGCAAATGCAAATTTCCTTGATATTGTAGGTGCTTGTACTACACCTGTACTAGATTTTTTTGTACTAAAATTGTAGGGCTGGGATTCATAGGTGCAGATTTTGACCTCCTTAGTGAGTCAAAAATTCTTCTTGCTATCCTACCCCTCCTTCTTGGTTGAGATAACTACAAATACTTGAATGGAGTAGGATCTGATCTAGTTTGCACTCTTCTCATACACTGGTTACAATAGATTTGCATGTAAAACCAAAAAAGTGGAGTTGCCATGTATATCTTAAAACCTCCCAAGGTAGGAAATATTGCTGCATATACCAGAACAACAACTTTAAAACTCAAAAAAATTTCTTCGAAACAAGTTTCAGAGCCTCGCTGGGCGTGTGAAACACTGTTGTCAATCAGGATTGCACCCTAGCTAAGATTTACTCAACTATCTTGTTGAAACATGGAAACACTCTCAAGTTGTGGGTGACCTCTGGTGAGAATGAATCTCCAAAACGGGTCGGTTTCCCTAGCAGATCACTTAAACTACATAATTTTCTAAGGAAAAGGGCTTAGAAAGATAACTAAAAATGAAAATCCTAAACTCCTAATGGCGATGCACCAGAACTTTAACTCATTTCAATAACTTTGACTCACAATCAATCTCTCAAAACATTTAACTTTCACAATCTCAACTAAAACATACAATTCAACAGTAATTTGTGTGAAGGCTTGAAACTAAACACAACACAACCTAAATCATATGAAATATTTGCACAAAGATTCACAATAACAAGACATAAAAATGATTCAAGTACTTAGAATCACAATGAACATCAAATTGCTATTGCAAATATGAGACAAAGTGTGAGATGGGAATGCTCTGCTGTTTTTATTAAAACTGAAGGAGTATGCCAAAATTAAATCTGAGTACAAATATCAAGCTTACAAAGATTTTTGCAAATTAGCAAGAAAGTAAGAAGCAAATCTGAACTGAGAAAAACTATGTTTTCTCCAACTTATATCTCCAAAGTGTCTCCAGTAGTGAGAATGGAAAAAACTGACTGAATTGTATGTTTTTGAAAGAGGAAAAAATAGGTTTTACAGGGACCCGAAACCACAAAGTTTACAAAAAAAAGAAGTCATTAAAGACAACACAAACATAAAGGCTATAAAAAAACAATAGTAAATGACCACAACCAACAAAAAGGTTAGTGAAGGCCACAGAACCAAAAAACCAGCCAAAAAGCTAGCAACAACTAAATTTGTGTCTTTAAAAGATTAGCAGTCTCAGCTTCCAGCTCATTCATATCCTGAACCCCACTCTTTAAGATCTGAACCATCTGTGTAGTGGGAGGCTCTTTCCTTTTGAGGTTGGCCCAGGTCCTTTTAGAAATACCTTGGTCCTCATTCTTGCTTTCCTTTTTTGCTTCCAAGTCAACAACCAGCGAACCCTGTTGCATTTTTTCTTACTGAATTGTATGTTAGAATAGAAACCTCTAAGCCATTTTCGAGTTCCAAAGAAAAGCCTCAAAATCAGTTTCCAAACTATCTCCAAACTAGATGAAAATGATCAAAACTTTCCATCTCAAGTGGGACGACCCAAAAGACTCAAAAAATCAGGCTCAAACTAACTAAAAATTGAAATAGAAACTTTAGTTTGATTCATTTTTTCCAATTTATCCCAAGTAGACTCAAACTGAAAAAAGAAAGTTCTATCAACATTTGCTTTGATTTAACTACATTTAAAAAATAACAAATTAAGGCAATTTATAGCAACATTACCTTAATAATGTTTTACATCTTCTGCAGTTTTAACTTTACACAATAGAAAGACTCGAAAAGACTTGAGTCTTGACCTGATTTAACAAAAATACAAGGCAAAACATGTGATTTTGATTTTAATTTTCCAAGTATTGAGCATATTTTGATTTTTTATAAAAATCATAAAAAATGGCTAAGGTTCATAGCATTGACTTTTCCTCCAAGGTCATAAAATAAATCAAAGGCACAAGGACATTTGATTTTCTAATAAAAATAAGAAAAATCTCAAAGGCATATAGACTTGATTTTTTCCCCAAAATCATAGAAGAGCTAAGGCACAACTATATGATTTTCTTAAAAAATCATAAAAATAAGTAAAAGCATGAAAGGCTCGACCTATAGAATGAAGGGGCCTAGGCATATATGATTTTCTCAAAACATAGAAATCACTAAGAAAAAACATAATGTCATGGCAGCATTAGTGAAGGCACTTTGATTTTTAATTCAATGTGATAAATCACAAAGATCGAATTAGGGTAATGAAGGAAAACCCTAAGACAAAACTCCCGAAATCCACCTTTTTCACATCATTTTGTATTCTTTGATTTAGGAGGAAAAGGCTCTGCTTGCCGCCGCCATGGGGATTAGGGTTTGGAGCTCGAGCTTGCTTCCATGGAGTTTTGAAACCCTCCCAACAATGGAGTCTTGTAGGAAAAGATTGGGTAAGTTGATTTGTTACAAATCTGAACAATAATCTCCATTTAAAGTGCATTTTTGGCCTTCTTGGCCACAACCACCTCTATTTTTTTGATGCATTCTTGTTTTGTTTATCTTCTGTTGATGCCTTTCTTCTACTTCAGGCTGCCATGGTTGTACTGGTTTGAGCTTTTGGAGATCTTTCTGTGGGAAAACCCGTGGGTTTACATGCATTTTTCAACAATAAAAACTTGGTAAGCTTTGAATCTTAAAATTTCCTCCTATTTTTATGAATGAAGTGCTTGATTTAAGCTCAACAAGAAAAAAAAAAGAATTCTTCTTTCAATGCACTTGGGTTTCATTATTTTTACAAAAAATGCAATTCTCTTCCATTGTTTTATAAGGGTTTTATGAATCTCATGGCTGCAGCCTTCTTGGATTTCTGGTTGTTTCCTAATTCTTCATACAGGATTGATGGCTTGATTATTTCTTACATATTACAAGCACTCTATGTAGAACCCTTGGTGGCTTTCTATGGTTTTTTGGGTTTCATGAATGCTTGGAAATCCTTTTTGGGAAGGTCGCAACCTCTCAAAACACCATATTCTTTTCATTTCTAAATGTATGCAAAACCCTCCATATGAACCTTTGAGGCTTCGGCCATTTGTAGAAACTAAAAAAATCTCTAGGCTGCCGTTATAAAATATCATACTCAACTTGTGTTTTAGAACCCTTTTACCATGGCTTGATGCATTTTTATTTTCTTGTTATTACTGCATCTCTTTTTTTTTTCTTTTTTTTCTTTTTTGAATATGGTAAGAGAAGAAAATGTTGTTCACTCTCCTGAAGGAAAGAGCATTTTTTTGCTCTATTCTGGGTTTATGTTTCACATTATTGCAAATTATCAAAGACTTCTTCTTACTTGCAGCCCGAATCGTGAAAGATTACTGAGTAAAACTAAAACAAGACTCTTGACCCATGCCTTCTTGCTTTCATATTCTCCAGTTGGCATTGTAGTTTTTCCTCACTTGCAATGAAAACAAATTCTTTATCTTAGTCTTCTACATTCTCTATATTTCCACTTTATGAAGACACAAACAAAAACTCCTTTCTTGCATGATATTCTTATCATAGCTTTCTGAAATGTGCACACTCAATCCATTTATCACTTGCATGCTAGTAGAATATTTTATTACCACCGTACAAGCACTTAAATATAGGTGAATTCAATAAAGGATACCAATCCACTCATTGTACTGAACATTACTTTAGAATGCTTGCATCTAGAACATGATGAACCTCCATATGTAACAAGAACTTTACCACTGTTTGTCGTAGTTCATCCTACATTCTAAAAATTTGCATGAAGTAGTACTCCTTGTCACTACATTGTCTCTTATGCTATGACTTTAATAGTCTTCCTCTTTGCTATTTGTTCACTTCTCTTGTGGCTATACACTTTCAATGATTTCTTACCTTGAAGAGAACAAGGTTGTTGTTCTACCATTGTAACCTTATGATGAATGCTTGACAAGTACTCCACCTTAGCACTTTGTGAACAATGCATTCCTTTTGTTCCTTATATGCAAGCACCACTTGTAGGTACCTTTGATGAACACGTTTATGATAAATCCTCCATGTTGGCATTATTATAAACAACCACATTCTTTGTTGTCACCTCAATGTGAGCACTTCAAACACATAAACAATAGAAAATATGATGTGATGCAACAATAAAAGATGAAAACTTGCTTGCAAATAAGACTCCTTCAATGAAAATATGATGCATTTAAATTTTGTTTGCACTTTATTTAAGCTTTCAAATATGACCTTTCTCATTCATGATTTTCACTTCATTGCTTTTCAAATTGATTGTCATGAATGGGTAATGAGCTTGAGGCTCTGACAGTCACTTTATCAGTTATTTCCCTCACTTTAAAATGTTTCTATTTGAGCATTATGAATATGAATTCCCATCTCATTCCCCTTTTGAACTTAGCAGCAGCATGCTGGGCTCAACCCTTGTGGGAGCCCATTTTTGCACCACATGCTATGATGTATTTATAAATGTATTAGCAACATGATTTCACCTATACTTGCACATTGAATAAACATGTTAGATAAAAAAAACAATGAATCTCAATGCTCCTGTGATATTTAATTTTTTAGGCTCTCTTTCATACATCTGATGTTTGTTCAACTGAGTCAATGCATCATAGGCAATGTTCTATATTTCTATTGATAGGGAAATGTACTCTATTTCTATATGCAGGTTCAATCAAAGATCAGGAGTGGGGAGGAGCAAGTTGCAATAAAGACCAACTCAAGACTTCAATCAGACAATGATGGATATGTCTCTTCTTATATGCTACTTTTCCTTTCTTTATCTTTAGATGCATAGTATATTCCTTATGTTGTATTGGTTCAACTACTCTCACGGCTTGTGCGAGATAATTAATTACTTCCAATGAATATGAAAGCAACAATTATTCAATTTTGAATATATCTCTTTTGCAAAAATGAATGCAACATTGTGAAATGAATAAAATATTGCAAACTAAATGGAAGCAACATCTTATAATTTATGTTGTCTCTCTTATGCTGAAAAGTATTGAATGCCAACTAGATTCTTTTCTTTTTGTTGAAACACATTGCACAATAACAATTGTACTCTTTCTTTTAAACTTAATATATGCAATGGTTAAGCATAGAAGAAATGTGTTAAAATCTTTTCACCTTTATTATAATGAAACTACTTCAACTCTACCAATTTGAGCTATAGGTGAAAAATTGGCAACATTTATGGCAATTTCTGTTGAATGCTTACCTGCTAGGCATATAGACCAGTTGCCTTGAACCATTCATTGGTTGCAGAGTCAAATTTTCCCCTTCTCAAACTCAGAAAACCATGAAACTAAACTGCAAACTACTCCAAATAGTAGCATAAAACCAAATAGAACCAAACTGAAAGAAAACTAAAAAGCCTTGGTGACCAACAAATATGTGCAACAACACTTAGGGAAATAAAATAACTGAAATAAATGTGTCTTAAGCACTTATTAGTAGCAACACTAATCTACTATAATACAAAAGCATAACTTATCTTCAGAGGAAATGTTTGAGGTGGATCCCATTAATTGGGATAGGAAACACCTCTCCACTTAACATTTAAAGCTAAAAAGAGTTGTGTTCCTTGCACTCTGTGATTACATAGGGTCCATCCCAAATTGCATCAAACTTGGAATGTTTTCTAGGTTTTCTTCCATGCTCATCCCATTTGAAAACTAAGTCACCAACAATGAAATCTCTTGGCTTTTCTCTTTTATCAAAAGAACTCTTCATCCGAGCTTGATGGATTTCAAGCTTTCTCAATGCTTCTTTTCCAGTTTCCTCTAACTCCATTAGCTGTGCAATCCTTACTTCCATAGGCTTCTCCTCTAACAACTCAAGTTCCTTAATGAAATTCAGAGTTGGTAATTCAACAAAAATTGGTAACTTGGCCTCTTTACTATAAATGAGCACATAAGGAGAGCAATCAATAGCTCTTTTAGGAGTTATCTTATCAACCCAAAGGGATAACTTCAACTTTTCATGCCATGTTCTCTGGTTGTCCTCAATGGTCTTCTTAATGATCTTAATCAAGTTTTTATTGGCTAATTCTGCTTGCCCATTACCTTGTGGGTAATAATTAGATGAAGTATTCAAAAAGATGTTGTTCTTTACAAACAATCATAAATCCTTAAACCAATAAAAGCTAATCCATTGTAAAAAATAATAGAATAAGGAGTACCAAATATAGATACCGAATCTTGATAAAAAATTTAAATAGAAGTTTCATTTGCTTCCTTCAAAGCAACAACCTCATTCCACTTCATAAAGTTATCTGTTGTTGTTAGAATTCATTTGTGGCCTACACTTGAAGGTGGATTAATAGGTGCAATGAAATCAAGACCCCACTTAGCAAAAGGTTTCTCAACTTGAATGGGGTGTAGGGGAAAGGCTGCAAGCCTTTGCTTACCTACAAACAATGAACACTTTTCACACTTTCTAACCCAAGTAAAAGCATCCTTAAACAAATCTAGCCAATAATAATCAGCCCTCATAATTTTTAGGGCTGTTTTCCTTGCTACAAAATGGCCTCCTAAAGGCCCATCATGAAAATCTTCCAACAGTTTATCAATTTGATCTGGCTCAATGCACCTGAGCAAAACACCTTGAAAATCTTTCCTATACAAAACACCATTAATAACAACATAGTAAATGACTTGTAATCTATAGTACCTTAATTTTTCCCTATCCAAACCTTCAGGGAAATCACCAGTCTACAGATAATGAATCATTTGTTGCACCCGGCTTGTAGTAGGAGTTGAACCAACAACTTGCTCCTCATTGTTGAGCACTATTGTAACATTTTCATCCTCTTCTAAGTTGTTTTCTGCATTTTCAACAAGTTGTTCACACATACCCTTACCCCTAAAAAGCTTAGTAACTTTAATATTAAGATCAACTTCCATCACCTTAGTTATCCAGTCATCCCTTTTATCATTCATATCCCTATTAAGTAAGAAATCCTTAATAGTTGGATGGGAAACCAATAATTGAATTTTGTTTTTAGATAGCATATGCATGAAATTTTTAAGGCTTCTTACAACAACAAATACATGCTTTTCAACAAAGGAGTACTTTACCTCATAATCATGCAATACTTGGTTGAAAAATGTCACAGGTTGCTCCAAGCCTTCATCATTCTGCTGGCACAACATAGTTAAATGGTGTCAACACCTCCAAAAGCATATAAAATGAATTCTCCATCATAGTTAGGATTAATGAGGGTTGGGGCAACTGCAAGAGATTCTTTTATTTTCTCAAAGCTTCTCTTACCCTCCTTAGTCCAATTGAAAAGTACATTCTTCTTAAGCATTACTGTGAGAGGTTGCAATAATGTTGCAATATATGATATAAACCTTCTCACAAAGTTAATCCTACCATGAAAGCTTTGTAAGCCTTGCTTATGTGCTAGTAGTGGTAACTCAAGAATGGCAGAAACTCTTTCAGGATCAATGGTAATACCATGTTTTGGAACAATGTGTCCAAGGAGTTTACCTTCATGGACAAAAATATGCACTTCTTTGTGTTAAGAGAAACCAAAAACTCTCTACATCTCTAAAAAATCAGCCTCAAATGATCAAAATGTTCATTAGCATTCTTTGAGAAAATTGTAATATCATCTAAGTAAACTAGAACAATCTTGTTCATGAGGCCATGGAAGGCCATGCCCATTTTTCTTTAAAATGTTGCCCCTACATTGGAAAAATTGAAAGGAATTTTTTTGTAAGCCATGGTACCCCACTTGGTTGTAAATGTAGTTCTATACTGATATTCCTTCACCAAAATCTAGTTATAGCCTGAATATCCATCCAACAAAGAAAATATGTCAGAACTAGAAACAACTTGCAAAGTATGCTCCATTGAAGGGAGTGGATAGGGATCCTTGAGAGAGGCTTTATTTAGATCATGAAAATCAACACAAAGCTTAATCTCCCCATTCTTCTTTCTAATTGGAACTAAGTTAGAAACCCAAGATGTATGCTTAATAGGTAAGATTATATTACTCTCAATTAACTTATTCAACACAACTTTCATAGGATTCTCAAGCTTGGGGTTAAGAGGCCTTTGTTTCTACCCCATAGGTTTTTCATTGGGATCTAACTCAATGGTGTGTTGAGCTAGTTCAGAATCAAAACCCCTTAAATATTTATATTCCCAAGCAAAAACATAACTAAATTATTGACATAACAGAATGAAAGCTTGTTGTTCTTCCTTGGTACATACCTTTCCCAACTTGAGAAGCTTACCCTTGAATATCTTGATTGCCTCATAGTGCTCTTGGTTAACAATCATTGTGTATTTGTCTTTTTTGATTTGGTCATTTGAATTAAAAATAGATTCCAATGTTACCAATCCCTTGGGTAGCTTGTTTGACTTTAGCTACACAATCTAATTTTCATATTTCCGTTGCCACTTTTGTTGGTTTTTAGCTGCAAACTCAACTTCTACAATCAAAAAATTTATAATATTCTCATCGCTATCAAAAAATTTCCAACTCACATTATTATTAGGCATGGATGGTCTAACAACAACTTTTACATATTGTTGTGCCTCTACATTATGAATTTCATTTGGAATATCAAACTGAGACCCTATGGTAGCAAGCTTATCTGCATGTTTATTTTGATTTCTAGGAATAGAAAGAAGATGAAAAGCATCAAAATCCTCAATTAAATACTAAAATTGATGCTTATATTTCTTGATAAAATCATTTTTTGCAGCATTCAGATTTCTAACTTGATTCACAATTAACTCAGAATCACCATAAACTTGTAAGCACTTTATACCTTTCTTTTGAGTCCATTATAGGCCATGAATAAGTGTCTCATATTCAACTGTATTATTTGTGTAGCTGAAGGAAAACCTAAAAGCTAAATAATACTTATCTCCATTAGGTGAAATCAACATGGCTCCTCCACCAACACCCAGTCTACTTCTTGAGCCATCAAAATACAACTTCCAAAGCTGTTTAACTTGTTTAGGTTCATTTTGGTCCTTGACCAAATTTGGAATCACTACATCAAGTTCATGAATCATATAAATGCCTAATCCTACCTCATTGGTGTGGTTGAAAGGGTCAAGCTCATGATTCTCAGCTTCCCACTCATCTAGATTCAAATTCTCAATAGGTGTGTTGGGTTCTAGGGTCATGGATTGATCCTCCAACCCATGGGTGATGTAGAGGTTAGCATTTATAGGGCTAGAAACATATGGCTCAATATGATCCTTGGCTAGAGGCTCAAATTTTATGGTTACCTTTGTGCCATAACTTGTTCTGAAAAACAAATGAGACCAATCAGAAGATAAACCCCCTCCCCCCAACTTAGCAGTAAAATCTCTAGAAAGACATATGGCAAAATGAGATGGTAGGTCAATAATATGAATATCTTGAGGGATTGCAAAATTTTGGCATGCATGCAGGGTAAGAGGAAATTTTTTAATCACCCCAACAGTCTTAACAACAGATCCATCTAGCTGAACTACTCCCTTTGAAAGAGGCTCATAGACTAATCCTAACTTATCAGCTAGACTCTTGGGCATTACATAACTACTTGCCCCAGAATCAATCATGCAATTGTGAACAAGCTTATCACCAATAATTAGACTCAAATAGAATGGAGGAGGCTTTACCTCTTGAGTTTGTTGTTCATTCTTAACTTCTAAGCTATTTGCAAGCACAACCCTATTATTTTCTTGGTTAGCAATATCAGAAATAGAAAGCTTAGCCAAGGCATCTTGTAGCAAATCTTTTTGACTAGGAATATGCAATGCATCCATTATTGACATGCTAACAGTAGCCTTTTTAAGGTGTTCAACAACATTAAATGAAATGAGGCTCACCTTTTGTTGTCCTTTGAAAGCAATATCATCATTTTTCCTTTGCAAAGGTTGTGATTGCACCTTAGGCTGCTCCTTCTCAGGTACAGTTTGTCCTCTTTGCAGAATCTGCACTTTATGTTGTGTTGTGGGGACAACTTGAGATGAAGAAGCAAGAAATTTGTCCTTGGTAGGTTGTTGATGAATGTTTGCAACTTGCTTCCCCAAATCAAAAACCCTCTTCTTCGATCTAGTATTAGATGCAATAGGTGATTTTGGTTGGTTTTGACCTTGATGATGGTTAGCTCCACAAAACTCAGTGCCTTGCCAATTCATCAAGGCAACATCAAGGTTACCTTGCTGCTCTAGATTCTCATTCAACACATTTTCTGAACCAGCATAGCTATTTTGAACCATTAGAGCTTGGTTCCTCACACCATTTGTGCATGCATCTTGGTCATGAGGCTAGTTGCATGGATAACACCAGTCACACTTTTGTGCCATATTAATTTTTGTGGGCACAAAATATTTTGAAGAGCTAGTAGAATTTGGGTTGTAAGGATGAAAGGGTCTAGGATTAAATTTTTTTCTTTGGCCTTGAGAATCAACTTGAAAAGGTGGCCTCTTTGGCTAATTAGGCTGATATGGGGCTTGATGGGGCTTATGTTATTGGACAACTTGCCTCTTAATACTCACTAAATCATTCCCATTTGAAATTTTTTATTATATTTTTAATCTCTTGAAGCTCTTGATATTGGGATGGAACAACAATTTCTTGGGCTACAACTTGATATCCTATTGTTGGAACAAGCGAGACAACAACTAAAGGGGATTAAGACATAGGTATAGGCGGCTATACTTCAGGAAAAATGGGCATAGGAGGCCTTGGGGCTATTTTTCCAGCTTGTATAAGGTAGTTTTATGCTCTAATAGCAATATCATAGGCATTAGGAAATGTAAAACCACCCATAGATTGAATCATTATAGAGGTTACACCATTCAAAGCCTTGAGAAAGAAAAGAAATGCATGCTTAGGTGAAGGCTTAGCCATCATGGGAATTCTATCCCAAGTCCTTTGGAAACAATAGTTGAAATTTGACATGTGCTCGTGAGGAGCTCTCTTGATTGTGCTCAACTACTCCAACAAAGACAAATTATTAGATTTGTCCAAAAACTATCGATGCAAGCCATTACCCAATTGGTCCCATGTTGCAATCAATTTTTTTGGAAGGCCTCTAAACCATTGCAAATATTTTCCCTTCAGTGATGCAACCAAATGCCTTAGTGCAACATTCTCTTCAATAATATTATGAACTGAGCACAAAGTTGCTACATCTCGAATGTGCTCAACAAGAGTGGTTTGATCTTCTCCACTGAAATATGACAAACTCTTGAGGGCTGCAACTGAAATATCATCATGTTGTGCAAGAAACAATGGGTTACCTCCATTAAATGGTGCAAATGCAAATTTCCTTTCCATCATAGGTTCTTGTGCTACAAGTACCAAATTTTTCTACACTAAAATTGCAGGGCTGAGATTTAGAGGTGTGGATTTTGACCTCCTTGGCGAGTAAAAAATTCTTCTTGTTGTCCTACCCCTCCTTGGTGGAGATAATTGCAAATACTCGAATGAAGCAAGACTTGATTTGGTCTGTACTCTTCTCATACGCTAGTTACACTAGATTTGCATGCAAAACCAGAAAACTGGAATTGCCAGGTATATCTTAAAACCTCCCAAGGTTGGAAATACTACTGCATATACCAGAACAACAGCTTTAAAACTAGAAAAAAATTCTCTGAAACAAGTTTTAGAGTCCCACCGGGCATTCCAAAAATTGTTTTCAATCAGGATTGCACCCTAACTAATATTTACTCAGCTATCCTATTGAAACATGGAAACACTCTTAGGTTGTGAGTGACCTATAGTGAGAATGAATCTCTAGAACGATCTAGTTCCCCTAGAAGATCACCTAAACTGTAAAATTTTTTGAGGAAAAGGGATTAGAAAGATAACTAAAAATGAAAATCCTAAACTCCTAATGGTGATGCATGAGAACTTTAACTCATTTCAATAACTTTTACTCACAATCAATCTCTCAAAAGATTTAACTTTCACAATCTTGACTAAAACATACAACTCAACAATAATTTGTGTGAAGGCTTGAAACTAAACACAACACACAACCTTAATCATATGAAATCTTTGCACAAAGATTCACAATAACAAGACATAAAAAGGATTCAAGTACTTAGAATCATAATGAACATCAAATTGCTACTACAAATATGAGACAAAGTGCGAGATAGGAATGCTCTATTATTCTCCAGGATGCCATTATAAAATATCATACGAGCAGCTTGTATTTTGGAACCCTTTTACCATGGCTCAATGCATTTTGATTTTCTTGTTATTACTGCATCTCTCTCTCTCTCTTTCTGAATATGGTAGGAGAAGAAAATGTTGTTCACTCTCTTGAAGGAAAAGAAAGCATTTTTTGTTGTATTTTGGGTTTATGTTTCACATTATTGCAAATTTTCAAAGGATTCTTCTTACTTGTAGGCCGAATATTGAAATATTGTTGAGTAAAACTAAAAAAAGACTCTTGACCCATGCCTTCTTTCTTTCATATTCTCCAATTGGAATTGCAGTTTTTCCTCACTTGCAATGAAAATGAATGCTTTATCTTTGTCTTCTGCATTCTCTATATTTCCACTTTATGAAGAAGCAAACAAAAACTCCTTTCTTGCATGATATTCTTATCATAGCTATTTGAAATGTGCATAATCAATCCACTTATCACTTGCATGCTAGTAGAATGTTTTATTATCACCGTACAAGCACTTAAATACAGGTGAATGCAATAAAGGATACCAATCCACTCATTGTATTGAACATTACTTTAGAATGCTTGCATTTGGAACATGATGCACCTCCATATGTAATAAGAACTTTACCATTGTTTGTTGTAGTTCATCCTACATTCTAAAAATTTGCATGAAGTAGTACTCCTTGACATTGCCTCGTCTCTTATGCTATGACTTTAAGAGTCTTCCTCTTTTCTGTTCGTTCACTTCTCTTGTGGCTATTGACTTTCAATGCTTTCTTACCTTGAAGAGAACAAGGTTGTTGTTATACCATTGTAACTTGATGATGGATGCTTGACAAGTACTCCACCTTAGCACTTTGTGAACAATGCATTCCTTTTGTTCCTTATATGCAAGCACCACTTGTAGGTACCTTGATGAACATGTTTATGATAAATCCTCCATGTTGGCATTATTACCAACAACATAAACAACCACATTCTTTGTTGTCACCTCAATGTGAGCACTTTAAACACATAAACAACAAAAAATATGATGTGAGGCAACAATAAAAGATGAAAAATTGCTTGCAAACAAGACTCCTTCAATGAAAAGATGATGCATTTAAATTTTGTTTGCACTTTATTTAAGCTTTCAAATATGCCCTTGATCATTCATGATTTTCACTTCATTGATTTTTGAATTGATTACCATGAATGAGCAATGAGCTTGAGGCTCTTGCAGTCACTTTATGAGTTATTTCCCTCAACTGAAAATGTTTCTATTTGAGCATTATGAATATGCATTCCTATCTCATTCCTGTTTTGAACTTAGGGGCAGCATGCTGGGCTCCTGAACCCCTGTGGGAGCCCATTTTTGCGCCACGTGCTATGATGTCTTAAAAAATGTATCAGAAACATGATTTAACCTATACCTACACAATGAACAAACATGTTAGATAAAAAATAATGAAGCTCAATGCTCCTGTGATATTTTATTTTTTAGGCTCTCTTGCATACATCTGATGTTTGTTCAACTGACTCAATGCATCATAGGCACATAAGAAGATTCATATATGGAGCTCTAAAAATTCTTCTTATCATGATGCAGGTTCACTCAAAGGTCAAGAGCGAGGAGGAGCAAGCTACAATGAAGACCAAATCAAGACTTCAATAAGGAATTGGTGGATATGTCTCTTCTTATATGCTTATTTTCCTTTCTTTATCTTTAGATGCATAGTATATTCCTTATGTTTTATTGGTTTAGATACTCCCACGGCTTGTGTGGGACAATTTATTACTCCTTTCTTTCCAATGAATATAAAAGCAACACTTATTTAGTTTTGAATATATCTCTTTTGCAAAAATGAATGCAACATTATGAAATGAATAAAATATTGCACTCTGAATGGAAGCAACATCTTATAATTTATGGTGTCTCTCTTATCTTGCAAAGTATTGAATGACATCTGGATTCTTTTTTCTTTGTTGAACACATTACACAATAACAACTGTACTCTTTCTTTTAAACTTAACATATACAATGGTTAAGCATAGCAAAAATGTGTTAAAATATTTTCACCTTTAATATAATGAAACTACTTCAGCTCTGCCAATTTGAGCTATAGGTGAAAAATTGGAAACAATGCCATCATTATCTTGTGAATAATACTATCTTATATTTTGACCAAGAGTCTATTAATACCTATTCACAGTATTCTAATCTTAAAGAAGAGGACTTTATGTCTCGGAAAACCAAAGCCATTATATGAGGAGCTTTTAAGGTGCAAAAGCATAGTCTCCTCTCAAACAATTTTTTTTTTGGATTAGATATAAACTTACCATACATTTGAATATGTGAATATATGTATCATATTGAATGAAAAAATATATAATTATTTATGAACATACAAATGTAGGTGCTTTATATAAATTATGCAAAGGATAACTTGGAAGGAACTCATGAGGAATCTATAGATTAGTCAAATGGTTCTTAGTGAGCTATTAGAAGTCAAATAGCTTATTATGTTGACTTATTATTGGAGATTACTATCAACATAATATTTTATATCGAATAAAATTAAATGATATTTAATTTCATGAATTACCAAATTGATTATGGCATCCTAGAAGGACAAATCCATACTAGGTATAACAAAATATGAAGAAGTAATCTTCAAATCAAGTTTAATACTAGATTATTATACATATCTACATGTTTTCAGTGCTTTAGATTGAGACCATGTGTGTCTAATTGGTGACATGGTGCCATCATTATTATTTGATTGTGTATAGATAAGAGAGTAGTTACTTCCATTATTAAAACTACTGACTTGAATAAGAGGTAGTAGCCATTCTTAGATTGTTACAAGTATGTAACAGGGTATTCAAGAGATTGTGTCAAACCTATTTGGTCTATTATATCAATATTAACGTGTCATCACTTTTGAATAAAATCTTGTTTATGAATGCTAACCTTGGGTGTAAACCAAGAGAAGAGTAAACCATTGATCATTAGAGTTTCCAAGTCAAGTAAGGGTGGGTGAACATATGATGCCACTTCATAGAAAGTGGATTTATTATATATATGAAAACTCTAGCCAAAGTAGGTGTAAAATTCATTGCTTATACTTTGTCGATTCACTATGATTTGAGTTTGCATAGCTAGTCAGTAGATTCATGCATAGTTGGAGGGTATCAATAGTTGTATGGTCGTACTAGGATATGTAGGACAAAACACCAGATACTCATATGTGCATCATTAGAGGTTTCCATACCAAACTCTTCATTGAAGGGTAGGGCCACTTCCATTTAGGAAGATGTGTGGGGGACCGCTAAGTCTGTGGTTGGAGGAAAAGCGCTTGGGTGAGGCTCTCCCTCTTGTAGTTGATAGTTGAGGCTTGTGGAACAGAAGAAGTGTGATCCACATGAGGACACCTTGACCATTGAAATCTTGTAAGTTATGAATTTGTATATGAACATGACCGTGAATCAATTGCAATTTGTATTTGAAAAGATGAGTTACATCTACTTGCAATTATGTAATGTTATACCATTTATGTAATGACAAGTGAAAATTATTTATGCAATGTGCAATTATGTTATTGAAAAGGAAAATGTTTCATTTCCTTGTTTTTGGAAACTTGTGTTATTCACTTTATAAGTTAAAAATTAGGTGAAAACTATTGAGCAAACATTGGCTATGTTACATGTAAGCTATATTATTAGTCTTGAAGGTCTGCAAAACATATTTCTATGATCTGGTAGGACTAGTGTCTTTCTTATTGAATTGGTGTTCAGATCTTTGTATTGGGGGTTGGTGTCTCCAGTAGGTTAGTGCTTACAAATACACTAGGGTATTGGTTTCTCCGATAGGTTGGTGTCTACTTCATGATTGTAAATTGTTTATTATTTTTGTGAGGTTGGATTTGGACAATAGATCCAAGTAGCTATTCTCACCTTGGTTTTTCCCATTTCGGGTTTCCACATATATCTTATGTTCATTAAGGTTATGTGTGCATTTGCTCTGCTTGATTAGTACTAGTTGTTTTAGTTCATGTTTTGGAGAAGTAACTAGTGGTAATTGATATTGAAGCAAAGAGTTTTAAATGGATTTTATATACTGATTCAACCCCCCTCTTAGTATATTATATGTCCTTCAATTGGTATTAGAGCCAAGTTACTTTGAACAAACCTAATAGCATGAGGTAGATTCATGATGGCACACTCAGTGGCTCAAGAAGGATTGTCTTCAAATGATGCACCACTCTTTGATAGATCCAACTATTCCTTTTAGAAAGTAAGGATGGAAGCATACTTGATGGCCCTAGGGTTTGAGGTTTGGAAATCAATTGTAGATGGATATGAGATCCATGAAAGTCCTCCAAGAGATTAGGCTAGAAAGAAGGCTTGTGAGAATAATGCTAAAGGAATGCTATTTTATGTGGATTATCTAACTCTGATTTTGTAAAGATCATGCATTGTAGGACAATGAAGGAAGTATGGAGTAAGCTACACAACATCTATGAAGGTGATGTCAAGGTCAAACAAGCAAATCTTCAAACTCATTGAGGTTATTTTGAAATTCTAAAAATGAAGGAAGATGAAAACATTGCCACATTCCTGCTTTAGGTTGATGAGGTTGTCAATTCCATCAAAGGTCTTAGTGAAGAGCTGAAAGAAGATATGATTTGTTAAAAAGGTACTCAGGTCCCTTCCCCAAAAGTTTGATGCAAAAGTTTATGCTATTGAAGAAGCTAAAGATTTGAATACTCTAACTATGGATGAGTTACATGGAATTCTAAATGCCTATGAAATGAGAATTGAGAATGACAAACTTTTAAGGAAAGAGATTGCATTTAAGGTGTCCAAGAAGAAAGATGATCTATATTTAGAAGATGGATTAGATCCAAAGGAAGCAAACTTTATTAGAAAGTTATAGAGAGGTTCTAAAAAGTATGAAGGTAAGTTGCCTTTCAAAATTTTTAATTATGGTGAAGTAGGAAATTTCATGGCTAAGTGTCCATACAAGGAATCTAACAATGATGAGAAAAAGTCATTTCAGAAAGGGAAAAAGTTTAAGAAAAATTAGAAAAGTTTCTTTATTAGTGAGGAAGGCTACTCATCTGATGATGATGACTAAGCCAATTTTGAGAATGAAGGAAAACAATCTATTTTCATGGATATGGAAACCTCTGAAGAAGATATAGAAATAAAATTTAGAATTGATGATGATGTGGAAGTTGACCTTGTGGTATAATTTCTTTGTGTTGGCAAGGAAATCAAAAGTTTGAAGAAAATAATTACAAAATAAGTGAAATACAAAGACAACTTATCTTAGAATATTGAGAAAGCAAAGAAGATGGTCATTGATCTAAAGATTCAAATGGAAGAAGAAAAGAGAATTAAAGAAGTTTTGATTGACATTATTGCTATCAAGAGATAAGGATTGTGAAAAACTTGAAGTAGAGATTGTATCACTAAGGAAAGATCTTGAAATTTAGTAAATCATCAATTGAAGCTAAAGTTTTAGAAGAGTAAGTTGAGATCTTGGATCAGATAATAGAAAGCCAGAGATGACCATATATCAAAATTGGCCTTGGTTCTACAGATATATAAAAGAATAAGGTGACTAAGCAGCATGTGAAGTTAGTTGTTGAGAATCCTTAAGAGAATGGATCTGGAAGTTCAAAGTCTAAAAAATTTGTAGCAATCAATAAAATCAAGGTGCTAAATGATGGTTTTATCCAAGTGCACAGATAAAATAGAAGATTTGAAAGACAAGCTCCAAGAGGACATGGATACAATATTAGTTTCAATCATTCTTTTTTTGGTTATTTCTTTAATTGCAATCATTTCGGTCATAAGGCTATGAATTGTAGAAAGGCTCCAACAAGAAGAAATTATTTTGTTAGCATAAATACATTTGCATTCTTGTATAATTTCAATATCATTTGTCACAAATGCAAAAACTTTGGACATATTTCTAGAAACTGTAGAAACAATTTTGTGAGCTCTCCTATACTAGACCCAAAAGGAAATAAGTTAGAATGTCAAAATATTGAAGGAGATAAAGTTTGGAAAAATAAACCAAACAAGAAAATATCAAAGAAATCCATGGTGTCTCATACAAAATTACATGCTCAAAAGGAGAAGAATCTATGGATTATTGATAGAAAATGCTCAAGCCACTTGACCAGAGACAAGAGAAAGTTCATGCACTTCAAGAAGTTTGATGGAGGATCTATAACCCTTGGTAACAATTTTGTTGTGAGATTACTGGTAAGGATATTTTGAGTCTTGATGGTGGAAAGACAAAAAATCATTATGTTTTGTATGTACAAGGATTGAAGCACAATCTTCTGAGTGTAAGTCAAATGTGTGATACAGGATACAAGCTTTAATTCATTGTTAAAGGCTATGAAATTAGAAAGACCAATACCAGAGAGTTAGTTATAGAAGGAAGTGTAGTGTAGAAAAATGTACTCCTTTACATTTTCACACTTTGTTTGGGTCCCCTCATTTAAATTGGACTTAGGCATTAATAAGCCCTATTTTACATCTACAAGCCTAATAAATTACATTTTCTGAAGGGGAAACCTGACAAAAATTAATGCCAACACATAATACATTACCTTGAGCAATGTGTGTTCTAGGAATAGGGACCTGGGACCCATTCGGGAGAATGGGTCCTCCCTAAGCTTTTGAACCCATTTATAAAACATTTTTTTCGCAGTATTTTTATAATCCCAAATTTAAATTTCAATGTTAGCTTGTAATGTTTAATTTTCAGGAAATTAAGGATAGATACCTATAAATACAAGGTTATTTTATCAAATCAACTAGAGTTTTTTTCATGCCATAAAAAATTAACCACTATAACCCATTCCAACTACCAATTTTTCTCTTGCTAATATACAACAATTAATTTGAATTCAAAAATTCCAAGTCTCTCATTCACAGTTCGGAAAACTTCCTTCATACTCCCTAAGTTTTATCACACACCCCTTAACACAATTAGTAAGATAGAATTTCGTTACTAATCCAATTAAATATTTTATATTATGCACTTTATTTAATTTTACACAATTACTCATTTACTATTTGACACTAAAGACTAGACTTCGAAGAGATAAACACTAACTTGATGGTTATTAGAAAATCTACACAAGTATCTTTGATGAGTTGACGAACTACTAACAAATACCTATTTCCCCTTTTCTATCTACATTTGTTTCCTAATTGGCTAACAAAAGAAATATTATAATAATCCAACTCACACAAAGTAATTATGCTTCACAACAAAATTATAAGTAAATGAAAATAGTTTATTAATTACACTATGAACACCGATATTATCAAATCTTAAACGATAGATTAAATTTGATTTTGAATCACAAACTAATAGTTGACGTTTATTGATAGTTTCTTAACTAGATTTTAAAGTGAATTACTTACATTGTTTTATTTCACGAGAAAATATTTCACAACATTCACTTGAGAAAAATTAAATAAAAGTTCCATTTAAAACATTCTTTATTTAATGATAAATTCATTTATTAATCTAAGTCAAATTTAAATACATATATTACATCCCAATGTATGTAACTTGATAATGAGAGTTTATTTTTATTTTTTGTTTTCTTTAGGAAAGTTTTAAATATGTGAACACTAAGGTTTAATCATTATAACACATTGTTAAATTTTTATTAAGGAATTTAAATGGTAATTTTTAAAATTTCTCAACTTGGAAAGTTCTCAAATGAATTCAATTTTTGTAACATTCTCTTCTTCAACAATAATTAAATAATTATTAAACCTTACATTTAATTATTGTGTTTCAAATTAGAAAGTTTCTATTGATTTTTCATAAATACAATATGGAAACTTCTATAAATTGAAACTACAACTTTTTTTTTAACTTTTTAATTCTTTTTTTTAGACTTGCAAGAATCAGTCGGGTATCTATCCCCCTATAAAATGTAGTGCGCCTGGTAAACTTTTTTCACGTGACCGGTGGTGTTGGCGCAACATGCCCTCCAATACCACGGGGATGATAGAGAGACTAGACCTCATGACCACTAACTTTTAAAATCTTATTGCTAAATCCTTCTTTGTTTTTTTTACTTGCAATTCTTACTTTAATTTATCCTTCTTTTATATATTAATTAATACTTTATTTCTAAGATATTTTTTTGTTGCTATAATTCATGCATTTAATCCTTCTTTAACTATTAATTGATTTTTGTTGTACGAGAGTTTTCTCTTTTATACAGTTTATTTCCAAATTTCATTGTTCAATTTGTAATATATTTTTTTAAAATTTATTTTGTAGGTCAAACAAAACAATGGTGCGTTTACAACTTTCAAATCAGATTTTCATTGATCCTAGAGAAATTTCATTCATAGTTTCCTTCTTGTTTTCAGTATTTTTATTTACATTTACCAACCACTATTATTATTTCAAAATTGTAGTTAAGGTTCCATTTATTTTAAGAATTTTTTTGAGTAAAATTTTATAATCCATTAATGTACGGTTTAAAAGTACTGCTTAACTAATTATTTTCCTCGACTTACTTTAACCTTCTACAATCTATTTAATACATTGCAACACCTGTATGTTTCCTTTTAAAAAATTTAAATACTATTTCACTGATATTATTAATGCTTAATATGGAGTCGTTTATTCTTTAGCTAATAACCTTTGTTCATTTAGCCTCCCTTTAATTGCTTTTATGTTGTGTCAGATTGGTTTGCTTGATGATCTAATTATTTATAAATTTATTAGTCTAAGTTGCAAGAAAAAAACAAATGTAAAGGTTTTCCTTTTTTTTCCCTAAATAATACTAGTAGGTGTGAGGACAAGTTTTCAGATGCCTTGATGGGTTCATGGATGACAACGCATAACAATATCATCACCAAAACTGTAGATTTATTTCTAGCTTTCACAAATTGAATGGAGTTTTCTTTCATGGCTTAAGAAAAAGGTTTTTTTTTGTGTTAAGAAGATCTTGAAACTTCACCGAGAGACTCTACGATGCAAGGTACTTCAAGGGTCGACTAATTGCAAGAAAGGTTTAAAGTTGATACCTACAATTTGACGTTTCTAGATTTACACATATGCAACTATAATTGTTCCGTCCTTAGTCGATCCTCTTGTTGTAGTTGCTATTTAAGTTTGGTGTCATTTTTCCAAAAACCTTTGTTACAAAATAATGTGTCGTCAACAACAACAAATATATTACAAATTATATCATTGGTATTAGTCTACCCTTAATCTAATAAGTTATTGATTGCATATTTCGGCCCCTTGGAAACTCAATAATTAATAAAGATTTGCGAAGTGAGAGATCCCAGATTGTAAACAATCCTCTTTTTGGCATCTATTGAACTAGATTTAATGGTGTACATAATTTACAACACAACAATATAACATAGTTGAGTCTAGTATTAATTCTATTATCTCAAGGTTATCGTAGTTGTTCATTATTAAGTCATAGTTTTCCTTAATATTATACTTCAAATACTTCATTTATCTTTCTCCTTTCTAAAACCCAAACAAGTCACAATTCATAACTATTTAACCTTTCTTGTTCAACAATAGGTATTCAATGTATGTTTTTTTTTTTCTTATTTACAATTTGTGCTTTGATAGTTAATTCTCGGGTAGTTAATGAATATGGGGTTCCTTAAGACTTTATATGATAGGTATATAAAAATAACTTTCCTTCTAATGACAATTAAAGGAAAGTGCATTTTAAAATATTGAAACATTCAAATACATATGCTTACATTAGTAATGCAAACAAATAACAACTCTAATTTATTTTGATCATATACCATTTATGAGAGTAATGAATCATCTTTTAGACCTAAGAGAGATTAAATGTGTTCCCATCTCAAATCAATAATTATCTTGTACTTAAGTATCTTGATTTTTCAACATTATTCCTTTCTATAAATGCTACTTTTATTTCTATTCCTATAAGAGCATAGAGTTGTGCAACATTCCAATGAAACCTCTTGAAAATTCCTTCAAATTAAGTGCAAGTTAGGTATGAAATAAATGACTAATAGAATTCATAGAAAAATTCCCTTTACATGAAATCTTTCCTTTTTGAATCGCAATTGTAACAACTATTTTGAAAAGTCCCTATTTACCAAATATTTTGAAAATGTTTTACAATTCTTGCAAATCTTGAAGTGCATATTACAAGACCAATAAGAACATCTTCTCTTGATTCCAAAACAACATTCCCATTTTAAGACTTGTATAACTCTCAAGTATCTTTAGAAACTCCACAAGAAAACTTGAAAATAACAAAGGATGGAAAAATAACAAAGTACCGATGGGATCTCCTCCCATCCATAGGGTTGTAGAACAACCCACCCTTGAGCATGGGGTAGTCACTTAGCCACTTAACTCAAGAATCATCACTTGTAATACAACATCATTTCATATATGCAACAATCCTCATAACAAGAATTTCACATAAAGTCACAATGCATTTCTACCACATTGGTTTACCCCAAGGGTAAACCACTTTGGGGGAGTAGGGGCTCAACCAGACATGAGGGAAAAAAATATAACATCATAATCACAACATCTCAATAGTACTCCACATGATCTCCACATCAACACCACAACTACACCTCACCAAATCCACAAAAATCACAACCCAATCCACACCCTTATTCCTCCAACCATTATATATCTATAAAATATAAGGGGATACTCTTTTCCATAGATGCAAGGGTACTCATACCCCCAGTAATGGCCATTACCTCCAGTAATGGCCATTACCTCCAGTAATGGCCATTACCTGAACGAGATACTCTTATCCCAAAATGAAAAGCCCCAATGTGAGGGAGCTACTCCCACTCAAACCCCTGCACGTGGAGGACCAAAGGATCCTCTATACAAGAGGGGGTCACCTCCCCTAAGAAAGAACATACAAAAATGGTACAATACATACAACAAGATCCATCACATCAAAAGGAAACCCCAAATAGAAAACCCCAAAAAAAAACCCTCAAATAAAGTTCACTTTTTAAGAAAAAATATTTTTACTATGAAATATTAAAGAAGAATAATACCTCCAAATGCTAGAATCCCAATACTGGTAGACTCTATTGAATGGTTGGTCTCCTCCTCTCTCAAAAAATATTCTTCTCCCAAGATCTCCCCCAAAACAATCCAAGATCACAAAAGTGAAAAGAAAAAAAGGGCAAAGGTAACCCTCTCCTCTCCATGAGGAAGAAGTTTTAAAGAAAAGGGAGAAATAACTCCCTCACATAACCACCTCAACCACTTAACCAACCACCCATTTTCGTCACTCTTATGAGTGGAGACAAAATATGGGTTAAAACACTTTTTAAAATATTACAAATATAAAAAATAACCTAACAACCCGTACCTCTAGGCTCTAGGCTAACTTTTAGCTAATAAAACATTCCCTAGACCCCTTTGAACACACATTAAAATTCACTTTTCTAAAAGTAGAAATTCAAAACTCACATAAAACAAAGTCACATAATACATGATACACACCACACATGAAAACCACATAACACTACATAAAAATCAATAACCCATAGGATCCTAATGACACATGGTGGCTAAGTGAATCCCCTCAATTCCATTGGTATTAGAAATCTCAATTCACTCAACAAGATGTGTCAGTATGATAGACATATATATGTATATAAATCAAAAGAAATACATTACATTTGCATATCATCAAAAATCAACTAATCTAACATAAAATGCCACATATTATTTGTCATTTCAAAATTAACCAATTAACCATATCAATATTATTACATGAACGATATGAAACATTACATCCATAATCACACCATTACCATTGTTACACCCTTTTGTATATTTACCTAGTTACTATTACCTAGCTAGATGAAATACTTGCATATGTGCGTGTGTTTGTAATTTTGATGGAAATAAATGTGATTGTACTTTTTTTGTAAGAATCATTGGAAGTATAATGAATAAATGGTTGATTTAAATTGATGTTATATATGTCTTAATTTTGACTATAGAATATATACTGCAAATGATTGTTTTGCGATCAAATGACTACCTTTCCAAATGTGCCAAGTTGGTTGCAGGTATAGGTTCACGATTTTGGAAGGGAGGGGAGTATCACTCATGAGAATAATTTTGGTTTGGTAACCCTTAATGAGTCTACCTAAGCTCTCACACACTCTTAGATTGGTCAATTCAAGTCAATAGATACATGGAAAAGGTAAGATACCTCGGTTTGGTTGTTTAGGAGAAGTTTTGTTTGATTTTAAGATCATGCCTTGAATTAAGTGTTTGATTTTCTTTGTATTTATGAATACTCCTTTAAGAGTACAATCGACGAGATATATATACATGGGATGCATATATACATACATATATGCTTGCCTACGATGAACTCATACACATGAGTAAAGATGTACATACGTATACATAGATAGATGTATCTACATATGCTTATGGACGGATTACCCATATGCATGGGAACATCGAATGGATAAAGCAACATGTATATATATATATTTGATACGTAAGCAAGAGTTTATATTAATTAATAAAAAATATTTACATAGAATTCCCTCTAGGCAGAGTATACTTGAAATTCCATTACTAGGCCACAAAGAAAACCTTTGAGCCTAACCATAAAATTATAACTGGCACTACACCCACCTTTATGCTAATTTGGAGCCAAAATGTCCATGCAGGGACACACGCCATTCACTGTTTGCACTAAAGACAACCTAAGCAATACCATAGCATATACTATACTAGAATGACAAGACCATTTTTTGACATTGGACTACAAAGACAAACCAAAAAATTTATTATCCAACGCATCCCTCAACTAGAACCCATACCAAACCTGTCCACCTCCAAGAAGCCATTAGCGCATGCAAAGGCTCTAAAATTTGGGACCCAGTGTCTGTGTTGTGAAGGGGGAAGCTTTAATACCCACAATAGATAATCCAAGCCCACTACCACCAATTCCTTGTGAGCCACTAGTGCCATCCCTTTCAGATCTAACAAGAAAGGATAATATTTAATTACCTCTCCTAGTATGTAAAGCAAGCACATATCCCGCGGCCTAAGAATGCCCATTCCTGGGGATGCCGTGTATAATGTAGCCTCCAACCCCACCAGTAAGTCCACATAGAACATCCTCTTCAACAACACTTCATCCTCCTTTTTTCCCAATCTTATTTCTAAAATTGAAGCCAAGAAGTGAGATTATATCTGTGTCGACCCTATATGACTCATCGTCCTCTAGGAATCCCTTCCCCAAAACCATCTTCACTGTAACCATAATGAGAGTATCATACTTTTTTATGATTCTCTTGAGTCACTAGCTTGTGATCAACCCACATAAATCCATCTTCCTTCCAAATCTCATCAAATGAATTGGAGTGGAGGCCCCATTGCTTGTTAGGGTTTTTGACAAAATCTTGACCACAAATTTTGACCTCTCCTCCATGGAAAACCAGCATAACAGAAAGACCCAACACACACCACACCATAAAAATCTAACTTTGGCAACAATGAATGGATTGTGAACCCAATGAATCATCCCACTATAAATTGGGCATATAATTTCCATGCCACACAGGTAGTCAACCCAATACTACAGTCAAAATATTTTCTTGCACGTATGAGGCGAATCATCAAATTCCAATGAGGCCAGTGAACTGACAACCCCAACTCCCAAAGGTGTGCTTTGTATATTGCCTAAAACTTACATTATTGCATGTATGCTATGGTTATATTTGGTGACATCCCTTGCATACCTTTCCATCAAAGCACGTGCCAAACCACCCAATATAGTTGGCGATCCTCAAGAAAAAACAAATCGAGGTGGAAAGTAAGGAGTTCGGAGTATATTGCCAAATGTAACTATCAACGAGATTAATTGTATGTCTTAGAAAAATGAAAGAAACTTGGCCTTTCCACAACTAAAAGTGTGGAAAGGCGCCCACCCTTTCACTCGCAGGTTCCTTATTCAAATCACCACTTCTTTTATATTTTGTCCATCAACCCTCAAGTTTGAAAATAGATCTGCCTTTGAGTTGCCTTCATCGAGGATATGAGTAACAGATACTAGCTCAAATCTATTCATTAGGCCCGATGCTAATTCTAATCTAGCAGCCAACTTCCAATTTATCATTTTACGCAAGCTTAGAGCATTGACAACCAATGAGGAATCACTTTCAATGACAAGATTCTTTATCTTCAACTCTTGGCAAAACTTCAAGCCTAGGATCACAACTTGCATCTCCACCATATAATTTGTGCCCTCTGAGAGAGGCTTAGCTAGTTTTCTGACAACCCTCCCATTCCAGTCTCTGATAATACACCCATCCCCTGAGATGCTCAGGTTTTCACAAGAAGCCCCATCAAAATTTAGCTTATACCATCCTAACATAGGAGGATACCATTTAATGATTTTCCTCATTTCTTGTGTTTTGGAGCCACCTTCCCCAATGAAGGGGGGAATCCACAAGCCATGAAGAATGCAACACATCCTTGCATCCCATTAAGAGAATATGCATTCCCTGGAAACAACCTCTCTTGTTCTAGCATTCACTAATTCCACAAGGAAAGCTTTGATCTTGTTCTGTAACGATTGAGCATGCATTTCTTTTTTTTGAAAAATATGTCTATTTCTCTCTTTCCAGATTTCCCAGAGTAAAATCGAATGGTTGGAAATCCATAGGTAGCTATACATCGCATGTTTGTGCAAAATTGGCTAACCCATAAGAAATTCTAGGAGTTTGTTTGGCATAGTCATTTGCTATTGCAATTTAGATATCAACCATTTCCAACAAATTTGTGTGTAGGGGCAATTCAAGAAGAGGTGATCACTAGTTTCCTCATTTTCCTTCCACAAACTACATCTAGAAGGGCTGCAAAACCCCATCTTAGCAAATCTGTTAGTAGTGGGCACCCACTCTTGGGATGCAACCCAAGTGAAAATTACAACCTTTGGAAGACATATCTTGTTCCAACAAAGATTGCTAGGGAGCTTCACCTCCCCATAGTGATGAGTCAAGAGTCTTTTATATCCTTCTTTTACATTATACTCGCCATTTGGAGAGGTGCTCCACCTTAAGGTGTCCTGACCAGTTCTAAAACAAATGTTGCATTTTTCTAGCATATCTTTGAAAGATTCAATCTCACTAGGCTCAAGACCAAGTCCCCTCACATTCTTCCATTGATACTTTTGTCCCTCTTCCTCCATTTGACTACTAGATAGTCTCTTACATTATCCCCCCATACCTGCTTAGTAACATTCCTGACATTCCCAAGCTCAACATTGTCAGCCAATTTTGGGAGTCCTTCCCAAGAGTCTTCCTAGAAAGAGGCAACACTACCGTCCTTGATTTCCTAGGTTAAGTAATCTGATATCAAGTTTCTGCAACTGCAAATAAAATTCCATACTCTAGACCTGTGGGGAAGCAACCTAGAAGTGAAGATGTTTTCCTTCTCATTTAAATATTTAGCCCTTAAGATCTTCACCCATTTGAGATATTTTTGGTGTGGAGAGCCCAAACCAACTTGGCTCCCAAAGCTTTGTTTTGGTAAAGAAGATTCTTCAGTCCAACCTCGTATCACTCCTTGCATTCATAAACCTTTTCCCATTTTACTAGTGGGTATTTTTATTGGTCCGAATTACTCTACCAAAAAAAAGTTTTTCATTTTCCTGCTTATTAGTTTACATACCCTTGCCAACATCGGAAGGAAAGATGATAAGTATGTCGGTAAAGAAAAGATCACAAATTTGAGTTTTGTGGGGCACCTAGCCCATGATAACCATCTTATTTTCTAGGAGGAAATATTGTTAGCAACCTTCTCCATGATGAAATCCTAGAGTTTACCAGATTGGGTCCCCTTGGCAAGAGGAAGACTGAGGTATTTGCATGGGAGATTTCCTTTCTTAAATTTCAATATTCTTAGGATCTAATTATTCCTCTGAGCTAGGGTGTTGAAAAAGAATACTTTTGATTTTGCAAGACTGGCCTCTGTTCCAAAAGCTAAGGAGTATTTTTCCAAGATTTCCTTGAAGTGTCTTTCTTCCCTTTCCTCATCAATTCCCATCAACATGGTATCGTTTGCGAATTGTTGATGGGTGACATCAGACATTCCACTTGTGATATGCACCCCCTCCACCTTGCCATTGTCTAAGCACTCAAAATGGATCTCCCAAGTGCCTCGGCCATAATGATGAACAAGAAGGGGGAGATGGGATCGCCTTGTCAAAGCCCTTGAGAAACATTGAAAAATACTTCCAGGGACCCATTCAAAATAACAAAAAATTTTGGACATGCAATCCAACCAAAAATCCAATCCAACAATTCCTTGCCAAATCCAAAGGCATCCAAAAATTTGAAGAGGAAACACCAGTTAACCTTATCATAAGCCTTTCAAATGTCAAGTTTGATAAGCATGGCTTGCTTATTCATGGCTTGAATTGAATGAATTTCCTCCTGAGCTATTATGACCCCATCAAGGATCGATCTTGCAGGCACAAAACCAATTTGTTCTTCTGAGATAATGTCTTGTATAATTTTCTTTAGCCTATTCATTGTTGCTTTGGCAAGGACCTTATAAATAGTGTTGCAAAGAGAAATTAGTCTGAATTTTTCTAGGGACTTAGGTTTTTCCTTTTTAGAGATTAAAGCTATGAAGGTATTATTAATCTCTTTGAGCACCTTTCCAGAACTTCTAGAATCCTCAATTTTCTCCGTCAAATCCTTACCCAAAATGTCCTAGCACTTCTAGAAGAATCCCGTAGGGAACCCATCTGGGCCCGAAGCCTTGTCTGGATGAAGTTGAAAAAGTGCAGCTTTGATTTCTTGCTCTGTGAATTTTCTATTCAACATGTTATTTTTCTCTTTTGTGACAATTTTGGGGATGCAAAATTTCTTGTTGCACACCAAGATTGGATCCTGACTAGTCATTCAAGAGATTCTTGAAGAAATCCACCATGTCTGACTTCACCTCAACCTTGTTAAGAACCCTGCCATCACTTGTTTTGATACTTGTTATTTTGTTTATATCCTTGCGTAGTTTGGTTGAATTATGAAAGAACTTTGTATTCTTATCACCAGTAGAAAGCCATAATTCTCTAGACTTCTACCTCCAAAAGATTTCTTCTTTCGCTAGGACCTCATTCATTTTTCTTAGCAACTCCTTTTCTTCCAAAAAGCAGTGATTGTCCATCCCATTTTTAATTAAATTTTTTGATAATTCAAACATCTCCTCTTCAATTTTCCTTTTATGTTTGAATATGTTTTTAAATCAGTCTTTATTCCATCTCTTCAAATTTGAAAGGGAATCTTGTTGGCCCCCTTTCTCCCACAATATCCAGGGCAACGAGAAAGTGATCTGAGCTTGAGCCAGGAAGAATCTTACTCTCTAAGGTAAAAGGAAAGAGACTCAAATCACCTTTAAACAAAACTTTTTCCAATTTTTCTACAATACTACAAAAACCACTCCTATTTGTCCAGGTATACTAGAAATTACCTATTAGCACATCTATCAACTGATTTCTTTCTACAAAACCTTCAAAATATATCTGAGATTGTTTTTTCTTATTACACCACCTTTTTTATCCAACATTTCTGGGATTGCATTAAAATCTCCCCCCAGAACACATAAATCAAAAGATGGGTCACCACAAATGTTATCCAATTCATGCCATACTTTCCTTTTTTGTATGTAGTTGTTAGGCCCATATATATATTGACTAATAGAAAACATAAATTAGAAGCAAAGCTTCTTACCTTGCATGCTATCCAAAACCTTCTAGCAGCAACCTCCTCCACCAGAACATATGGTTTCCATAAAATCAAGATCCCCCTGAAGGCCCTTCAGCATTAACCCCCAAAGTTTTCCAGTGATTCATCTTCTTGCCAAATTTAATCCTTTCTTGTTCACCGAGCTTCATTTCTTGTATCATACAAATATCTACCTGCATTGCTTCCACCTGATGTCAGATTAGGCATCGTTTGTTAGGGGAATTTAGGCCCCTAACATTCTAGGTCACGATTTTCATGGTTGTTCAGGAAGGGCATCACCCTTCCCTACTTTTAACATCTCATTGATTTTCAATTGCCCATTTGCTTCTCCATCCCATTTGAGCTTCTCTTGATTTGGGATTCTCCCCCGCTTCTTGCATGCTCCACAATTAGGAGAGGTTTTGTGATTTTCCTTTAGACCAATGCCCAATTTCTCAGGCTCACTCTATTCTTGCAATGCTACCCTTTGCATCTTGCATGATTTTTGGACAAAGACCTCATCCTCCTGATCAAATCCAACATTATCTAGATGCGATCCAGTGGTCTAATCCTTGAACAAATCATTGTTTCCCAGATTGAGCAAACCACTCTTGGATACCTTGGCCAGTTCCACTAGCTCTATTCCTACCTCCATGAGAGAATTAAGGTCCTCTTCCCTAACCTTGTTACCTAGGAAATCAATTGCTTCCACCACTTTTTGCTCAATCTCCCTCTTTTTTGCTTCAGACACTACCTGACTCACTCCAGGTCCAACCTCGACTCCATGCTCAGCCTCACCTCCAACCTGATCTGGGGTCAAAGATCCCTCCATTGAAGTTTCTGTAGAGGAGCCAGCTAAGTCAACTTGGTCCTGGGTGTGAGGAGGAGGTTCCTAATCACTAGACATTGATTGATTGCGTGAACTTAGAGTTTTTATCAACACATTGTTAGGATATGGGTCCAAAGTCAGTGGTTGAACCTAATTTCCCCACTCCGTAAATAGTTTTATCTCCCACCAAGTTTGACTATTGGGATTTCTGTCCACACATATTCTAATATAGGTACTTGTTTCATTAGGATCTATCCTTTCCTCCTCACACACAAAATCACCCAAGTTGTTTCCAATATCTTCCAAGATCCTCGGGGCCCAAAATTCCAAAGGTAGATCAGGCAATTTGTACCAGTCCTTAATCCTATCCATTTTGTGTTGGAAAAGATCAAAACCTATTTGTCATCTACATATGTAGAAACCACAACCATCCATGATCCAAATACCATTTTCAATTTCCTCCCTAATGTCCTTGAAGGGGAAAATTACCACAAAATATCCTTGCTTCAACGCTTTAAAATCCAAATTATCTCCCTATTTTTCTCTCCACCAACGCATGAAATTGTCCCAATTGAGCCTCATTCCATACCATTTGATAATAAGCCCCAACCTCTCCAACAGATCCTTTTCCACCTCGATTTTATTTGAACTCAATACCATGGTTCGTCTATGCCCAATGTTTGATCTTCTGCCAAAGCCACCACCCCTCCTAGATTCCTCCAATTGCATTCACCTTGTTGCAGAATTAATATTGTTCTCATTTCCCCCACACCATGTATCCTATCCAAGGTGGTGTACCCCATTAGGATTGTGCATAGGAGGCCTTGGTCCCTTGTTTGCATTGTATCTTTGATGAGGGCGCAAACCCGAGACACAGAAAATAACCCACAAACTAGAGAATAATTTTATTATTCAGAAAATGGAGCTTCCTACATGCAGAGGATCTCAAATCCCCAAGTTCTACAACACATGCAAGCTATAGAAAGTTACAGAATAACCCTTTCGCAATATGCGAGCTTGTCCCCAAAAAGTTACCCACAAATTAGAAAACCCGCCCATAAATAGAGCTCCTCAATTGTTTGGAGCCAAAACAACATTCAATTTGAGTTTAGGCGGTTTGGCGCCGAAAATTTACAACATGAAGTTCAAATTTCAAAAGAGCATTTGCAATGGTATCTTCTAGAAAGTGCGCCAACTTCGCGGGGTCATAACTTTTGATCCAGGACTCCGATTCGCGAACCATTCGAACCGTTGGAAAGGTCTCAAAGTCAAGAACGCACTCAAACTTCGCTACGCCAATTTTGGCAAGTTTCGGGGCCATTCCGGAAGCTCTAAGTGCCTCAAATCCCACTCGGAAGATTTTCAGGTGCAAATATGAGAAACTAAAACTGCAATATCTTTCAACCCAGGAATCAAAATGAAAAACTGTAAATTGGGAATTTCATTATGACGAAAAGGGTATCCAAAAATATAAAAACATCTAAAAACTGAGAAAATTGAAATTTAACTATTTTTGGGTGATGCAAGATTGCCCTTACACCATTGGATGCTCTGCATCGGACACGGTAATTTGAGAAGTGACCCATCACGTCTTCAGATGGTTGAGGAAAACCCAACTAGTCAACCGCTGCCTTAGACAGCCAGGATGAATCTTCAACAGGCCTTCCTCTCCATTTCACCGGATATTCTTCATACTGCCTGTTTCTGGTACTCCTTCCCACACGACTATCAAGATTGCTTCAATCTCCTCCTTTTCTGAAGTAGGTGCTAGAATCCTACACTGTTCCATCATTGGTACTTCCTCTGCACCACCTTCATGATACTCTATCAAATCTGAAATGTTGAACACAAGGGAAATGTTGATTCCATC
>VDFB02058242.1:9809445-9931349 GCA_007258455.2 Sequoia sempervirens
AACCCAAGACTTAGAAAATAACCCACAAACAAGAGAATAATTTTATTATTCAGAAAAATGAGCTTCTTACATGCAGAGGATCTCAAATCCCAAAGTTCTACAACACATGCAAGTTACAGAAAGCTACAGAATCACCCTTTCGCAATATGCGAGCTTGTCCCCAAAAAGTTACCCAAAAATTAGAAACCCGCCCATAAATAGAGCTCCTCTTTAGTTTGGAGCCAAAGCAACATTCAAATTTGAGTTTAGGCAGTTTGGCACCAAAAATTTACAACATGAAGTTCAAATTCCAAAAGAGCATTTGCAATTGTATCTTCTAGAAAGTCGCCAACTTGTGGGGTCATAACTTTTGATCCAGGACTCTGATTCGCAAACCGTTCGAACTGTTGGAAAGGTCTCAAAGTCAAGAATGCGCTCAAAATTTGCTACGCCGATTTCAGCAAGTTTTGGGGCCATTCCGGAAGCTCTAAGTGCCTCAAATCCCACTCAGAAGATTTTCAGGTGCAAATCTGGGAAACTAAAACTGCAATATCTTTCAACCCAGGAACCGAAATGAAAAACCATAAATTGGGAATTTCATTATGACAAAAAGGGTATCCAAAAATATAAAAATATCTAAAAACCGAGAAACTTGAAATTTAACTATTTTTGGGTGATGCAAGATTGCCCTTACACCACTGGATGCTCCTGCATCAATCTTTTGTTGTTACCGTGTGGAAACCCCTGATTCCTAGGGTTATTTTTCCCTTTCCATCCTCAACCACCATTCCATCCATTTGGCCACCAATGAAGATTTGAATTTCACCACTTGTCATGTTGCTTCGAAGGTTCATTTCCAGAATGAATCCTTAGATGCTTTGAGGACACCTCTGTTTCTACCTCTTGTGCCCAATTCGTTTGATGAACTCCTCCATTCATCACCTCCAACCTTCAAGACCCATGTCGGGTTTCACTAGATCTACCAATTTTTGCTCCTACTCTACTCCTTCGTGTGCCATCTCTTAAAAATATTTTAGAAACTTCTTGTATATATATTTAGTGTATATATGTTAGTCGATATTATTGCTATTATGTATGTTTGAAGGTAATGTTATATATATGTATACGATGAATATATATGTATATTTGTATGTATATATTAATATATGTGCAAGTATTGACATGAAGGCAACATCCATACAAGTATATTAATATATATATATATATATATATACATATAAATATACATATACATGTGCGATATTAATCTAGATAGTAAATGGATATAAGTTTATGCATTCGAATATTGAATAACGTATATTTATAATCATATGAGTTGATAAATATATATACATATATATATATATATATATAATTGTTGATACAATGAAATGTTTGAATAAACGTTGAATATATATTAAGAACTGATGTTTTAAATGCCAAAGCACGTACTATACATAATATAGCATATAGCGTGCATATCTTATCTAGTGTTAAGTTCAACGATAAACATTTAATATGAATTACCATGCTTTGCAAATGGAACACATCATATTAGAAGGCACATGGAAAAAATTATAAGACATAGTCAAGAGTATTGAAGGCAATTTGAAACACATTTAAAAGCTTTTACTCGGTCTTTAATCTATAAACACAAAACAACATGTAAGAAGTTTATGTGGCACCAAATTATGAATAAATGCATTACTTTAGAAGTCTGTTTTATTAGCTCTGTCCAGTGATGGAAACCAAATTGAATTAGAGAATAAGTCAAGTAGAAGCTGGCATGAATAGAGTTGACCTGCTTGATTATTTACCTTGCATATCTGAGTAATAATCTTGTTGTCCATGAATGAAGTGATCCGCTGTGCTATTTTGCCGAGTCTTAAGTTGAAATTTGCCACATTTTATTTAGTTTTCTGAGTCAAATCAAATGAGATGAGAAGTGTCAATTTATTTACCTTGTTTCTAGCCTGTAGATGCTGATTTTTGTGTATAAATAGAGGCATCCTTTACCTCAAAGGGATGCATATCTACATTTTGTTGTTATTTTCTGTGAGGTACTCTATTTTCTTGAGTTTTGTGAGAGAGTTAAGAGTGTTTTTACAATAGTTTTATTGAGAGATTTTGTGAGAGTAATTTGGGAAGAGTGGGAGTGAATTGTTGCCAAGCTGCAAATTGATTTGAGGAGGCTAGGATTAGAAACCAACTAGATCAAGTTGAATCTTTATACTTACAGGCATGCAGATTCTTACTCTTTTATGCTTGATTGAATTTAGAATGATTATGTGATTTTCTAGTTTTTATTTGGAAAACATATTATCTTTTTAGGGAAAGATTGTTTTCAACCTTCATGAAATTGAAGTCACTTGTTGTTTATAGTTTGGATTCTCTATTACTTGTGTTTTTATACATACTCCATATTAAGGAGTGGTTGTAAGTATATATAGTATTGAATACTTCAATAGAGTGGAGTCTATATAGCTAAATCTAGATTTGAATTGGTAGGTTATGGAAACACTTGTTAAACTTATTAGAAGAGTCATAGTGAACTTAGTATATATAGGTTGTTCTTGGGGTTAAAGATTATCCAATGGAGGGAATTTCCTATGCATAGAATATGAATGGTCTTAACAAATTGAGATAGAATGGTAGGTGAACATGTGATGTCTACTCGAAGCACTGGGTGATGAATACTTCGGAAAAAGTGGTGTAATTCGCCACTAGTTACACTGTCACTTCATTGTGTTACCTTAGAGCATGCTAGTCTGAGATTTTTATACATGTAGAATATAGATAAGTTGTATGGTAAAGTTCTAATTATGTAGGGCACAACACCTGCTCAAGATTGGCTAGTATTTTGTGGTTTCTAGACCAAATCTCTTCATCGAAGGGTGGGTCCATCTTACCATATGTGGTAGATGTGCGAGGGACCGCAATTAGTCCATGGGTGACAAAAAATCACTTGAGTGATGCTTCTCCTCTCAATCGGTGAGCCAAGATTTGAAAGGGGATTTCCTTGACCATTTGTATTTCTAGTGCCAACAAAGCTCAGATGAGCTATGTATGTATCTTGTATTTATTTCTTTGAAAGATGGAAAGTGTATTTTGTATCTAGATCATGAAATCATTTCTTTAGAAATAATGTACATTTTTTTGAATGAAATGAGAAAGATAATTGATTGCTATCATATGTGCATGTTATCTTGTTTTGAAAAGAAAATTTTATCGCTGTGTATGAGATTTAGTTTAAATTCACTTGTGGTAAAACAATAGGATAAATTACTAAGTTGAGCAAGGGGCATGTTACATGTGCTATCAAAGCTACTAGGTTCAGCTCTGGAACCTATGTGCTCGCTATGTTTTCCCTTCCAGTATTATGTGAAATTAATGTTTAGAAAATTCTTGTGTCAGGATGGTGTGTCTTAGGTTAACTAAAAGAAAATAAGTAATCGGTAATGAGTGCTACCTAAGGGAAAAAAAGGAAAAGGAAGTCCTTGTTTGTACCATTGAGGGAGCTAACTATGACAATGCCATCTAGCTAAGTGATACCGAGACAATCAGTCATTCTCTATCACAAATTAGGAAAGAGAAGGATGAGAAATGAAGCCAACTTTAACTATCTACCTCCTGTCTCTTCAGAAAAATTAGACTCACTATCACTTTCTAGGGATATTCCCTCAGAATGTAGTGTCAATCTAGCTATGCTGTTTAGAGACCTTCGAGTTTTACCCATGGTTGAAATAATTGTTATAGCCTCAAGTGGTGAGTCAGAGTGTTATGTACCTCAAAATTATGCATTGAAAGATAAATCCAAGGGATACTATCATTTTTGTGATAGAGAAGAGAAAATTAGAGATGAACAAAAATCTGAGGGGTATACCCCATTAAGCTATGTATCTAAGAGTGAATCTGATGGATACTCTCCTCTTGAATATTTGAATAGTCATTCAATGTAAATGAAAGGAAATTGAAATCCTTATGAATAGAAGAAAGGTTATTTTCTATATCAAAACTTGTGAGAAAAATATAATTTCTTGTGTGTGATTTTTTGCTCTTTTGAATTTTTTTTAATATATTAAGTGAACCATGATAGTATCTAATATAAATGAACCTTCAATATTAAATTTTCTTGAAAGGATGGTGAGAACAAGGAATAATCCTGGAGAAAGTCAGGAAGTTGGACAAGGTCCAGATAATATTGAAACCAAGTTGGATCTCCTCTTGGCCATCATGGATGAAACTAGGGCAAGGATAGAAAATCTTGAACAAGAAGTAAAATGGAAAGAAAAAGAAGATCAAGAAATTCCAATAGGTGAAGAGGAGGAAATACCTAATGAGGATGAAGGAGAGAATTCTCATGACCTCAATCAATCAATTCAACATAGGGAAGAAGAATCTCTATCTAAATATGAAAGTAGCAAAAGAAAACATGTGGCAACTAAGTTGTCTAGATATATGAGAAAAGTTACCCTACCAAAATTTGAGGGAAGTACCAGTAGAGATGAGGCTGGGGCTTGGTTAATTCAAATGGAAAAATATTTTGAGATCATAAAATATTTTGAGGTCACCAAAGCTATTTGGGGTGCTTTCTAGTTAGTGGGAGAAGATTCTAACTGGTGGATGAACAAAAAGATGGAACTTGGTCTTAGTTCCCTAAATTTAATTTGGGATGAGTATGTTAAAATATTTCAGAAATGATGGCTACCCCAACTCTTTTATGACCAAAATTTGACTGATTTCCAAGATTTAAGGAAAGGTGATATGTTGGTGAATGAATACTGGGAAACTTTCACTCATCTTCTGAAGTACATGCCAATGTACTAGAAGGATGAATGATTTTGAATTAGAAAGTTCATCATGGGGATTAATAGCTCAATTGGTGGTGAAGTGGATGTACATGGACTAGCTACTATGGATCTAGTATATGAAAAGGAAGTTTAGCAAGAGTAGAAGCTCAAAGCCATTTCAATCCATCGGGAGAATAGGATCCAAAAGAAGTTCAGAGGGTCTCAAGTAAATCAGGTTCCAAAGAAGTCTACTGGAGCCCAAGAATCTCAAAGGAAAGGAAATAAGGGATCTCATAACAACTGGAATGAACCAAGAAGAGATCACTGAGGAAACAACAATAACAATTTCAACCATATTGGAGGGAATGCCAGTTTATCTAAAAATTTTGCAAGAAGGAAGGGACCAATAGAAGGATGATTTACTTGTGGAGGGGATCATTACTCCACTAAATGTCCCAAAAAACTTCAAGAACACAAGAAAACAAAAATTCTCTTCCCCCACAACGAACTGCATTCCAATAGAAGATCCATGCAACCTTGGACAATCGACAAGATGAATATCAGGTCACACCAGTGGAAACTCTAGGTATTTTGTTTGGAATACCTATATTTGTACTTATTGATACCAGAGCATTAGAAACTTTGGTTTCACCTAGAGTAACTAAACAAATATATAGAAAATCTGGATTTATGGAAAAGTCTTGGGTTGTTGAGTATGCAAACCAGATAAGAGTAACGATGAAGCAATGCTTGTTCAAAGCCAGGGTAGAACCTCCTTTCACAACTAAAGTGAACTTGTACGTATCACCCCTAGGATCTTATGATGTCATACTAGGAATGAATTGGCTATGGAAACATAGAGCCAAAGGGTGATCCCACAATAGTGGTTTACACTTTCTAGGAGATCTTGATTTTTGTTGAAATCACATATTTTTAGACAATATAATGATTTAAGCCTTGAAAAGTTCCATTTAAAGGATTCCAATTGAAGAGGGTTTGATCAAACCACCTTAGATCAAACCCCCTTGGATAGAACCCTACTAGTTTTAAACCATACCTATAATGGAGTCTCCTTTACACCTATCAAAATGTTGATAATAAACCACTTTTGATTTACCTTTTGGGGGATCAAATGAATTAATTTAAAATATATTTTTTGTAAGTATGTATTCCTTATTATAAGCTTCCCAAAAAGTATAATTTTAAATAAATTTAATTTGATTATTATATATATTTTTTTATTTCTTGTGAATGTAGGTTTTTCATCAAAAATCAAGCTCTCTATTCTTCACATGTGGAAAAATAGCAGATTAGCAAAAAAAATCTGAAAACTATCTATGCACTAGATATTGATGTCCTTGATCCAACAAAAAAAATTAAATTAAATTTTGATACATACAAAAACAGTTATGTTTTAGCTAGTAAATCGTGTCTAAATTATAACTGGTTTGACTTTGAAACTTAATTAAGAAAAAAATATTCAATGAAATGCTATAAAACCAATTCCATGCACTAGATATCATAGTTACAAACCAAAATTAAAAATAAAATAAAAATTATCCTTCATAGAAAAAAAGTTATGTGTTAGCCAGTAACGCCGCTCTTTAAACATGGTGTTTACTGTTAAAAACTAGTTTTCAAAGGAAATGGAAAAAGAAGTGCAATCTAATTCCAAAATTTTTGTAAAAAATATATTTAGAATCTAGAAACAAAATTTCACAAATCACTAGTTTGCATCATCTTCAAATTCCTCACAGTTTAGCCGATATAGGTGCCCGAAAGTGGAGATTTAGTTAAAAAAATCAATTCAATGTCCAGTTTGGCCAAAAATTGTAAACCAGTATTGTGGGATCACCCCAAAGTAGATTGTCATTCCAAGGTAGTAGAGTGCCTTGATGATCTAGGAAATTGGGTGACGTTGCAAGGAACACCAAGAGAGATTAAGTTGCAATAGATTTCTTCCATGCAAACGCTTAGAGAAAAAAAGAAAGGTTTCTAACTATTTGCAGTCAAAATAGAAGAACTCAAGGAAGTCACTCCTCAAGATAATGTCATGGATTGTGAACCATAAGATTCTCTAGAGATTGAAGAAGGAGAAATGATGGAATTTGGAGAAACAGATATGGAGAAATATCAAATTTACAAAAATTTGTAAACGTATTTCCAGATGAGTTACTTGGATTACCTCCCAAAAGGGTATTTGATTTCTCTATTGACATTGTACCAGGATTTGAACCTATATCCAAGGTGCCATATAAAATGACTACTATGAAATTAATGGAACTCAAGGAACAGGTGGAGGAGTTATTATCTAGGGATTGATAAGACCCAATGCTTCACCCTAGGGAGTGCCAGTGATCTTCGTGAAGAAGGATGGAAAACTACACTTGTGTATTGATTATTAGATGCTTAACAAAGCTACAATAAAGAATAAATATCTATTGCCATGTATCGATGACCTTTTTGATCAGATGCGAGGAGTGGTTGTGTTTTCACAAATTGATTTATGATCAGATTACCATCAATTGAGAATCAAAGATGAAGAAATTTTCAAGACTTCCTTTAGAACTAGATACAGACATTATGAGTTTACAGTCTTACCTTTTAGACTTACTAATGCACTTGCGACATTTATGAACCTAATGAACAATGCTTTTAGGGATTGTTTGGATAGGTTTTATTAGTATTCTTGGATGATATCTTAATTTATTCCAAGAATGAAGAGGAGCATTACAAAAATTTAGAGATAGTTCTCCAATAGTTAAGAGAACAAAAGTCATATGGAAAACTCTCTAAGTGTACTTTCTTTCAGAAGGTGTAGTTTTTGGGTCACGTAATTTTGGTTGAGGGAATTTCAATGGATCTAGCTAAAATAAAAGTGGTGCTAGAATGGCCAGTACCTAAGAACGTACGAGAGGTTAGAAGTTTCATGGGTTTGGTTGGATAGTATTGGAAGTATGTTGCAAACTTTTCCAAGATAGCTTTTCCTATTACTTCATTGCAAAGGAAATGAAAGAAGTTTTAGTGGACAAAAAAATGTCAAGTGGCATTTGATCTACTCAAGGAGAAGTTGACTAAGGATCCGATATTGAAGGTACCAGATCCAGAGGGTGACTTCACTGTCATCATGGATGCATCAAGAAAAGGAATAGGTGGAGTGTTGATGAAAGAAGGGTAGGTCATAACTTATAAATCAAGAAATTTGAATCCCTATGAGAAAAATTATGCATCACATGATTTAGATTTAGCAATAATTGTTCATGCATTATAGATGTGGAGACATTATTTGCTTGGAAAGCCATTTGAACTAAAGACTGATCATAGTGGACTTAAGTATTTATTTTCCCAACCCAATTTGAATGCATGACAACAAAGATGGTTAGAGTTGATATCTAATTATGACTTCAATATCAATTCCATCAAGGGAGAAGAAAATTGGGTTGCCGATGCCCTAAGTTGTAGAAGACATATCACTTCAATGGTGTCCATTCAAACTAACTTTAAGGGACAAATATTGCAGAAATACAAGGGTGACAAGTACTATGAGCAAGTTAAGCAAGAACTCATGTATAATTTGCAAGATGCAAGGTATGAATGATTTCATTTTGAACCTAGTGGATTTTTAAGGTTTAAAGGAATAACTTATGTGCCTAATTCTGAAGAGTTGGGAAATCTAGAGTGGAAAGAAGTGCATGAAGCACCATATTCTAGACATCCAGGTGTGACTAAGATGTTGGCTAATGCGAAGCCATTGTATTTATGGGAAGGGATGAAAGGAGACACTGCTAGATTTGTAGCAAGAAGCTTAGAGAGTCAAAGGGTGAAAGTTGAACATCATCACCCAACAGGTCTTTTGTATCCTCATGATGTTCCTAAGAGGAAGTGGCAAGTCATTAGTATGGACTTTGTGCAAGGTCTTCCTATGTCAAGGAATAAGTGTTGGATATTGTGGTTGTGTTGTTGATATGTGGTTGTCATTGATGTCAACACTATTAGCATTAAGGTATTGAAGGTTGTATATGTCGAGGATAATGAAAAATTTGTTAAAGTGTTGTAGGTTCCTAGTGGAACAGTGAAGGTCATGAAGGTGTTTTTCTCAATACGTTGAAGATCAGTCACTGTGGATTAAAGGGTTTATTGCTGAGTGTATCTAGTTTTTCCAGAGGTCTGCGTGAAGATTTTCTTTTGTTATGAATAGTTGTGTTCTGACAGTTTTTCCGTGGTTTCAGTTCATTTTCCTGATTGAAGTTGGAGTGATTCTAATAACGTCAGTTGTCGTGGATGTTCCTCTATTGGTTCTTGATGCTCGTGGATGCTTCTAGATCATGCTCTATCTTTGTTGCACATCCGTGTTGATCGGTGTGCTCGTGGTTAGTGATTTTTCTCTTGTGTGTTCGAGCTTTTGTGTTCTTGGCCGACATGGTGGTTGTAGCGTGTTGTGGATCCTTGAAGATTGAAATTTGAATGTTTGGTGTGCTCGAGGATGTTGTTTTGGGTCACAACATAATATTGGCTGATGGTGTTTGATTCACATTGAAAATTTATTTGTAAATTTGGGCCAACATTGTAGGTATGTTTTATATTTTCACATTTCTTCTAGCCGACGAAGTTTTTGATGTAATTCAATGTTGTGGATATATAAGAGCGATTGTTTGAGAAAATTAAAGTGTGTATAAGTGTGAATGTATGCTAGAGAAAGTGCAGATGTGCAAATAATGTTCTAATCATTCGATTGCAGAGCAGAGTGTGAAGTAATTTGAGAAGAGTGTGAAGAAGTTTGAGCGAAGTGTGGAGTGTTCCTATGCTTAACGAGAACTGTAATTAGGATTTTATAGAAGCTATTTTCTCAGTTCATACCCTGCGAATCTAATCTGAATTTCTGTAAGACAATGTGTCTTCTCTAGGTAGTGATCCCTCTTGTATTTGAGCAGTGAGCTCTAGGTAGTGTGCCTGAATGCATGTGCATTCCTATTATTCTTCTTATACTTTTAACAAGGTATAATATTATGGACTGACATCCACTGTGGTTTTTCCACTAACAGGGTTTCCATGTAAAAATCTTGGTGTTCTCTGTGTTTTTGATGTGTTGATTGTTATGGTTTATTGTTCATTAACCAGATCTAAGATTAAATTAAGTTAAGTGTGAAAAGTTCAATTATTCTGTGACAACTGATTCACCCCCCCTCTCAGTTGTCTGTCCTTGTTTTTCCAACAATTGGTATCAGAGCAGGTTCCTCTAAAGAAGTTTAAAAGCTTGAGGTGATCCAAGATGGCATGATACAAGAAGGATAGTCCTAGATTCGATGGAACAAATTACACTTTGTGGAAAGCTAGAATGGAATGTCATTTGAGGTGTATTGGTGAACCCTTTTGGAATATTACAAAGAAAAGATATGTTATTCCTCTGAATGGTCCATTCACTCCTGATGAGATTAAAGAGGTTGAGACTAATATTAGGGCTATTGAAGCTTTGTTGAGTGCTTTGACAAATTCATAAATGAAAAATGTGATGAATTTGAAGACAGTTCAAGAGATTTGGAAGAAGCTAGAGACTTTGTATGAAGGAGATGCACTTGTGAAGGTCGCTAAGCTAACAATCTTGAAAGGTAAGTATGAAAATTTGAAGATGGGTGAAGATGAAAATATTTCTTCTTTTATGCAAAGAGTAAATGAACTTGTGATGGGTATTAGATGTGTCGGTGGTACCTTGGATGAACAAGAAATTGTAGCTAAAGTGCTGAGATCATTGCCTCCCTCCTACAAATCTAAGATTCATGCTATTGAAGAGCTTAGATCAGTAACAACTGTGACAAGAGATATGCTGATTGGTAAACTTGTTGTCTTTGAGTTGAGTGAATTTGGTGATTCTGCCCCTAAGACTGAATCTGCATTTAAGGCCACTGTATCCAGAAGAAATAAGAAAAGATATGATCTGGGAGAAAGTTCTAGAAAAGCATTCAAGTATGAGGAAGAGATGAAACAAATTGAAGATGAAGAAAGAGAGGTAGAAGAACTGGAAGCACTAATTGTGAAGAAAGAAGGCAGTGGACAAGGTAAGTATAAAGGGAATTTTCCTATCAAATATTTCTCTTGCAATAAAATAGGTCATTTTGGCTCAAGGTGTCCTGAAAGAGTTCCTAGGTCTAAGAACTACAAACCAAAATTTCAAAAGAAATGCTATTTTGCTGAAGAAGGTGTGATTGATGAAGAATCTAATAAAGATGGAAATGAAGATGAATGGGTTTTCATTGCTATAAAGGAGAATGGTCTGGTGGCTACTGAGTTTGTTAAAGTTGAGAAAGCTCTTGCAGCCCGAATTGAAGAAAAGGATGAGTGGGTCATTGGAAGTGGATGCTCACATCATATGACTGGTGACAAAAGAAAATTTGTAAGTTTGGAGAAATATGACAGTGGGGTTGTAAGATTTGGAGATAAAAATTCTGGTGTGATTCATGGCAAAGGATCTATTTGTCTTGGTGGTAAGCACAACATTGATGATGTCCTTTATGTTGAAGGCTTGAAGCATAATCTGTTGAGCGTTGGACAGATGGAGGATAAGGGTTATGATATTCAGTTAAAAAATGGAAGATGTAGGATACTTGGAAGTTCTGGAAATGTAATTGCATCAGGTACACAAACAAAAGGTAATATCTTTCACCTGAATGCTGCTAGTGAAATTTGTTTAATTGATCAAGTATATGAAAGCTGGTTATGTCATAGAAGGTTGTGTCATGTGAATTTTGATAACATTGTCAAGGTAAGTTCCACTCAAGCAATAAGAGATCTACCTAAGCTAGTGAAGCCTACTAACACAACATGCAAGGAATGTTAGATGGGAAAATAGACTAGAGTTTCTTTTTAGAGCAAACAACATCATTCTAATGGAATACTAGAGCTGGTGAATATTGAATTGTGTGGTCCCTCCAGAGTTAGAAGTCTACAAGGAGAAAGGTACTTTATGTTGCTTATTGATGATTACTCTAGGATGATATGGGTTGCTATCTTAAGAGAAAAATGTGAAGCATTGTAAAAGTTCAAAAGTTTCAAAGCTATGGCAAAAAATGAGATAGGTTTGAAGATAAAATGTCTAAGGTCAAGAAGATGTGGTGAGTTCACTTCCTGGGAGTTCAATTATTTCTGTGAAGAGCATGGAATCAGAAGATAGTTATCTGCTCCCCAAACCCCTCAACAAAATGGAGTTGTAGAGAAAAATAACAAAACAATTCTAGATGCTGCTAGAACAATGATGATTGAAGGAAATGTTCCTCATATCTATTGGGGAGAAGCTGTAAACTCTATTGTGTACACTCTAAACTGGGTAAATGTCAATGGTATTTCTGGTAAGACTCCTTTTGAGCTATGGTTTGGTTATAAGCCTACTGGTAAATATTTCAAGATCTTTGGAAGCAAGTGTTATATTAAGAGAGATGAGGACATAGGAAAGTTTGATGCAAGAAGCGATGAAGGAATCTTTCTAGGTTACTCTACTAAAAGCAAGGCCTACCGATGCTTTAATAAAAGATTGAGGAAAATGGTTGAAAGTGAAAATGTCAGAGTTGATGAGGACTCTGCTAGATCATCTAGATACTGTGGATATGATTCAGATGACCAGCATGACAATACATACCAAGGGAAGAATGCTTAGACAAAAAATAAAATTCAAATTGTTCTGGTAAATCAAGAAAGTCAGGAAGGAGAAACAAGTGGAAGTGTAGAATAAAGACCAGAAGAACCAAAAGTGCAAGAAAACCCTAGAATTCTGAGGTATGTAAGGCTAAATCATTCTAAAAATCAGATTATAGGAGACAAGAATAAAGGTGTGCAAACTAGAAGAAGGATTGCAGAAGAGTATTGTCTGATTTCCAAGACTGAGTCTAGCAATTCCAATGAAGCTTGTAATGATGAACATTGGATGGAAGCTATGAAGGAAGAACTGATGCATATTGAAAAGAATGATACATGGATTCTTGTTCCCAACCTAAGGATAAAAATGTGATTGGTACTAAATGGGTCTTTTGAAATAAGTTGAATGAAGAAGGTGAAGTGGTCTGGAATAAAGCAAGACTAGTATGTAAAGGGTATTCACAAATGGAAGGTATTGAATTTGAAGAAACTTTTGCCCCTATTGCCAGAATTGAAGCTGTAAGATTATTTCTTGCTTATGTTGCATATAAGAACTATAAAGTTTATCAAATGGATGTGAAGTCAACTTTTCTAAATGGTGAGTTAGAAGAAGAGGTGTATGTTGAACAACCAGATGGATTTCAACTGATTGACAAGGAAGACATGGTTTTCCGATTTGAAGAAAGCTCTGTATGGACTCAAGCAAGCCCCCAAAGCTTGGTGTGCTAGAATGGATAAATACTTACTAAAGCTTGGATTCAATAAAGGTACTACTGAAAATGACTTGTATTTTAAGTTGGATCATGATAAAGAGTTGATTATTGAAGTCTTTGTTGATGACATTATTTTTGGAGGAGATGATGATATATGTATGAAGTTTGCTGATGAAATGAAAAGTGAATTTGAAATGAGTATGATTGGAGAGATGAAGTTCTTTCTGGGATTGCAAGTCACTCAATTAGACAATGGAATTTTCATATCATAGTCCAAATATGTGAAAGAGTTACTAAAGAAGTTTGGCATGGATGACTCAAAGCCTGTTGGTACACCCATGGTAACTGGATGCAAGTTAACAAAAAATGATGATTCTCCCAAGGAAAATAAAACAAGATATAGGTCAATGATTGGCGGATTGCTCTACTTAACTCAGACTAGACCATACATCATGAATGTTGTATGTATGGTTGCTAGATATCAAGCTGACCCAAAAGAATCTCATGTGACTGTTGTAAAAAGAATTTTTAGTTATTTGAAAGGGACAATTGATTTTGGGCTTTGGTATGCTAAAGATGACGATCTCACTTTGAGTGCCTATATTGATGTGGATTGGGAAAGAGATGTAGATGACAGGAAAAGTACTAGTGGTGGTGCCTTATTCCTAGGGAAGAAGCTGCTGTCTTGGTTGAGTAAAAAGAAGAATTTCATTTCCCTATCTACTGATGAGGCTGAATATATTGTTGCTACAAATAATTGTACTCAAGTGTTGTGGATGAAACATATGCTGAAAGATATCAGAGTAGTGTATGATGAGCCTATTGTTATATATTGTGATAACTCAAGTGCAATAAACATATCAAAGAATCCAGTGCTACATTCTAAGACCAAGCATATTTCAATGCAGTTTCATTTCTTGAGGGAGAAAGTGAGTGAGAAAGAAGTCAAACTAGATTATGTACCTACCAAAGAGCAGATTGCAGACATTTTCACCAAGCCATTGCCAAAGGATACTTTTGAGTATCTCAGAGGGATGCTAGGGGTGATTACCCCTCCTGATATGAACTAGAGATGGATTGTATTGCATCAATCCATGCATTTCTTGATCATAATTCTGATCCGGATTGATGTTTTCGAGCCTACTACTCAGGGGGAGTAGTCAAATGTGAAAATATGTGGTTCAAAGCTTGTGCACATAAAGAAAATGCTTCTCTTTGCCATTGATGTCAAAGGGGGAGAAGTGCAATGTGAAAAACTGCTGATTATCTAGGGAGAAGAGCCCTGTGAGAAGATCATTGAGAGTTGTATTAATGGTATTTTTCACATCATGTGTTGCCATCAATTCCAAAGGGGGAGATTGTTGGATATTGTGGTTGTGTTGCTGATATGTGGTTGTCATTGATGTCAACACTATTAGCATTGAGGTATTGAAGGTTGTATATGTCGAGGATATTTAAAAAATTGTTAAAGAAAGTGTTGCAGGTTCCTAATGGAATAGTGAAGGTCATGAAGGTGTTTTGCTTAGTACGTTGAAGATCAGTTGCTATGGATTAAAGGGTTTATTTCTAAGTGTATCTAGTTTATCCACCGAAAGTTTCAAAGGTCTGTGTGAAGATTTTCTTATGTTATGACAATTTTTCTGTGGTTTCAATTCATGTTCCTAATTGAAGTTGGAGTGATTCTAGTAATCTTGGTTGTTGTAAATGTTCCTTTGTTGGTTCTTGATGCTTCTAGATCATGCTCTATCTTTGTTGCACATCTGCATTGATCGATGTGCTCATGGTCGGTGATTTTTCTCTTGTGTGTTCGAGTTTTTGTGTTCTTGGCTTACATGGTGGTTGTAGCGTCTTGTGGATCCTTGAAGATTGAAATTCGAATTTTTGGCGTGCTCGAGGATGTTGTTTTGGGTCACAACATAATATTGGATGACGGTGTTTGATTCACATTGAAAATTTATTTGTAAATTTGGGCCGACATTGTATGTATGTTTTATATTTTCATATTTCTTCTGGCCGACGAAGTTGTTGATGTAATTCAATGTTGCGGATATAAGAGTGATTGTTTGAGTGAAGTAAAGTGTGCATAAGTGTGAATGTATGCTAGAGAAAGTGCAAATGTGCGAATAATGTTCTAATCATTCGATTGCAGAGCAGAGTGTGAAGTAGTTTGAGAAGAGTGTGAAGAAGTTTGAGCGAAGTGTGAAGGAGTGTTTATGTGCTTAACTAGAACTATATTTAGGCTTTTATAGAAGCTATTTTCGTAGTTCATAACTTGTGGATCTAATCCAAATTTCTGTAAGACAGCGTGTCTTCTCTATGCAGTGAGCCCTCTTGTATTTGAGTAGTGAGCTCTAGGTAGTGTGCCTGAATGCATGTGCATTCCCATTATTCTTCTTATAATTTTAATAGGGTATAATATTGCGGACTAACATCCACCGTGGTTTTTCCCCTAACAGGGTTTCCACGTAAAAATCTTGGTGTTCTCTGTGTTTCTGATGTGCTGATTTTTATGGTTTATTGTTCATTCATTAGATCTAAGATTAAATTAAGCGTGAAAATTTTGAATATTCTTTGTCAACTGATTCATCCCCCCCTCTTAGTTGTTTGTCCTTGTTTTTCCAACAATAAGCACAATGCCATTTTGGTGGTAATGGAAAAACCTACCAAAGTAGCGCATTTTATTCCCGAAAATTTAATAGATGGAGCTCCTGTCATAGCTCAAAAATTCATTCAAGAGGTGTTTAGATTACATGGGATTCCTAAAAATATTATCTCAGATAGGGATGCTCGTGTGACATCTAGGTTTTGGAAAACCTTTTTCTCCTCACTTGGAAAATTGAATATAAGTTTTACATATCATCCAGAGATGGATGGGAAAATTGAAAGGGTGAATCGGGTATTAGAAGACCTACTGAGAATGTATTGCATGGATCATCAATACAAGTGAGAAGATTACTTGTCTTTGTGAATTTTGCGTATAACAATTCCTATCATTCTATGATTAAGGTGGCTCCTTTTGAAGCATTGTAGGGTCAAAAATGTAAAACTCCTATAAGCTAGGATAAGCTTGAGGATAGGATAAGTCTTGGACTAGAGATGTCAGACATGGAAGAGCAAGTGGGAATTATTAAGCAAAGGCTAGCTAAATCCAATGATAGGAAAAAAAGCTATGCAAATTCTAAGAGAGTACCTCAAAAATTTGAAGTAGGATAAAAGGTGTTGTTGAGAGTAAAACCTCAAAAGAGTTCCATCAACTTTGGAAAATTATCCAAACTAGCTCCATGATACATAGGTTGATTTGAGGTTCTAGAGGAAGTAAACCCTGTTGCTTACTGAATTGCGTTGCCACTAGCTCTTGCTCGGATGCATAATGTCTTTCATGTCTCATACCTAAAGAAGTATAAACTAGGTGGTAATCATGCCATTCATTAGAATGATTTACAAGTACAGGACTCATGAGTAGTAACAATCAAACCTATTAAGGTGCTCGGAATGTGTAAGCTTCGCTTACGTAACACAGAGGTTATGCAGTGCAAATTCCAGTGGAACCAGTACACAAAAGAATCTGCTACTTGGGAAGACTATGCTAAAATGGAGAAAAAGTTTCCACATGTTTTACATGCATTTGATAGATCTTGAAAACAATATTTATGTGATGTGTTTAATGTTTTATATCTATGTTTACTACAAAATATTATCGGGGATGATGATTCAAAATGGGGGATATGTTACACCCCATTGCATATTTACCTAGTTACTATTACCTAGCTAGATGAAACACTTGCATATGTTTGTGTTTGTAACTTTGATGGAATAAATGTGATTGTACTTTGTTTGTAAGAATCATTGTAAGTATAATGAATAAATGGTTGATTTAAATTGATGTTATGTATGTCTTAATTCTAACTATAGAATATATACTAAAAATGATTGTTTTGTGATCAATTGACTACCTTTGCAAATATGTCAAGTTGGTTGTAGGTACAAGTTCACACCTCCAAAAGGGAGGGGAAGTATCACTCGAGAAGAATTTTTGTCTAGTAACCCTTAACGATTCTAACTGAGCTTTCACACACTCACTTTTAGATTAGTCAAGTCAAGTCAATAAATAGAGGAAAAAGGTAAGATACCTTGGTTTGGTTGTTTAAGAGAAGTTTTGTCGATTGTGAGATTATGCTTGAATTAAGTGTTTGAGTTTCTTTGTATTTATGAGTACTCCTTTAAGAGTACAATCGATGAGATATATACAAAGGATGTATTTATACATACATGTATGCATGTCTATGATGAACTCATATACATGAGTAAAGACGTACATAAGTATACGTAGATAGATGTATCTACACATGCTTATGGATGGATTACCCATATGCATGGGAACATCGAATGGGTAAAGTGACATGTATATATATGTGTATATATATATAGTGTATATATGTCAGTTGATATTGTGGCTATTATGTATGTTTGAAGGTAATGTTATATATATATATGTATACATGTATATATATATTGATATATGTGTATGTGTTGATGTAAAGGCAACGTCCATACAAGTATATTAATATATATAAATATACATATGTATGTATGTATATATATATCTATAGATATATAATAACATGTTAAGTTATTTTTATATATATGTATAATAGAATATATATATATATATATATATATTATTGTTGATATATAATGTAATGTTTGAATAAGCACTGAATATATATTAAGCGTTGATATTTTAAATGCCAAAGTGCATACTATACATAATATATCATATAGCACACACATATTATATAGTGTTAAGCGCAACAACAAATAGTGTGCATTAAAGGCAATGTTGTAAACATTTAATATGAATTAACATGCTTTGCAAATGGAACACAACATATTAGAAGGCACGTGGGAAAATATATAGGACATAGTCAAGAGTATTAAAGGAAATTTGAAACACATTTAAAAGCTTTGAATTGGTCTTTAATCTATAAACACCAAACATCACATAAGAAGTTTATGTGGTGAAAAATTATGAATAACTGAATTACTTTAGAAGTCTATTTTATTAGCTTTGTCCAACGATGGAAACCAAATTGAATTAGAGAATAACTCAAGTAGAAGTTGGCATGAATAGAGTCGACCCGTTTGATTATTTACCGTGCATATCTGAGTAGTGTTCTTGTTGTCCATGAATGAAGTGACCCACTATGCTATTTTTCTAAGTCTTAAGTTAAAATATGCCACCTTTTATTTACTTTTTTGAGTTGAATCAAATGCGTTGATAACTATTGATTCATTTACCTTGTTTCTAGCCTGTAGATGCTGATTTTTGTGTATAAATAGAGGCATCTTTTACCTAAAAGGGATGCATATCTGCATTCTACTATTATTTTCTATGATATACTCTATTTTCTTGGGTTTTGTGAGAGAGATAGAGAGTGGTTTTACAAGAGTTTTATTGAGAGACTTTTTGAGAGTAATTTGGGAAGAGTGAGAGTGAATTGTTGCCAAGTTGCAAGCTAATTTCAGGAGGCTAGGATTGGAAACCAGCTAGATCAAGTTGGTTCTTTATACTTATAGGTATGCAGATTCTTACTCTTTTATGCTTGACTGGATTTAGAATGATTATGTGATTTTCTAGTTTTTATTTGGAAAATATATATTTTTTTAGGGAAAGATTGCTTTCAACCTTCATGAAATTGAAGTCACTTGTTGTTTATAGTTTGTATTCTCTATTAGTTTTGTATTTGTACATACTCCATATTAAGGAGTGGGTGTAATTATATATAGTATTGAATACTTCAATGGAGTGGAGTCTATATAGCTAAAGCTAGATTTGAATTGGTAGGCTATGGAAACACTTGTTAAACCTATTAGAAGAGTCATAGTGAACTTAGTATATATAGGTTGTTCTCAGGGTTAAAGATTATCTAATGGATGGAATTTCATATGCACAAAATATGAATGGTCTTAACAAATCGAGTTAAAATGGTAGGTGAACGTTTGATGTTGACTTGAAGTACTAGGTGATGAATACTTTGGCCAAAGTGGTGTAATTCACCACTGGTTACACTGTCATTCAATTGTGTTACCTTAGAGCATGCTAGTTTGAGATTGTCATACACGTAGAATATAGATAAGTTGTATGGTAAAGTTCTAGTTATGTAGGGCACAACACCAACTCAACATTGTCTTGTATTTTGTGGTTTCCAGATCAAATCTCTTTGTTGAAGGGTAGGGACATCTTACCATATGTGGTAGATGTGTGAGGGACCGTAGTTAGTCTGTGGATGGCAGAAAAACACTTGAGTGATGCTTCTCCTCTTAGTCAACAAGCCAAGATTTGAAAAGGGATTTCCTTGATCATTTGTATTTCTAGTGCCAAAAAAGCTTAGATGAGCTATGTATGTATCTTGTATCTATTTCTTTGAAATATGGAAAGTGTATTTTTTATCTAGATCATAATTCATTTCTTTGGAAATAATGTACATTTCATTGAATGGAATGAGAAAGGTAATTGATTGCTATCATATGTGCATGTTATCTTGTCTTGAAAAAGAATTTTTTTTATCACTATGTGTATGCCATTTAGTTTAAATTCACTGGTGGTAAAACAATAGGAGAAATTACTAAGTTGAGCAAGGGGCATGCTACAACCACCCATAGCAATCATGTGTGCATCATCTATTAGATGCCTCAATCAAAAGATCACATTAGAGGATGCTGTATCAATCAAGGACAAATCGTAGATAGCTAACATGCATAACTCCTAACTCTTTATTATCCACAACAATTGAATAAAAATCAAGCACCAACCTATACCTACTGATCATCATCAAATCAATAGCCATATGAAAATAAAATAGTATCTAGGAATATAAAATTGCTTTCATATTCACATAAAATTAATCATCAGATAAATATAAGGAAACTATAATAGTTATTAATTAGCTAGGTTCCATAATCTATTCCACATCCATGATATTCCTTATAATCTTAAGAACATAAAACCATTCCTATGTAAACCAAGCTATCACTTGTAAAACTTTAGAATAAACTAACATCCCCAAAAACTCTTAGATAGTCAAATCATATTTAACTTGAACATCAAATAAGAGTCAACATAGATGAGGTTGTTGAGATTATGGATGCATAGTCCCTAAAGTTGCAGTCTTCAATGGAGGACCTTTTCCAGGAAAGATAATCAACCACACATAAAGTGTTGCAACTAGGCATGTGCAATAGAGATTCTATTGATCTAAATTATGAGATTGGATGATTACAAATGTACAAAATGCCCTGAATATATAGGCATGAGAGAGATGCAAGATGATGTTTCCATGTGTCATGATTTAACAACATGTGACACCATGTGAACCCTATATAGGAAATTATTAAATGTTGAGATAAGTTCTAGAAGGACAACTCATCTTCTAGAAGGAATATTATCCCTACAAACAAGGAAGGGTGAATTACCCCATTATTAAATGATTTATTAAAAATGCAACCTAGGACCAAATTATGCAAGACCTAAGTTAACTTATGCTAGTGTAATAAATAATTAATTACACTAACATAGGTTTCACAGGTTTTCAATTATATTTTTGAGATATCAATCCTAAGAGAAAATATTATGATCAAGGGAATTCAAGAGCAGATTTATCACTAATTTATTGCAGCAATCAAGATATCAAGCATCATGTCAAATTCTTTTGCAAGCATGCATGTTTTTGGAGCTAACATTGTGTTGTAGGTTTTAAGATCCAAGTCTCTATTCAAGTCAAGATTCAATAATCAAGATCCACATCCATTAAAGCTATTTCATGCAAGATCAAGATCGAGATTTCATTCCTTCAAGGATCTCCATTCAAAGGTTTATTCAAGGGTTTGGTGAGTTGCAACATAACATTGTTCATTCATCATTCCTTTCATGTTTCATTATTTCAATTCAAGGTTTAATTACCAAAATGGGGTTTGACCAAGGAAAACCCCCATTCACCAAAAAAAAACAATTTTTCCCCTATTATGTATATGCAGGTTCATAGGTTGAAGAAAAGTTGAAGTTATCAAAAGAGAAATTTTGTAAAGTTACATTTGTTGTCAAGCCATGGAAACTCAGATCCTGAATTTATTTTTGGATTTCCAATAGTGGAATCTAGGGGAATTGAGAGTGCATACATCAGAGCAGAGGACCCAAAAAGTGATTTCAAAAAGCCCTATAAAGGCCCATTCATCTATATGTGAATGAATCCTTGACAGCCTTTCGAAACAAGCTTTTTATGACAGGTGCAAAATATTCAAACCTTCCTAGATCTGCCAAAACTTTTTTGTTTTTGTCTATTTTATGCTTTAAATTGCAGATCCAAATGTTAGCTTTCATAATTGTGGTGATTTACTATTTTTATATTTTCTCCCAAAAGTGTTGTTTAGGTTGATACCCTCGTCCTCAATCATAAGGAAAACAACAAATTTCCCCATTGAGTTGACACACCTAAGGTTTGTAAGTCAATTCTTTGTGGGGATATCATTTCCTAATGAAATAAGGAAGATAGGTTCATCACCCTCATTTTCCCCATTTCAAATTTTGAACCCATTTTTCTACATTTCATTTTTTGTGAACCCGACGTTGTACAAGAAAATTTTGAAAAATGGAGTCTATTTCAGCCCTAGATCTAAGTTTTGCACTAAGTTTGCATTATATTTGCATCATTTTCATTACATTTAGGGTTCTTTAAACTTTTATTATTGAACATTTCATTTAGGGTTTAACTTTACATGTGTGCATCCCTTAAATCTATAGAAAATCAGAAAAATTGCATTAGGTTTGCATTCATCTTCCATTGTACTTGCATCAAGATCATTCTTCAATCATATAGGTTTAGATTTAGGTTAAAATTTCATTCTAAAATTTTTCATCTTGTTCATCATTTGACTTTATTTTCACTTGTATTTAGACACCCTAATTTGGAAAACTTGTTACAAAAATCTTTGTTTGCAATCAGAAACAAAAATTACATACAAAAGCCCAAAATTAAAAAATTTCAATTTTAAAAAACCATAAGAAAGGACCCATTCACCCATGGGTGGATGAGTCACTATACAAAAATTCTGACCAATTTGTGAGTGCATTTAAATCTTTGTTTTAGCTTCCTATTTCTGCTATTCAAACTGTATTTTGAAATTCTAAAAAATAGTTAGTATATGTGCAAGAAAAGGTGTTATTTTGTCTCATTTGTTGCAAACTTGTAATTTTTTTTATTGCATTTCAATATTCAAAATCATCAAACCTATAGGATAAGTGTTACACTCTGAAGCATTACATAAGTTGGATAGCTTACTTTTCATATTAGCATGTTTCCTTTTCAAAGATGTGGTTTTGACATGGTTAAGAATGGATTGTATAAGTACAACATCCCATCTTATGAGTATAATTTAGATCAAATAAATGAGGCCATTAAGAAACATGTTAGTCATCCTCCCACAATGTTTCCTAGTTATGATAACATCTTAGTGCAAGAGAACCAAACCATTGACACATTCCTTAATATCACCTTTCCTATCCTTTACTCAAACCCTACTATCTCTCCCATTTGTGAGGATGTTTTGATACAAGAGGATCAAAGCATGGATAATCATGAAAACCACAATTGTTATTTTCCCAATACCAAGCTCCTGTTGGCAATGAAGGTATCTTGGTGAAAGAAGATACAATCATTAAGACTCATGAAAGTATTGTTTGTCCCTCTCCATCTGCTTCTCCCACTTGGGATGATATTATGACACAAGAAGATGAAATCATTAACACATTTCTTAACATCACTTTACTTAGTCTCCATTCATCTCCCAACATCTCTCCCACTTGTGAGAATGTTTTAGTGAAAGAGGATGCAATTATGGACAATCATGACAATCACATTCGTTCTTCTCCCAATATCCCTCCTATTTGTGAAGTGGATATTTTCATGTTAAAAGATCCAATCATTGAGAGCCATGACAATCCTATTTGTATCTCTTCCCCTACCCCTCGTACTTGGGAGGAGATTATTGGACAAAGGGAAATGTAATCATAGACAATCATACAATTACATTTGTTCTACCCCTAATATCTCTCCTATTTGTGAAGAAGATATTTTGGTGTTATATCCACTCATTGAAAGTCATGAGAATCTTGTTTCTTCCTCTCCTAATTCTTTTCCCACTTGGGAAGATATAATTGAATAAAAGGATGCAATCATTGGTAAGCAAAAAAATCAAAGTTGTTCTTCTCTAGATACATCCCCTAATTAAGATGGAGATATCTTACAAGATCCAAACATTGAATGTCATGAAAATATTGTTTTCTCCTCTCCTAAAAGCTCTCTTGCTAGGGAATATATCATGGCGTAATAAAATGATAGAATTTATACATTTCTTTTAAACTATAGTAATGTGGATTCATTAGATGAAGATGATAAGGTGACATTAGACTTCCTCTTGCTAGAAGATCATCAAAATGAGGATAAGTATGTTGAGGTTTTTAACATTAGACCTCTCTTTAGACCTCCTACAAGTCCTCGAACCATTGGACCTCCCAAGTCATCTCCTGAGCCACTTCTTACCATTATCCTCCCTCACACCAACAACCACAAGTCCAAAACAAACATGTTCTTATCATAAGACCACCTCAACATAATATTTTTCAACAACTGAATTACAATACCGTTGCTCATACATACAACATAAGGCACAATAGGAAACCACAAACCATACCTACTTCATTACCATTACCTCAAACTATCTTTCCTAGTGCTCCTTTTTTTCCTTTGCATAGTGGAAAGGAGTATGATATTGTGGAACAACTTAAAAAAACTCCTTCTAAGATTTCCCTATGGGACCTTATTCATGCTTCACCCAATTATCATAGCATGCTTCAAACTTCCTTGCAACAAGTTATGGTTCCTCCTAGTGCAAACCCAAATGATGTAACAACCCTAATTCAAGGTATGAATTCAATCAACTTAAACATTACCTTCCATCAAGATGAGTTACCTCCATTAGAAGTGCGAAAACAAAATGAAGCTTCCGTGATAGTAACTATCATTAATAGGTGTGGCATAAAGAAAACCATTATCGACAATGGCTTAGCCCTTAACATGTGTAGCATAAAACTTTTGGACAAGATTGGAGTAGACAAAAGCTAAATACAACTAGACTCTTTATCTATCTGTGGATTTGATAATGTAGGAAAACAACCACTTGGTGTGATCACATTACCTATTAATGTTGGAAAGGCCACATCGTAGACTCATGTCCATGTTATGCCCCAAGATATTTCATATAATTTTCTTTTGGGTAGACCATGGATTCACGAAATGAATGTGGTACCTTCAACTCTTCATTGTTTAACGAAGTATGTTTATAAAAAAAAGGTTTATACAATCAAGGTTGACTCTCACCTGAAAAGTTGTTTGCACACTGAGAAAGACAAGGAAAGTCCTTTGAAAAAATTGATACCAACTTCAAAAGTAGAACCTGTGCAAGAGAAACAAAAAGAGAACAATATTGAAAAGGTCACAAAGCTATTGGATGATGATTGGGGTTCATTGGATTTTACACCTACATTCATGGGAGAATACAAGATTACACACAAACCAGGAAAAGAGAAAGAAACAAACATAATACCAACACAAGTTGAGTCATCAAAAGCATGTTATTCCACAACTTTTAGCAAAGAAGAGGAAAACACAAACTATACATCAACATATGAAGAGTGTGACCATGAGAAACCACCAAATCCAAAAGTGATGGAAAATATTTATGGAAGAGGTTACAAACTTTTGAAACAACTTGGTCATAATGGAAAAGGATGTAGTGCTAGAGAACAAGGTATATGTGTCCCTATAGAGCCTAACACACAATAAACAACTAGTGGTCTTGGCTATTGTCCTTCGAAAGAAGAAAAAGCATCAAAGAAACCTTTGCTTAATATCAATGTCATCATGCAAAACACTCCTAGGACACCTTCAAACACATGTCTTAGTAATGATTGGAGTTCATTAGATTTTATACCCTCCTTTAAGGGAGAGTACAAAATCTCACAATCTAACAAGTCTTGTGTATGTATGACACCTTGTACTAAGCAAGAAATATCTTTGCCACAAAAGAAAGACAAATATTCTACCATTGATCATGAGGGTACCTTGTTGAGGCTTCTCCAAGCCCACTTGATATCTCTCCCTCTAAGAACATGAAAGAAATTTTACAAAAAAAGTTTATTTTGTGCATATCATCAAGTACATGGTCATTCAACTAATGAATGTAAGGCTTTGAGTGATAAAATTCAACATCTTAAGTATTGTGGTGCTCTTCCTTGTGTTGATGCACCTATTTCATCTAATTGATACTGATTTTTATCCTATAATGTTGCTCATCACTATGTGGCATTAGTAGCTTTATGTGTCTTGCTCATTTCCATTCATGGTGGTGCAATCTCAAGTGCAACCATATCTTGGTAGCAATATGATAGTTCTTGGTGGTTATATTTTTCTCTATGATTGGGGGGCAAGGATAACTAGTTTTTTGGGATGCATTATTTCCAAGGATCCTCTATTCCTCTCTTTCTACTTAAAATACCAACATAGAAAGTATATTGAAATTTGAAGTGGGGGGCATATTGTTCCCCATTCATTGTTTGCATGTTCCCTTCTTAATGATGATAATATACATATCCTAGGAAGTATGATTATTACATCAGCAATATTTTATTGACATTGGCATTATTTCATTTTTACATTAACGTTTTGACATTTCTTGCTTCATTTTGTTCATAGAAGTTGAATTCAATGTAGCATTAGCAGAGCATATTGATCATGTTGTGGTGCCTTATCAAATTTATCAGGAGGTATAAATTTTGGTATGGTTAGTACAATGGGAGCCCAGAAAGATTCATGGCTTCCCATTAGCCACTTTTTGGGGCTCACCCAGTGGACAATAGATTTCACTAGCCCTTGTGAGCGCATTTTTCATGGCCACTGATTATAACACAACTTTCTTTCCTATGGAGCCATGTATTTCATAAGTGATTTTACATCCTTATGAGTGTATTTGATGGATGTGCCATAACAAAACTTACTAGTCCATATTTCTTTTCTCTTCTCATTAATTTTAACATTGTATGTTCATGTTGGAAATACAAGGGAAGACAACTGAGAGGGGGGGTGAATCAGTTGTCACAAAAATTCAAAAATTATTCAACTTATTAACCTTATTCTCCGATCTGATTATTAACCATGAAAACATAAATCATCAACACATCAAAAACACACATAACACCAAGATTTTTTACGTGGAATCCTTGTTAGGGGAAAAACTACGGTGGAGGTTAGTCCACAAGATTATACCCTATTAAAAGTATAATGAAAATGGAATATGGGGAATGCACATGCATTCGGGCACACTGCCTAGAGCTCACTGCTCAAATACAAAGGAAGACACACTATCTTACAAAGAGATTCGGATTAAAGCCATCCAAATTTTGAATTGAGAAAATAGCATATGCTAATGCCTGATTACAATTCGAATTAAGCACATGAACACTTCTTCACTCTCCTTCACTCTTCTTCACACTTCTTCACAATTCTTCACACTTTGCTCTGCCTTTGAATGATTTAGAAAATTATCCACACACACAGAGAGAATCACACCTTTTTCACCCTTAAATTCAAATAAACAATCGCTCTTATATATTTGCAACATGAAATTTCATCGCTACAAGTCGGCCATAAAGAAATAATAAAATGAATATAAACTGTTGGCCCAAAACATTAAAGATTATCAATGCAAATCAACCAAGGTCAGCCAAAACTTAGTGAGGACCCAAATCGACATCTCCAGCATGAAGAAACTTCAATTAATTTCTCCTCAAAGATCCACAACATGCTATAAACACTATGTTAGCCAAGAACAAGAAAAAATGAACATGCAAGATAAAATCGCCAACCATGATCACAACGATCAATGCAGATGTGCAACAAAGATAGAGCGTGATCTAGAAACATCCACAAGCATCATGAATCACAAGAGAAGCATCCAAAACAACTGAACTAACTGAAATAACATCATCTTCAATCAAGAACACCAACTGAAGAAACAAAAAAAATGTCTGAATGAAAATATTCATAACAATCTTCATGTGAATCTCTGAAAATCGACGTGGATAAACTAGATACACTAAGAAACAAACCCTTTAGTCCACAACCTCTGATCAACAACGTACAAAAATAACCATCATACTGAACTTCACTTCACCACTGACAACCTGGAACTCATTTATTACAATTTTCTCAATATCCTCGACATATACAACTTCAAATATATTTATGCTAATAGTGTTGACATCAATGACAACCACATATCATGAACATAACCACAACATCCAACAGTTCATGTATCTTGTCTTGCTACTTCATATCATACATCTTGTGTGTTTCCCCTTGTGCTTATGTTGGTTTTCCATAGGATCTTAGATCCTAGGGGCTTGTGCAACCTCCTTGATCCTTATAATCCTATCCCATCAACATTTGTGCACTTGGACCCCTCTTGACACATATTTGTCTACTTTAGTGTGAGTTTAACACAAGGTCATCCTCTCAAAAGTGGGGGCTAGAAATGTAGTGTAGAAAAATGTACTCCTTTACATTTCCACACTTTGTTTGGGTCCCCTCATTTAAATTGGACTTAATGCTGCCTTAATAAGCCCTATTTTACATCTACAAGCCTAATAAATTACATTTTCTGAAGTGGGAACCTGACAACAATTAATGCCAACACATAATACATTACCTTGAGCAATGTGTGTTGCAGGAATAGGGACCTGGGACCCATTCACCCATGGGCGAATGGGTCCTCCCTAATCCTTTTAACCCATTTTTCAAACATGTTTTGAAAATATTTTTATAATCCTAAATTCAAATTTTAATGTTGGCTTGTAATGCTTATTTTTTTGGAAATTAAGAACAGATACCTATAAATAAAAAGTTATTTTATCAGATCAACTAGAGGTTTTCAATTATATTTTTGAGAGATCAATACTAAGAGAAAATATTATGATCAAGGGCATTTAAGAGCATATTTATTAGTGATTTATTGCAGCAATCAAGATCTCAAGCATCATGTCAAATTATTTTGCAATCATGCATGTTTTTGGAGCTAACATTGTGATGTAGGTTTCAAGATCCAAGTCTACATTCAAGTCAAGATTAAAGCATCAAGATACACATCCATTGAAGCTATTTCATGCAATATCATGATCGATATTTTAGTCCTTCAAGGATCTCCATTCAAAGGTTTATTCAAGGGTTTGATGAGTTACTACATGGCATTGTTCATTCATCATTCCTTCCATGTTTCGTTATTTCAATTCAAGGTTTAATTACCAAAATGGGATTTGACCAAGGTAAATCCCTATTCACCAAAAACAAATAATTTTTCCCCTCTTGTGTATGTGCAGGTTCATAGGTTGAAGAAAAGTTGAAGATCTCAAAAGAGAAATTTTGTAAATTTGTATTTGTTGTCACCTTTGTTGTCAAGCCATGAAAAGTAAGATCCCAAATTTATTTCTAACTTTTTGATAGTGGGATCTGGGGGAATCGGGAGTGCGGAGATAGGAGCAAAGGACCCAGAAAGTGATTTCAAAAATCCCTACAAAGACCCACTCACCTATAAGTGAATAAGTCCCCAACAACCTTCCAAAACAAGCTTTTTATGATAGGTGGACAATATTTAGACCTTCCCAGATCTGCCAAAACTTTTTTTTTCTATGTTATGCTTTAAATTAAAGATCCAAGTGTTAGCTTGCATAATTGTGGTGATTTACTATTTTTATTTTTTTTCCCAAAAGTGTTGTTTAGGCTGATACCCTCATTCACAATCATAAGGAAACCAACATATTCCCCCATTGAGTTGACTCACCTAAGGGTTGTAAGTCAATTCTTTGTGGGGGTCTCATTTCCTAATGAACAAGGGAAGATAGGTTCATCACCCTCATTTTCCCCATTTCAAATTGGTGAACCTATTTTTTTACATTTTATTTTGGTGAACCCGACGTTGTCCAACAAAATTCTGAAAATTGGATTCTATTTCAGCCCTAGATCTAAGTTTTGCAATAAGTTTGCATTAGATTTTCATTAGTTGCATTACATGTAGGGTTCTTTAAACTTACATTAGTGAATTATTGCATTCATGGTTTAATTTTACATGTGTGCATCTCTTAAATATATAGAAAATTAGAAATTTTGTATTAGGTTTGTATTCATCTTGCATTGTACTTACATCAAGATCATTTTTCAATCATATAGGTTCAGATTGAGGTTCAAATTGTATTCTAAAAATAGTCATCTTGTTCATCATTTGACATTATTTGCACTAGCATTTAGATAACTTAATCTGAAAAAAATTGTTACAAAAATCTCTATTTGCAACCAAAAACAGAAATCACATACAATAGCCTAGAATTTGAAATTTTCAATTTTAAAAAACATGAGAAAGGACCAATTCACCCATGGGCGAATTAGTCTCTGTATAGACATTTTGACCAATTTTCTGAGTGCATTTAAATATCTGTTTTAGCTTCATGTTTCTGTTGTTCAAACTATATTTTGAAAATATGAAAAACAATTAGGATATGTGCAAGAAAAGGTGTTATTTTGTCTCATTTGTTACAAACTCATAAAATTTGTATTGCATTTCAATATTCAAAATCATCAAACCTATAGGATAAGTGTTACACTCTAAAGCATTGCATAAGTTGGATAGATTACTTTTCATGTTAGCATGTTTCCTTTTCAAATATGTGGATGGTTAAGAAAGGATTGTATAAGTACAACATCCCCTCTTATGAGTACAATTTAGAGAAAATAAATGTGGTTATTAAGAAACATGTTAGCCATCCTCCCACTATATTTCCTAGTTATGAGAACATCTTAGTGCAAGAGAACCAAACCATTGACACATTCCTTAATATCACCTTGCCTATCCTTCACTCAAACCCTACTATCTCTCTCATTTGTGAGGATGTTTTGATACAAGAGGATAAAAGCATGGATAATCATGAAAACCATAATTTTTCTTCTCCCAATACCTCTCTTGTTTGTGACAAAGGTATCTTGGTGAAAGAAGATGAAAGCATTGAGACTTATGAAATTATTATTTGTCCCTCTCCATCTGCTTCTCCCACTTGGGATGATATTATGACACAAGAAGATGAGATCATTGAAAAATTTCTTAACATCACTTTACCTAGTCTCCATTCATCTCCTGACATCTCTCCCACTTGTGAGAATTTTTTAGTGAAAGAGGATGCAATTGTGGACAATCATGACAATCACATTCTTTCTTCTCCCAATATCCCTCCTATTTGTGAAGTGGATATTTTTTGTGTTAAAAGATACAATAATTGAGAGCCATGACAATCCTATTTGTTTCTCTTCCCCTACCTCTCCTACTTGGGAAGACATTATTGGACAAAGGGATGTAATCATAGACAATCATGACAATCACATTTGTTCTTCCCCTAATATATCTACTATTTGTGAAGAATATATTTTGGTGTTAGAAGATCCACTAATTATGAGTCATGAGAATCTTGTTTCTCCCTCTCACAATGCTTCTCCCACTTGGAAATATATAATTGAACAAAAGGATGCAATCATTGGCATGCAAGAAAATTTTGTTCTTCTCTAGATACCTCCCCTACTTATGATGGATTTATCTTAAAAGATCCAAACATTGAATGTCATTAAAATATTATTTTCTCCTCTCCTAAAAACTCTCCTACTAGGGAAGATATCATGGTTTAATAAAATTATAGAATTGATACATTTCTTTAAAAAAATAGTTATGTGGCTTCATTAGATGAATATGATAAGGTGACATTAGACTTCCTCTTGCTAGAAGATCATCAAAATGAGGATAAGTCTATTGAGGTTTTGAACATTAGATCTCCCTTTAGACATCCCAGAAGTCCTTTAATCATTGGACCTCCCAAGTCATATCCTAAACCTCTTCTTACCATTTATCCACCCTCACACCAACAACCAAAAATTCAAAATGAACCAGTGCTTATCATAAGACCACCTCAACACGATGTTTTACATCAATCAAATTATAATAATGTTGCTCATACATACAACATAAGGAATAATAGGCAACCAAAAACCATACCTACTTCAATACCATTACCTCAACCTATCTTGCCTAGTGCTCCTCGTTTTCCTTTGCATAGTGGAAAGGAGTACAATCTTGTGGAACAACTTAAAAACACTCTTGCTAAGATTTCCCTATGGAACCTTATTCAAGCTTCACAAAATTATCATAGAATTCTTCAAACCACCTTGCAACAAGTTCTAGTTCCTCCTAGTGCAAACCCAAATGGTGTAGCAACCCTAATTCAAGGTATGAATTTGGTCAACTTAGACATTACCTTCAATCAGAGTTACCTCCTTTAGAATTGTGAAAAAAAAATGAAGCTTTCATGATAGTAGCTATCATTAATAGGTGTGGCATAAAGTGAACATTTGTCAACAATGGCTTATCCCTTAACTTTTGTAGCATAAACCTTTTGGAAAATACTGGAGTAGAAAAAAGCTAAATAAAACCAACTTTTTTATCTATCCATGGATTTGATAATGTAGGAAAACAACCGCTTGGTGTGATCACATTACCTATTAACATTGGAAAGGCCACATTGAAAACTATTGTCCATGTTATGCCCCAAGATCTTCCATACAATCTTATTTTTGGTAGACCATGGATTCACAAAATGAATGTGGTACCTTAAACTCTTCATCATTTAATGAAGTATGTTTATAACAAAAATGTTGCAAGTATGAAAGTGTTGTCATTAATGTCAACTGGTTAACTGGTTATCAACTGGTTGTTGTTGTCATTAATGTCATGGATGTAGGTTATTGGTTGTATATGTTGAGGATATTGAGAAAATTGTTATGAAGAAAGGTTGTAGGTATTCAGTGGATGTTCTAGGTTTTTCTCCTATGCTGGTATGGTTCGGATATGTTGATCATGTTTGTTGGAAGTTTCTATATCTAGATTTTTGGATTTTGGATCATCGTATAGTGTGAGTTATGTTCACCAATTGTGAACTGCGTTATTTTAGTGTCTCTAGATGAGGTCTAGGAGAAATGTAGTTGCTCCATATTTCTTCTTGTTTGATTCTTATGATTTACAGTTCTCAGGATACGTTGTGGAGGTTGTGTTGAAGATAATCTTGTAATCTGGAAAGATCAGATCGTGCTAAGGATGTGTGTACTTAATTTTTCTATGTGTTTTACACTGGTTTGGTCGACCTTGTGTTTAACACTACTTTCAAAGTTTGTGGAAGCATGTGTTTGGGTCTCTCATTCTAATTCCACCTTAGAATGTTTTGGTGCTAACCTAATTTGAATTTGAATTTACAAATGCTATGTGTGGCCAACTTTGGATATATTTCAAAGTTGAAGATGGTATAAATACTGGATGTGATATTGTTGAAAACATACACATGCAAAGGAATATATGTGGGACTAATGCAAGATAGATGTGAAGTAGAGTGTGTGGTTGATCAGATCAATGTGAAGTCTAATTATGAGTTTTCTGGAAGTAGTGAGCTTAAGGTGTACTTTATCATTCAAGCATGTCTGCAAGTGTGTGAGTGAATTATGGTGGAAATCTATTTTGCATTGAGATTTTCTTCTCTCTGTAACAAATCTCTTGTATCTTCTTTGTATCTATGTGGTAGTGAGTCCTAATCTAGATAGTGAGTTTTGTTTTGGTAGTGAGCCTTCTTTAGCAGTGAGCCTTTGTATTTGATTTTGATATTCTCTATATTGTGAGCTAATCCTCACCATGGTTTTTCCCTTATTATTTTTTCCATGTAAATCTAGTGTTGTTGTATGTATATGGTTTTTACTTCTTTCAACTTCTAAATTTGCACTTAATGATTAATCAAATTAGCAGAATAAAATTTTTGTGAATAATAATTGAATTAATCACTGGTGATTGTTGTATTTAAGAAAAAATTACTAAAACTGATTCACCCCCCTCTTAGTTGTCTTGCTCAATAATTGGTATCAGAGCTAAGTTCAATGGAGAAGAGATTAACCACTTAAGAGAGGTCTGGGATGGTGAGAAAGATCATTATTGAGTGTCCTAGGTTTGATGGGACTAATTATGGAATATGGAGAATAAAATGGAAGGATATTATGAATACTATGGATATGATGTTGAGAAAGCTTACAAGACTACATATAATACTCCTACTAATGGTCCAAGTTTAGCTGATGAAATCAAGGCACATGAGGTGAATAACAAGGAAAAGTATATTTCGATGAATAGTCTTTCACAGTCTGAATTGATTAAAGTTCAAATCTAAAGATTGCTAAAGAAGTCTGGGATGCATTAGAAAAAAATCAAGCAAGGAATGAAAAGGTCAAAGAAGAAAAGTTACAAAACTTGGAAGCACAATTTGAGATCCTACACATTTCTGAAGATGAGAACATTAAAACTTATATACAAAGAGTGGATGAGTTGGTAGGTGAAATGTGAGGACTTGGTACAATAATGAATGAACCTAGGATAATGAAGAATATTCTTAGAACTCTTCTCGATGCACACAGTGAAAAGGTATCTGCTATTGAAGAATATGTGGATTACAAGACTGATACTAAAGATTAGTTGTTGGGTAATCTAACATCATATGAATTGGGAAAACCAAATTTGAGAAATGGATCCAAATCATAAACTGCTTTTAAAGCTACAACTAATGAAGATCCATATGAAGAAAATCTTGATGAAGTAGAAGCTAACTTTATGAGAAGGATGAAGAAGGGCTCCAGTAAGAATGAAGGTAAGTTACCTTTTAAATGCTTTAGTTGTGGAGGAATTGGTCATTATGCTTCAAGATGTCCAAAAAGAGCTAAGAGGAACAAACAAAATAGATTAAACAAAGAAAACAAAGGAAAGAAGATCAACAAAGCATACTATGTGAATGAGAATGATAGTATTTCTAATGAAGAATCTGATTATGGAGGATTTGATGACAATGAATGCTTGTTCTTGGCTATAAAAGATGAATCTACTTCTATTAATACTAAAAGACAGGTGAAAGAAAATTCTCCAGAAAAGAGTGAAGGTACAATGATTTCTACTCTTCATGCTAAATAGGAAAAGAACTATTGGGTTGTTGATAGTGATTGTTCACATCACATGACTGGTGATAAGAGTAAGTTTTTTAAGCTTGAAAATTATGATGGCGGCTTAGTTAAATTCAGAGATGATATTGGTGCTTATATTTGTGGAATAGGTTTGGTTAGTTTCAATGGAAAACATAATACTGATGATGTCTATTATGTTAAGGGTTAAAGGCATGATCTTTTATGTTTTGGATAGATGTGTAGTAAAGGATATAATCTTGTTTTTGAGGATGAAAGATGTGAAATCAAGAAAGGATCCAAAACAGTGATTGTTGCTGCTAAGAAGTCTAAAGGAAACATTTATCAACTTAAGGGTGCTAATGGACATTGCTTTATGACTCAGATTAATGACAGTTGGTTGTGGCAGTGGAGGATGTGCCATATGAATTTTGATAATTTGGAAAGAATCAATGTTGTGCATGCTATAATAGATCTACCCAAGATTACAAATCTTGTTAATGCTATTTACAAGAACTGTCAGTTTGGAAAGAAAACTAGAAACAACTTCAGATCAAAGGAACAATCTACTACAAGACTACTGGATTTGATTCACACAGATCTTTGTGGCCCTACAAGAGTGAGAAGTCTACAAGGTGAAAGGTATTTTATGCTTCTAATTGATGATTACTCTATATACACATGGGTTACATTTCTTAGAGAGAAATATGATGCATTAAAAATATTCAAGGCATTTAAGGCTATGGTTGAAAATGAAAAAAAATTGAGAATAAAATGTTTAAGGTCTAACAGAGGTGGTGAATTTACTTCGAATGAGTTTAACATGTTTTTTGAAGTTCATGGAATAAAAAGGAAATTATCTGATCCTAGAGAAACACATGTTGATGATAGAAAAAGTACTAGTGGTGGTGCATTCTTTCTTGGTTATAGATTTGTGTCATGGTTGAGTAAAAAGCAAGATTCAATTTCTTTATCTACTACTGAAGTTGAGTATATTATTGCTCTTCTTTTTGTACACAAGTTTTATGGATGAAACAAACATTGAAATATATCAAAATAATGTATGATGATCCCATTTCTATCTTCTATGATAATACACGTGCAATTAACATTTCAAAGAATCTAGTGATGCACTCAAGGAAAAAGCATATATCTATTAGGTATCACTTTTTGAGAGAGAAGGTTGTGGAGAATGAAGTAAAGCTTGAGTATGTACCTATAAAGGATCAAGTTTTTGATATATTTACAAAGGCTCTTCCTAAAGATACTTTTGAGTATCTTTGGGAGAAGTTAGGGGTTATTGCCCCTCCTTTTTAAAAATAGATGCATATGGAGATGCATCAGACTGGTGAGTCTATGGATCTATCTTTCTTTTGGACTAATGTTTGGTGGCTACCTCTAAGGGGGAGAAGGTAATGTTTGGTGTTGTCATTGAATAGATTGTTTGGGTGTACTCCTAAGAGGGAGTATTCAGTACTGGTACTAGTGTTTTTAATGTCAAAGGGGAAATCAACAAAAACGTCTTTTTCCTTTTCCATTGATGTCAAAGGGGGAGATGAGGAAGATATGAAAAGGAGATGAGCATCATGTGAAAAATATTATCATCTGAGGGGGAGAAAGTAAAATCATCAGAAAATGTGTTCAAAGTTGTTGTGTTGTCTTTCATGGTTTTTCACATCATATGTTTCCACCAATGACAAAGGGGGAGATTGTTGCAAGTATGAAAGTGTTGTCATTGATGTCAACTGGTTATCAACTAGTTTATTTTTCATTAATGTCATGGATGTAGGTTATTGGTTGTATATGTCGAGGATATTGAGAAAATTGTATTGAAGAAAGGTTGCAGGTATTCAGTGGTTGCTCCGGGTTTTGCTCCTATGTTGGTATGGTTCAGATATGTTGATCATGGTTGTTGGAAGTTACTATATCTAGATTTTGGGATTTTGGTTCACTGTACAGTGTGAGTTATGTTCACTAGTTGTGTGTAAGGAAAGCTCGATGTGAAAATTCCTTCCAAATGCTAAATTCTCAGGAAAGAAGTGCAATTTTTTTTAATTAATTTGAGTTATAGTTATTAAGATGCACAACAACAAAATAAGAGAATAGACAATTTAAGCAACACACATAATTGAGCACCAGTTTTATGTGGGAAAACCCTTACAGGAGGAAAACCCACACACCAAGTAAAGTCACTTTGTATTATAGTAAACAAATTACATACAAAGTTCCAGACTCCACTCTCAAGTGTTAGTTCACAACAACATTACAATCCCCTGATCAACATCATACATAGATTTTGATTACAATTGTTCTCTCACACTGTTACAATGCTTGTATGCCATACAATGTAGAAAATCAATCAACTGAACCTTCTCAACAATTACAAAGTGTTACAAAATATATCATTCACCCATTGTTGCTTCAGTTCCAAAGAACCAACCATTTCAATTTTTGTACACAAACTGTCACAAACTACATTGGATTTGATGTCTATTTAGTTGCCAAGTCATCCATCAACCAATCACCAATATTCAACAATTGACCATTGCTTTCCATCTCGTCACCAATTGGGTCCCACTAAGATTCTCTTCACAAGTTACCGAGTCAACCATCGTACACCACTTAGCCAATCCCACACACCCCACAGGAGTCTGTTGGGACCCACCACAAGGGGCACTGGGTTAGCGAGCACTGTCAGATCATTCTAATCACGACCGCTAATCAAAACACCTTCAACAAATACATTGATGATGTTTTACTTATAATTGTGGTCCCCACATCCATCGTGACACCATGTCACCACTGTTGAACCAATGTCCACATAACATCTCTAAGTTGCTAGAAAACTGAACTTCAGAACCTCTATTGGAGGTTATGAAGTTCTCAAAACCCATGACATGCCGACAACAAAGAGAACCTTAATGTCGCTAAGTCAGGAGGCTATGAAACTTTAGAACCTTGTGACATGAGGTTCCAAAGTTCTGGTTTTCAGTGATCCCACGACATACAGGCCGATTAAGGGAAAAATACCAAGCTTTAAGGGGAATTTCAAGCTAACAAGTTGAGGCACATTTTCCAACATGCTCCCACTTGACAAAGACTTACTGGCTTCTTCCAAACTCGAAGTTATTGAAATTCATAGGCCCAAAGGCCCATCAAATTGGCACACCACCTATAATTTTCGTTGCTCACAGGATTTATCAATACATCAACGACATTCTCGAGAGTATCCACCTTTTCAAGATTAACCTTTCCATCTTCCACCATATCACGAAAGAAATGATACTGAACATCGATATGCTTCGTCCTAGCATGGAAAGTGGGATTTTTCCCCAAACAAATAGCACTCTAACTGTCACAACAAATAGTAATCTTCCCTACATTAAACCCAACATAAAAAAACAAATTTCTAAGACAAATGGCTTCTTTGCAGGCATGTGTTGCTGCCATATACTCCACCTCAGTAGTAGATAAAGTGACTATAGCCTGCCGCTTGCTCATCCAACTAACTACACCACCAAATAACATGAATATGTATCCATTGGTGGACCTTCTACTGTCAATGTGTATTGCCCAATCATAATCCACATACCCAGGAATGTTAAGAGATATTTGTGATCCAACCGAGTTTCCATGATAACACAAAGCATACTTCGAAGTACCCTTCAAATACTTGAAAACTCTCTTCACAACATCCCAATGCGGTCTTCCTAAATTAGCCATAAATTAACTAAATACTCCCACTACTTGGGAAATGTCCAGCCTGGTATAGACCATTGCATACATTAAACTATCAATTTCACTTGCATAAGGAACCTTGGTCATAGCCTCCATCACAGTAGGAGACTTCAGACAATATTCAACAGATAGCTTTGTTCCCTGCAGCATTGGAACAACTAACTGCTTGCAATCTGTCATACTAAATCTCTCAAGGACAAAATAAATATACTTGCTCTGGATGAGCCAAAGCTTTCTACTTCACCTATCCCTTCTAATTTCCATACCCAAAATATACCTTGCTGTACCTAAATATTTCATTTCAAATTATGCTGCAAACTGAGATTTTAAATAAAAAATCATACCCTTACTATTCCCAAAGAATAACATACCATCCACATACAGGGCAATAATAAGTAAACGATCATTTTTAGTTTTGGAGTACACACAATGATTTGATTTTGATCTCACAAATCCCAATGAAAACACAAAAGTATCAAACTTTTGGTATCACATTCTAGGTGATTGCTTTAAACCATATAGAGATTTCTTTAACTTGCAAACTAGACTTTCTTTACCTTTTTCAACAAAGTGCTCAGGATGGGACATATAAATCTCTTCTTCCAGATCTCCATGGAGAAACATTATCTTCACATCCATCTGCTCAACCTCTAAGTCATATGCAACTGCAAGTGACAAAATAAATCTTATAGATGTCAGCTTAGCTACAGGAGAAAATATTTCTCCATAATCAATTCCCTCCACCTAGGAATAACCTTTCATGACCAACCTAGCTTTATACTTCTCCACATTGCCATCCAGACCAATCTTCTTCTTAAATACCCATTTGCAGCCAATAGGCTTTTGACCTTAAGGCAAAGGTACCGAATCTGAGGTTTCATTCTTTTTCAATGATTCCATTTCTTCATTCATGGCTTCCAACCAGGAATCTGAATCAAACATATGAACATCCTCCTTTACAGTCCTAGGCTCATCATTGCTAGTAATCAAAGCATAGGCACAATTCTAATCCAACATGGAATAGCCATACCTTTCAAGTTGTCACTTCTCCAGTGTAGACCTCCTCACAAGCTGAGGCTAAGGTTGTGGTTCTTATTCCTATTCAAAACTCTCAAAGATGATAGGGTCATTGTAATCCTTGTCATTCAACTTATCAATCCAAGGTGGTGTGCATGGTTGTATGCAAAAGAGAATGGAGAAAACTTGCTTGGCAGTCCATTCTACAATTAGACTTGCAGAAATCAAACCTATTCTAGAGCACACTTGCATAAAAGGAAAGTTGCATGAAAGGAAACTAATATAAGGCACACTTGCATGAATTGAAAATGCTAAAATACTTCACACTTTGCTAGAAATGGAAAGCTTGTTGTAAATGAAAAGCTTGCTTGAATTCAAATTTACTCTAGAAAGTTGGAAATACATTGTTGGAAATGAGACTAAAACTATCCTATTTCCTCAAGCCAAAACAAGTCTTTCTAATCACCCTCCTTGATTCCTTGATTACAATGCATTTATAGAATTAAAAGATGAGCCTTATAGTTGTGCAATATCTTGCTAGAAAATAGGAACATGTGTGGAGAAAGAAAGGATAATTCTTCACTCCATTTTGCTAAGTCAATCTCTTTTGGTTGTTCAAAACAATAATCCCTACTTTTTAGCCCTTTAAACTGCTCCAAAAAGGTGTTAGAGTGTTGAAGAATCCTTCCTTTGACCTCTTCTATCATTAAAACTCTTAAATCTTCTCCTATATACTCTCAATTGCTCATAAATTAGGTTGAACAACTCTCTAGATATTTGCAACTGCCCCTATATTCTCTCAACTTCTATCCAAGTCACTCCAATTTCCTTTAATGCTTGCAACTATTGTCCCTTAATTGCTCAACCTCTATCATACTTAGTTTCAAAATTTCTGGAGCATGGAAGTAAATGAATGAAAAAATTCCAGAAATTCCAGAGCATGGAAGTAAAGTTCTAGAGCATCGGACTAGTGAAGTTTTCTCTCAAACCATGAACTAGGTTTTCGTGAAATTTAATAGGTTTTTTTTCCTTTTTGTCTTTGAATTTCTATCCAAAAATATCAAGAACCCAAATTGTAATTTTCAAGATGTGATGAAATCTTTGACTGATGCAACTAAAAATCTCTTACTTCCCTCATCATGCTCAGTCTTGATAAACTCCATAATTAAGCAAAATATATGCTTTTATTTGGCTAATAGATGAGACATTTTTTTGTCTCATAAAGAGTTGCTAGAGCTCTCCTCAATTTCAGGGACACTTTGAATTCATAGTTCCTCTTTATCTAGATTCTGAGGAATTTCAACTACATCATCCTTCTTTCCTTTTTCTTCTATCTCTTACTACAAATCAACTGTAGAAGGTTTCAGCTCACAAAATATTACACTTCTGTTGTACAACACCTTCTTGATAACAAGATTGCAAAGCTTGTATCCTTTCATGCCAATGTCATAGCCAATGAAGATACATTTGAAATCATTGTTCTCCAACTTAGATATTTTCTCATTTGGCACATAAACATATGCTTCATAGCCAAAGACACGAATATGTCTTAAAGAGAGCTTCTTACCAGATCACGCTTCCATAGGTGTTTTGTCAACAAGAGCTAAACTAGGTGAATGATTAATCAAGTAACATGTTGTAGCCATAACCTCAACCCAAAACTCCTGCTGCAGACCAACACTACTCAACATACTTCTCGCTCTTTCCATCAATGTCCTGTTTAACCTTTCAGCAACTCCATTCCACTGTAGGGTATAAGGTGTAGTTTTATGCTTTTTAATCCCATGGTCTTTGCAATACCTTTCAAAATTTGTAGAACAAAATTCACTGCCATTATCTATCCTTAAGCATTTAATTTTCCTTCTAGTCTGATTTTCTACCAAATTTTTAAACTCTTTAAACCAACTAAACACTTTTGTTTAACTTTTAAGAAAATACACAAATTCCCTTCTCGAATAATCATCAATAAAAGAAACATAATATTTATACTTTGATAACAAAGGAACATTTACTGGATCAAATACATCAGAGTGAACATAATCCAATATACCAAAATATCTATGAGGACTAGAGTAAAATGAAACATGGTGTTGCTTTCCATAAATGCAATGTTCAAAAAAATCAAACTCAAGGTTACAATCAAAAAGCCCTTCCACCAGGTTTTTATTTTTCAAGGATTTTAAGCCTTTTTCTCCTATGTGACCGAGTCTATGATGCCACAACATGGTTTTCTCTACTGGGAGTTTCACCTCCAAATATTTTGCACCCAGAGAAATTTCATTCTCCTTCTCTACACGAGCAGCCTTGCTTGACTTTGTAGAGGCACTATTACATTGATCAACCTGTGCATCTAGCTTGTACATAGTGCCTATGTGTGCACCCTTGGCTAGCACCATCAAGCCTCTAGTCATCTTACAACCACCACTCAAGAATGAAACTTGCACGCCAACATCATTCAGCTTATTGACATAAAGCAGATTATGAGCCAGACTTGGTATGTGCATTACGCCATCAATTCATTTTATTCTTCCACCAGGAAATTGAATTTTGACTCTTCCACGACCAACAATTTCAAGAGATGAATCACTTTCTAGGTACACCTTTCCACCAACATACTTTTCATACTTCGTGAACCAATCTCTGTGGGATTTCATGAGAAAAGATGCACTCAAGTCAATTAGCCAGACATCTTCTAATGCCTGAGTCACCAAGGCTGCAATGAAGGCATCTGCATCACTCTATGAAGAATCATATCCGAAGAGTTGTTCTTCTTCTTCATTTTCTCCTCTTTACAATCCTTCTGGATATGACCAATTTTCCCACAATTCCAACATTTCACCTTGGACTTCTTGCTGGGAGACTTTGATCTCCCTTCATATTTAGATTTTTAATTCTTGTCTTTCTTCTTGCCTCTCTCCTTTGTTCTACCCTGAATAGCAAGGGACTCCTTGGCCATCTTAGAATATTTCCTTTGTATTTCTTCTGATAACAGAGAAACAACCACATCTTCTATCTTGAAAGTGGTTGTTGTACTTCCAATATCCATCACCAGATGATCCCATGTGTTAGGTAAGGAACATAGAAAAACCATACACTGATCCTCCTCTATCTTCACAGCCATAGAGGCTAACTGAGCAACAATCATATTAAATGAATTTAGATAGTCTGCTACAGATGCTCCTTATTCCATATTTAAGGAGTATAACTTTTTCCTCAGGAATAACTTATTCACCAAAGACTTTCCCTGATAAATATCACCAAGCTTCTTCCATAAAGAACATGCAGTCTTCTCCTCATGGACGTTCAGGAGAACAAATCAGTCAAACAAAGTCTTACCATCCATTTGTATTTTCTATCTGCGAGGTTCCAATCTTCTTACTTCATACCTGATGCTTTTGTTCCCATAACAACAATCCAAAGATCTTTATCCACCAACAGGTCCTCTATTTTGATTTTCCACAACTAAAAATTGTTGCCATTAAACTTTTCAATTTTTATTCTTCCTGATGTGCTTGCCATCTCAATTTGTAATTAAGATAATTAGTTTTCTCTGCAAGACTCCCACTGAACAAAATTAGCACAAAAAACTAGCCCTGCCCTCAAGGATAACACAACTAGCGAGGCTCTGATACCACTTGTAAGGAAAGCTCAGTGTGGAAACGTCTTCCAAATGCCAAATTCTTAGGAAAGAAGTGCATAAAAATTCAATTAATTTGAGTTACAGTCATTAAGATGCACAACAAAAAAACAAGAGAATAGACAATTTAAGCAACACATAGAATTGAACACCAGTTTTATGTGGGAAAACCCTTACCGGAGAAAAACCCACACACCAAGTAAAGCCACTTTGTATTATAGTAAATGAATTACATACAGAGTTACATAATCCACTCTCAGGTGTTAATTCACATCAACATTACAATCCCCTGATCAACCTCATACACAGATTTCGATTACAATTGTTCTCTCACACTGTTACAATGCTCCTATAACATACAATGTAGAACATCAATCAACCAAACCTTCTCAATCGTTACAGAGTGTTGCAATGTATATCATTCACCCATCGTCACTTCAGTTCCAGAGAACCAACCATTTCAATTTTTGTACACAAACTGTCAAAAATTGCATCAACTTTGATGTCTGTTCAATTGCCAAGTCAACCATCAACCAACCACCAATAGTCAGCAACCAACCATCACTTTCCATCTTGTCACCAATCGGGTCCCACCAAGACTCTCTTCACAAGTTACCAAGTCAACCATCGTACACCGCTTATCCAATCCAGCACACCTAGCAAGAGTCTGTTGGGACCCACCACAAGGGGCACGGGGTTAGCGGGCATCGTTAGATCATTCTAATCATGACCCTCGATCAAAATTCCTTCAACCAATACATTGATGACGTTTTACTTATAACTATGGTCCCCACAACCACTGTGATACCACGTCACCACTGTCGAACCAATGCCCGCATAAAATCGCTAAGTCGCTATAAAATCGAACTTGAGAACCTCTATCAGAGATTATGAAGTTATCAAAACCCGCGACATACCGAAAACAAAGAGAACCGCAATGTCACTAAGTCGGGAGGTTATGAAACTTTAGAACCCCGCGACATGAGGTTCCAAAGTTTTGGTTTTCAATGATCCCACGACATATAGTCCAATTAAGGGAAAAACGCCAAGCTTTAAGGGAAATTTCAAGCCAGCAAGTTGAGGCACATTTTCCAACATTGTGAACTATGTTTTCAAGTGCCTCTAGTTGAGGTTCAAGAGAAATGTAGTTGCTCTGAATTTCTTCTTATTCGAGTCTTATGACTTGTGGTTCTCAAGATACATTGTAGAGGTCGTCTTGAAGATAATCTTCTTATTTGAGAAGATTGGATCATGCTAAGGATGTGTGTACTTAATTGTTCTATGTGTTTTACAATGGTTTGGTCGACCTTGTTTTTGACACTACTTTCGAAGTTCGTGGAAACGTGTGTTTGGGTCGCTCTCATTCTAATTCTACCTTAGAATGTTTTGGCGCCGACCTAATTTCAATTTGAATTTACAAATGGTGTGTGTGGTCGACTTTAGATATATTTTAAAGTTGAAGATGGTATAAATAATGGATAGGATATTTTTGAAAAAATAGACATGCAAAGGAATAGATGCAAGATTGATGCGAGATAGATGGGAAGTAGAGTGCATGGTTGAGCAGATTAGTGCAAAGTCTAATTGCAATTTTTTTGAAAGCAGTGAGCTAAAAGTATACTCTATCATTCAAGCATTTTTGCAAGTGTGTGAGTGAATTATGGTGGAAATATCTGTTGCATTGATATTTTCTTCTCTTTGTAACAAATATCTTCTATCTTCTTTCTATCTGTGTGTTAGTGAGCCCTTCGGGTGGTTAACCCTTGTTGGACAATGAGCCCTGATCTAGACAATGAGTCATGTTTTGGTAGTGAGCCTTCTCTGGCAGTGATCCTTTGTATTCGGTTTTGATATTATCTATATTGTGAGCTAATCCTCACCATAGATTTTCCCTTATTGGGTTTTCCACGTAAATCTAGTGTTGATGTGTGTATATGGTTTTTACTTCTTTCAACTTCTACATTTTCACTTAATGATTAATCATATTAGCAATTTTTTTTTTTTTTTGTGAATGGTAATTGAATTAATCACTAGTGATTGTTGTAAAAGAAAAAATTTCTACAACTAATTCACCCCCCCTCTCAATTGTCTTTCTCAACAAACAAGGTTTATACAATTAAGGTTGACCCTCACTCAAAAAAAATTTTGCAGACTGAGAAAGACAAGAAAATTCCTTTGAAAATATTGATACCAACTTCAAAAGTAGAACCCATGTAAGAGGAACAAAAAGAGAACAATATTGAAAAAGTCACAATGCTATTGGATGATGATTGGGGTTCATTGGATTTCACACCTACATTCATGGGAGAATACAAGATTACACACAAAATAGGAAAAGAGAGAAATTGACATAATATCAACACAAGCAAAGTCATCAAAACCATGTGAGTCCACAACTTTTAGCAAGAAGAGGAAAATACAAACTATAAATCCACATATGAAGAGTGTGATAATGAGCAACCACAAAATTGAAAAGCGATGGAAAATATTTATAGAAAAGGTTATGAACTTTTAAAACAACTTGGTTATAATGGAAAAGTATGTAGTGCTAGAGAACAAGGTATTTGTGTCCCTATAGAGCCTAACACACAATAAATAACTAGTGGTCTTGGGTATTGTCCTTTGAAAGAAACTAAAGCATCAAAGAAACCTTTGCTTAATATAAATTCCATCTTGCAAAACACTCCTAGGACATCTTCAAACACATGTCTTTGTAATGATTGGATTTCATTAGATTTTACACCCTCCTTGAAGGGAGTGTACAAAATCTCACAATCTAAAGATTCTTGTGTATGTATGACACCTTGTACTAATAAAGAAATATATTTTCCATAAAAGAAAGACATATCTTTTACCATTGATCACAAGGGTACCTTGTCGAGGCTTCTCCAAACTCTCTTGATATCTCTCCCTCCAAGAACAAGAAATAAATTTTACACCAAAAGTTCATTTTGTGCATATCGTCAAGTACATGGTAATTCAACTAATCAATGTAAGACTTTAAGATAAAATTCAACATCTTAAGGATTGTGGTGCTCTTCCTTGTGTTGATGCACCTATGTCCTCTAATTGATACTGATTTTCATCTTATCATGTTGCTCATCACTATGTGGCATTAGTAGCTTTATGTGTCTTGCTCATTGTCATTCATGGTGGTATAATCTCCAGTGCAGCCATATCTTGGAAGCAATATGATAGTTCTTGGTTGTTATCTTTGTCTCTATGATTGGGGGGCAAGGATAGCTAGTTTTTTGGGATGCATTCTTTCCAAGGATCCCCTATTCCTCTCTTTCTACTTAAAATACCAACATAGCAAGTATGTTGACATTTTAAGTGGGGGGCATATTGTCCCTTCATTTTTTTCATGTTCCCTTCTTAGTGATGATAATATACATATCCTAGGAATTATGATTATTACATTGGCATTATTTCATTTTGGCATTAACATTTTGACATTTATTTCTTCGCTTTGTTCATAGAAGTTGAATTCAATGTAGCATTTGCAGAGCATATTGATAATGTTGTGGTGCCTTATAAAGGTTATCAAGAGGTATATCTATTGGTATGGTTATTACAATGGGAGCCTAGACAAAGGCATGACTTCCCATTAGCCACTTTTTAGGGATCACCTAGTGGACAACAAATTTCACTAGCTCTTGTGAGTGTATATTTCATGGCCACCGAGCATAACACAACTTTCTTGCCTATGGAGCCATGTGTTTCATAAGTGATTTTACATCCTTATGAGTGTATTTGATGGATGTGCCATAACAAAAATTTCTATTCCATATTTATTTTCTCTTGTCATTAATTTTAACATTATATGTTTGTGTATCTTGTCTTGTTGCTTCATATCATACATCTTGTGTGTGTCCCTTTTTGCTTAAGTTTGTTTGAGGTAGGATCTTAGATCTTGGGGGCTTGCACAACCTCGTTGATCCTTGTCATCCTATCCCATCAACATTTGTGAAAATTTACTCCTTTACATTTTCACAATTTGTTTGGGTCCCCTCATTTAAATTGGACTTAAGTGTGCATTAATAATCCTATTTTACATCTACAAGCCTAATAAATTACATTTCTGAAGGGGAAACCTGACAATAATTAATGCAAACACATAATACATTACCTTGAGCAATGTGTATTCCAAGAATAGGGACCTAGGACCCATTTTCCAATGGGAGAATGGGTCCTCCCTAAGCCTTTGAACCCATTTTTAAAACATGTTTTTGGCAATATTTTTATAATCCCAAATTCAAATTTCAATGTTGCTGTTGATCATGTTTTCTGCACAATAACAGCCAGACAGAATATGATATCCTATCTCTCTTGAAAGGTAAATCTCTATTGGAAAGCCTCAAGAGATAACCCCAAGGTCTCTAATGTTAGGTCTTGATAGTGCATAAACAACTCAGTAACGAAATGTGAAAATGCTGGTAATCACAATGGGACCTTACTACGAGCAAAATACTGAATCAATTTTATCAGATTTAACAAACTGGTGATCCTTCAATCCAAGATTTAACCCAATAATCAAAAGAAATAGAGAAGGATAAGGGTTTTAAAGAGATATCTAAATCTAATACTACTCTTAAAATTAACAATGAAAGTGACCAATACTCGAAATGGACCAATCCCTCAAAACTGATTTCTACTTGACCAAGATAAATCTACAATCTCATAGAAAACAGTGCAATCTTCTGAGGTGTTAAGATTTTCAAATTATGAACACTCATTCAAACAACTCTATTGTAGTTGGAGTGAATAAACCTTCACAATCGAACTTAAGCACAAGGAATATGAAAAGTCCAGGCCAACTTTGCAAAGCAACTAACAATCAGTTGGTTGTGAAAAGTATGGACTGAGAGATTGCTACAACATTTAAGTATCAAATCATGAACATTATCAAATTGAATCTAATCTAAATATTGACCAAATCAAAGCAATTTTAAAGATGGAATAGCCAGAACCATGTAAGACAAGAGAGGCACAAATATGGCACCAAATCACAATGTCACTATTCGCATTCAAATTGTTCAATGTAGCAACAATTTTAGCTTTCTGTTACAATATTTGCTTGAGGGCAACTACCTGCTAACTTACTCTACTTCTATATTTTGGTTACAAGTTCTAACTTCCTAACTATTTCCAACTATCTGATTTTTCTAACCATTTACAAATGAGGCAACATGCCCAATATATAGAAATCCCCAGAAATTTGTCGACTAGGCAAGGGTTTCGCAGCAATAACTCGGCACAACCACCCAGTCCAGAGAGTCTTCAAAATGGGTCAAACAAGCATTAAATGCACATCCCATCGAGGTTGGCCTGAGATCCGCACTACAACTCGGACGACACGCAGGAAGATAATAGGGAAGCACAAATCGTGCCGCAGCCTATCATTAGCTCTCTTCCCTATTATCCCCGTGCCGCTCTGACTCTTCATGTAGCTTCAAGAATGCTCCATCCAAGTTGGCTACAGGTGGTACTGGTAGAACCCTAAGTTGCCTCTCAATGGACGCAATCTTGTCCCTTGAGTGTTTGACTAACCTATCCCAATCTACCTTGTATGTCACATGCTTATCAATAACTGTGAGGTAGGTGGCCGCATCATCCAGTTGGTGCTCGGAAATAGAACCATCATCAAGTGGTGCATACACCTCATGCCACCATTCTCTCAGCTATTCAAGGCTCAAGTACTTAGGCGCGATCTTTCTTCTTCCTGTCATGATTTCAAAGAAGGCAATGGAACCATTGTAAACCTCAGTCAAGGTGTCATCAATCTACTTCCCTCGTTTGTGAATCTTTTTCACCTTCTACCTAATTTGCAATGCCTCGAACCACTCCCAAGGTTTGGCAGCTCTGGAAGAAGGAAGGATCCCGTCACTCACCAACTTGTCACAGGCGTATTCCATTAGAGTCTTGGTTTTCTGCAGAAGGAGGTCCGTATCCTCCTTATCTTGTGCCAACACCTATTTCAACCAATCAGTTGCCATAATAGCATATTTCCCCATTGATAGGATCTCCTTAATAGCTTCATCACCCTTTTCTTGCACTCCTTTCAACCAATTCATAGTGGCAAGGGTGGAAGCCTTCATCTTTTCAAGCTCAGTTATGGTCTCCTGAGGTAGAGGATTGGTAGCAAAGGAAGAAGGATTAATGGACTGCAGAGGCTTTATTACTTCCTCCAAGCACTTCCTGATATTTTCATTTTCTCTCTTAAGTTCCTGCTTGGTCTTCATTTCCTTCTTCAATCGATCCACAATAACTGCACTGGAGACCTCATAGTCCTCAATATCCTACTCAACTGATGTAGGTCCAAGATTAAAAGTCTGTATATTATAATCATTTCCAGCCACATCATCTCTGTTTTTGTCTGAAACAGGGGTAGCAATATGAACTACTTTGTTATGTGCCTCATCCCTCTCGACCCGTGAGATCACCCTAGCCCTCTTCTTTCCTTTATCTTTTCCAATCTTGGCTAGTAGTGCATCCCAGTTCGGTGGACTATCCTCCACTACTACCTATTTTCTCTTTATTTCCTTCTCCAGCCAATTAGGGACAGTGGACTCCAATTGCACTCTGCTCTACCCCATTTCTTCTTCATGTTGTTCTCCCGCTATTCCCTCATTCAAATTATGTTTCTCAGGGGTCTCATTTGTTTCACTTTCCTCCTCTATGACATGCTTCTCCTCATGTGTAGGTGATGGATCCTTTACTGCCTCTACCTCCCTTGGAGGAGATTCAACTACTTCAATTCTGACCGAAGAGTCTGCATGTGCAACCATAGGGGACTGCATTATCTTTTCAATTTCTACCTTTGCACTGTGGAGTTCCCCTTCATGAAATTCCTCGCCTCCAGTATCTGGATCTTCATCAACCTCTTTTGTCTCACCTGGTTCACCTTGGGTTTCATGAGTGGGAGGGATGTCATCATGTTTCTCCTCATGAGAAGCCACCGGAGGTAGGTCGGCCTTAGGCACACTGTCCCTGGGAGAAGGAGTCCTAGACTTCCTTGCATACACTTTGGAATTTTCCCCTGAGCTTTCAACATTTATTACTAGTGGGGGAACTTCTTCCCCAACCTTGGAGCTAGCCTTCTCTAATAATTTGACAATTCTCTTCCTCTTAGGCACAGGAGCATCAGCCCCATGACTCTTTTTTTCAGTTTCTTTCTGCTCAGGCTTCTTAGTCCTAGTCTTTTTCTTAGCTTTGGCTTCCTCTATTTCACTGTTTCTTGGGCCTCTTCTTCTTGAACGCCTTTAGATTAAAATTTGATAGGGTAATCTAGCTTGCCTTTTCCCTTCAGATCATGCTCGGTGGATTCCTCAGAAGTAGAATGAGAATTTAAGTCCCCCATCAGGGCATAGGTGCATTGTACTCCCTTGTTTTCCAACTCCCATACCATTTGTTTGAGCCACATCCTAGTACATTTGAAGACTAGATCCACCAATTGTTTCAATTATGTCTTCTCCTCCTCTGACCAATCCACATCACCGATTGGCCTATCCTTTATGGCTTCATAGGCATGATCTTGGATCAAGTTTCCATCATCTTCCAATTGGTCAGGCACTTCCCTTACATTATATAATCGAACTACATCAACTGGAAGCCAAGAGAACTTCTTCCTTCTAACCTCATACTCATCACTGCAGTTGGCCCAATAGTCCTCTACATTGACCTTATGGCGATACTCTCTACTAGCCTTCTTCTGAGCCTCCCCTGTGATGTCAAATATGGATCTCTTGGAGTGGAAAGACAAGCCAAGAGCACTCAATTCTTCTTCTGAAGCTTGGGCAGGACCAATGGAAGGAAAAACCTCACCAGTGCCAATCCTTAGGGGAAAATCCCCACCAAATCCTGTCTTGTGTTTTTCCTTCTTGACAATGGCATCGAAGTCGCAAATCTGCCTGGTGACTTCCAACAAAATAATGTGATCAGTGGGGTACCTTGGAATTCTGTATGGGGCCTTTTGACAGCCATCAATCCGGATGTAGGAGAAAGTAGGGAACTGGATGAACCATGCTCCATATTTCTTGATGAGGTCCTTAGCCAGATCTGAAATCTTGACATGCTCTGATTCCTGAAGCATTCTAGTGATATGCATGGTGAATGCATCATTTTCCCTCCTATAGTCAGAGCTTCCTAAATACAACTGAGGGAAAACTTCATAGATGATATCCTTTCCAAAAATTCCCTTTGTATCCAATCCTCTGTAGGGATGGAACCTAGCAAGGGCATAGACCAAATATGAGGTCATTGTGAAGGTCTTTTTCTACAACACATTAGACAAATGCTTGTGAATTACTTGGCTGATGACCCCTGCCCAATGGTAGTCAATTTTCTCTTGTTCCATCCTTACAATGGCATGGCACATCCAATTCTCAAATGTACCAGCACTCTTCAGTCCAACCACCCTGCTAAGGAAGGTGATGGCATCATAGTACTCCTTGAATTTTTCTCTAAATAGCTGCTTTGGCAATTTGGAGTAGTGAGACTTGGGCTTCTCCAACCAGGAATTGATTAGTTGTTGTGACTTCATAGTTTGGTCATCGTAGAATTCCTGAGCTGCCTCAATGGTGAATCCCACCACATGAGATCTATTTGGCATGTCAAAGGTTTGGGCAATGGAGACCGGGTTGAGATTGGCAACAACTCTCCCTTGATGCCCAATAATCCTCTATGTATCCTAATCATAGTGCCCGGCGCACTCAAGGACCAGCTCATAGCATTGCACTGTAGAAGGGAAACCGGCTACATGGGATAAGCCTGATTCCATCATCCTTCTAGTCACCAAAGGAGGACCCTTAGTTGCCATTCTTGCTTTAAATTCCTCATAGTCCCAGAGGCCAACATTTGTATCAGTCACTTCTAACCAGATAGAAGTGATCTTACTCTTAGGGACCTTGCTCTTAATGTCCATCTTGATCCTCTCTGCATCAGACAATGAGGAACTAGCTGCTACCTTGCTTGACTCAGCCTGCACTCAACATGAAAACATAGTAAGAACCACAAGAAAGCAAGGTTAATCCATCAAAACACCATTAGAATGCATCTCATATAGTCAAGGTGTTGTTAAAATTCACTTAAAATGACCGCAACAAATTTTGGGTTTCAAGACCATCCACGGAATCTGGGCCAGAGAGGAATTTCAGAAAATTCCAGACCAATCGGATTCCAACAAAAAACCAGGAAACACCTACTTAATCATCAAACCTGATCATTTTTCATCAATAAATCGCATGAGAGATCCAATTATGACATGAAATAATCATCAAATGCATCACAAATTATAAATGAATCCAATTATCTCATGTTTCCTTATGTTTCATCAACTTTCGGGGAAATCCGTGAGGGACGGATTTCCATGAAGAATGGGCCAAAGAAGATTTTTAGGAAGTCTGGGAGATGGTGGATTTCGGAGAAATCCGGACTTGATGGACATCCGCGGTTTAGGCACAATCCCGGACCATTGGGGATTCCCAGAGTAAAAGTTTCGGCAAGAGCTAGGGTCTCGCGGAGAAGTCCTGGCGAAGCCACAAAGTTATGCTGAAAGATGCTATCAGAAAAGGTCTTGCCAAGACATGGGGAATTCGGTGTAATGTCTAGGCGAATGGCGATATAGCAAACAATATCGATATGATCAAAGGTTAGTTGGGGTAAGGTCTTGGCGAATTCATCATGTTTCACCAACTGATGGGTCCAATCCAACACTTCGGCCAGACTTAAGTTTTCAATAGGAGGTCCCAGCGAAGTGGCAGTGTTCTACCGACTAAGGCTTGGTTTGAATTCAGCCAGAGGTCTCAGCAAAAAGATCTGGGCTCGCTAAGAAAAGAAGGCCTCGCCACAATGTCTTGGCGACCATTAGGAGTCTCGGCGAAAGCAAAGATTTTGGCAAGAGTAGGGAGCTCGCGGAGAGGTCTCAGCGAAGCATGAACGTCTCTCCGATAGAAGGTCACTCGGAAAGAGCAGGATATGTTTGGCGAAAGGTCTCGCCGAAAGTGAAAGTCCTAGCAACAGAACGGAAGATCGGCAAGACGAAAGGAGCCCATTATGAGCTCTTGGCGATGAGGTTTTTCTTGTCGACAGAAAGACCTTCGACATGAGAATCACGGTTTCCTAGCGACTAAATACAAACTCGTAAAGGGCTTCGGTGAGACACAGGAATACCGTTGTGACATCTCCCCGACTTCGAAAGGTTACAGCGACTGAAAAGAACGAGGCTCGATGAAAGCACAAGTGCTCGGTGGGAGGTCTCGCCAAAGGACGAAGGTCTTAGCGAAACAAGCAAACATCGGTAAAGCTATTGGATCCCGCTATGATATCTTGGCGACCAGGACTTGTCCTGCCGAAAATGAGTATGAAAAAGGATGTCAATGAGACATCTCCTCATGGGGTGAGGTCTCGGCGAAAGCAAAGGTCTCGCCGACTGACACGGATAAAAGATTTCATCGGTGTGAAAATGATAGTGTCACGGCGATCCGACATGAACCTAGGAAGACCACTTCGGCGAAGCTCAAGGTGGTCGATATGATATCTCAACGAGCTCAAATGGTTACGGCGAAGGGAATCCGGAAGGGATGGAGAGTCCCGATTTCATCCAGACACTAAACCAACTATGGATTTCGACAAGTTTAACTTGGGGCAAGTCAGTGATGGGCCTTTCGTGAATTTTCTTTGTATTCTAGGTCAATTCTAAGATGAAATCATCTGATATGGCGCTGCCCTAGGTTTGAACCCTATTCACCCGCCATTAGCACACAGGAAAGCTCATAATTTAGTTGTTTCACTATTAAGTCACCACTAGGGTTTACTAATTACTCTCAGGCAAGATTAATTAAAACATAGACAAACATATGAACTCAAAACTTTCCTGGGAGATGACCAAGGATGCAATACTGAACAACCCTAGCATGAAATAAACAAATACACAGGAATTCAAATCCCACAAGCCCTCGCAATACCAAAGTGCCATTCATAATTCAATCCAAAGCAGAGCAATTAGACACATACCATTATAAAGTAGGAAATGATCCCAGAAGCAACAGATGCGAAGCTTAATGGCGCCCACAAAGAACAGAGGTGAGAACGCACAAGAAATAGCCACCAAATCAATTAATTCAAGCCCAAACACCCCAAAATGAAGTCAATCAATCGCTAGAAATCACTTCTTAGCTCAAATGATGGCAAATAGTGAACATAATGGCACAAAAGATCTTAGAAATCAAGCAAAATCTAGCTTCAAAGCATGTACGAAGCCATTAATGCACTTGACAAGATAGTCATGAAAACCCAGGAAGCCGACGACAGGGTGGAGTCTAGGAAAATCCGGACCACGCGAAAATCTGCGAAGACCCAAAATTCCTGAGCAACAAGGTCCAATCTAGAATCCAAGAAGGATCCGAGAAAATCCGACCAGGGCAGAAAATCCCGAATCCAAGCAAAAGCCCAAAATTCATCCAGAACTTAAGATTTTCAATGAACAACCTGGGGAAACACTTAGGCAATCAAAATAAACATTTAAGCATGTACCCAAGTAAGACAAAAACCACAAAAGAATGGGCCAAAACACCAAAACTGAAGCAAAAGAGGGTCCCTGCTTACAACGGGGCGTGTGTGCGAAAAATTACACAACAAATGTTGGTTTGTAATGTTTAATTTTTGAGAAATTAAGGATAAATGTCTATAAATACAAGGTTATTTTATCAAATCAACTAGAGGTTTTCAATTATATTTTTGGGAGATCAATCCTAAGAGAAAATATTATGATCAAGGGCATTCAAGAGTAGATTTATCAATGATTTATTGCAGAAATCAAGATCTCAAGCATGTCAAATTATTTTACAATCATGCATATTTTTGGAGCTAACATTGTGATGTAGGTTTCAAGATCCAAGTCTACATTCAAGTCAAGATTCAAACATCAAGATCTGCATCCATTGAACCTATTTCATGCAATATCAAGATCAAGATTTCAATCCTTCAAGGATCTCCATTCAAAGGTTTATTCAAGGGTTTGGTGAGTTACAACTTAGCATTGTTCATTCACCATTCCTTTCATGTTTCATTATTTCAATTCAAGGTTCAATTACCAAAATAAGGTTTGACCAAGGTAAACCATCATTCACCAAAAAAAAAAAAATTCCCCTCTTGTGTATGTGCAAGTTTATAGGCTGAAGAAAAGTTGAAGATCTCAAAAGAGAAATTTTGCAAAGTTGCATTTGTTGTCACCCTTGTTGTCAAGCCACGGAAACTGAGATCCTGAATTTATTTTTGACTTTCTAACAATGGGATCTGGGGTAATCATGAGTGTAGACATAGGAGTAAAGGACAAATAAAGTGATTTAAAAAATCCCTACAAAGACCCATTCACCTATAGGAAAATGAGTCCCTAGAAGCCTTCTGAAACAAGCTTTTTATGACAGGTGCACAATATTCAAACCTTCCCAGATCTACCAGAAATTTGTTGTTTTTTTTCTGTGTTATACTTTAAATTGAAGATACAAGTGTTAGCTTGCATAATTGTGGTGATTTACTACTTTTAATTTTTCTCCCAAAAGTGTTGTTTAGGTTGATACCCCATCCTCAATCATAAAGAAACCAACAGATTCCACTATTGGCTTGGCTCACCTAAGGGTTGTAAGTTAATTCTTTATGGGGATCTAATTTCCTAATGAAACAAAGGAAAGATAGGTTCATCACCCCCATTTTTCCCCCATTCCAATATTAGGTGAACCTATTTTTTTATGTTTTAGGAAGTAGGACTGATAGTGATGTATATCATCTTAGTGAGGTAAATAGATTGAATTGTTTTGTAATACAAAGAGAAGAGAGTTGGATTTGGCATAAAAGATTGGGAACATCAATTTTGATGATCTTGTGAGGTTCAGTTCAAAAGGAATGGTAAGATACATTCTAAAGGTCAAGAAGCCTCAGTCTACTAGTTGCAAGCCATGTCATGAAGGAAAATAGACAAGGACCATATTTCCTACTAAGGAATATTCTGCAACAAAGCCATTGATTTGGTTCATACTGATCTATACGGACCAATGAGCACAAAGAGAATACAAGGTGACAAGTATTATATGATTCTTATTGATCATGATTATTTAGAATGACTTGGATTAATTTTTTAAAAGAAAAATTAGAGGCTTTTGAGAAGTTTAAAGCATTTAAGGCTATGATTGAGAATGAAATCAGAAGAAAAATCAAGTGTTTGAGATAAAAAAATGTAGAGAATTGGAGATAATTTTTTTTCCCTAGAACTCCACAACAAAATGGAGTAGATGGGAGGAAGAACTGGACCATAGAGGAGATGGCTAGAACAATTTTAAGTCAAGCAAAGTTGTTAGATATGTATTGGAGAGAAGCAATTTCAAACCACAATGTATATTTTGAACAAAGCTAAATCAAACCAAGGACTACTAAAACACCATATGAACTATGGAAAGGAAGACTGGCTTCAGTTAAACATCTCAAGATATTTGGAAGCAAGTGCTACATCAAAAGGGATGAAGAAAATTTGGGTAAGTTTGATTCTAGATCCGATGAAGGTATTTTTCTTGGTTATTCCATGACAAGCAATGCATATAGATGCTATAATAAGAGATTGAAAAGGATAGTGGAAAGTGTTAATGTGAGTATTGATGAAACAATGTAGTCTACGAATACTCTAAATGAAGAAGATAATGAAGATCTAATCCGTAGTAGTGATGAGTACTCAAAAATTTATTTTGAGAATACAATTACAAAGCCTTCAGTGAGGTATGTTCAGAAGAATTATTTTGAAGATAAAATTATAGGAGATAAGGATAGTGGGATTTAGACCTAGAGAAGAATTGAGAAAGAAAATGAACAAGTGCACTTTGAATTATTATCAAAAATTAAACCAAGTTCCTATACAGAGGCAAGCAAAGAGAAAGGTTGGTTAGATGCTATGAAGGAAGAATTGACTCAGATCAAGAAAAATGAAACTTGGGAATTAGTTCTGAGACCCAAAGAAAAAAATGTCATTGGTACCAAATGGGTCTTTAGAAATAAGTTGAATGAAGATGGAAAAGTGACCCAAAACAAGGCCAAACTTGTATGTAAAGGATACACTCAAGTTGAAGGAATTGATTTTGAAGAGAAATTTTCCCTAGTAGCAAGGTTGGAAGCAATTAGAATGTTTTTGGTCTTATTAGCATTTAATGATTTCAAGGTATATCATATGGATGTTACGTCTTCTTTTCTAAATGGAATATTAGAAGAATTCTGCATTGAGCAAATGAAAGGATTCCAATGTTCAGATAATCCATATTTATGTGTAGATTAAAGAAAGCTATTTATGGACTCAAACAAGCTCCTAGAGCATGGTAATCTAGACTGGATAAATATTTGCAACAAAGTTTCAGGAGGGGTATCATGGACAATAACTTATATATAAAAATAAAAGGTGATCAATTACTGATTGTTGTTGTTTATGTTGATGACATTATCTTTGGAGACAATAGTGATGCTATGTGTAAAGAGTTTTGAGATGAAATGCAAAGTGAGTAAATTTCAATGCTTGGTGAAATTTATTTCTTTCTTGGTTTATATATCTCTCAATCAAACAAAGGTATATTCATCTCTTAGAACAAGTACATAAAATAAATTTTGAGAAATTTTAAGATGGAAGAATGCAAACCGTTGAGTACACCTATGGTTACTGGGTGTAAATTGAGTAAGGATGACAAATTTTCTCTGACAAACCAGACTTTGTATAGGTCAATTATTGGTAGTTTGCTGTATGTAACTGCATCTAGACTAACTATAATGCAAGTAATTGGGATGGTATCTAGATTTTAGGAAGTGCCTAAGGAAACTCATGTCAAGGTAGTAAAAAGGATATTCAAATATCTAAAGGCTACAATAAATTTTGGTTTGTGGTATCCTAAGAGTGAAAACTTTACACTAATTGCATACACATATGTAGATTGAGTAGGAATCATAAATGACCAAAAGAGTACAAGTGGTGGAACTTTCTTTCTCGGTGATAAACTTGTATCCTAGTTAAGCAAGAAGCAAGATTCAATATCTTTATCTATAACAAAAGAAAAGTACAATGCAATAAATTCATGTTGCACTCAAGTATTATTGATGAGATAGAATTGAAGGAGATGAAAATAGATCTTGATGAACCCATTCCCATTCTTTATGATAATACTAGTGCTATAAACATTTCAAATAATCTGGTGATGCATTCAAGGACAAAACATATTGCAATTAAGTATCATTTTCTGAGAGAGAAGGTTGCAAAAAAAGTGATAAAGTTGGAGTATGTTGAAACCAAAGAGAAAATTGTAGATATTTTCACAAAAATTCTTCCCAAGGAGACCTTTGAGTATCTCCAAAAAAATTTGGTAGTGGTTTCTCCCTCCTCTTGAATCAAGAGGGAGCATACATTGGGGGGAGTTTTGATTCCCTGTTGCAAGAAGACTTGGTTATCTTGTGGAGTGTATGAATCTAGTTGTGTAGATGCAATGTGTTTAGAAGCTTTGGTTGAAGCATGGACTTAGGGGGGAGTCTATCCAAGAAACAGGTTTTCAAATTGTGGACCTTTTCCATTGATTTCAAAGGAGGAGAAATGTAACTCAAAATGCTAAATCACCTAAGGGGAGAAAGTGGAACTCAATGTGGTGTGGCTTCATGATCTTGACACATTAGATTTTTCTTCTTGCACCAACAACATTTTGTTGTTTTCCTCAATGAAAAAGGGGAGATTGTTGAACATATGTTGTCATTGATGTCAAAGGAGTAATGTTAAAGGAGTATTGTCCTTGATGTCAAAGGTGCTCACTGATGTCAAAGGAGTGATGTCAATAGATCAACGAGAATTAAATGTAATCATACTATCATGTTAGAGTATTTGAGAATAATGAAGAAGACTACTTGTAAGATGCTTGAAATATCATGCTTATATTTATTCATGTTGTTGGAAGTGATTTGGAAGTTTGATCTAGAATTTTTGAAGTTACCTAGACAATGAGATTGTTCTAGTAACATGTTTTAATCTACATTTCTTCATGGATGTGAGTTATGGTTTGCAATTTGAAAGGAGAGTATGTCTACACATGGTTTCTCTTATTCAATTTTTTTTATAATTTATGATCATCAGGTAGAAAGTTTGAAGTGATAGAAGAGTCAATACACATGGTTTCTCTTATTCCAAAGTTTATATAATTTATGATCATTGGGTAGAAAGTTTGAAGTGATAGAAGAGTCAATGTGTAGGTTAATTAACCAGGTTGATGTTTTGGATTGATGCGGAAGAGGCTTGTGGTGTGTGCTCTTCGAAGGTAGTGTATGGATGACCATTGGGACTAGATAAGTCTATTGCACAGGCGATTGTCTTTGCACCAAAAGATCGACCTGTCAATGCCCGATATAGTTGTTAGATTTATACAAGATCCATAGGAGGTGGTTAAGCCATGTCACGAACCCAAGCACCACACTGCATAACACAAGGAGATAAAGGGTGAAAATCTTACAACAATCCCCCCAATGCAAGGAAGGGGTTTGAACTTGTGACCTTGGATTTGATACCAATTGTTTCGTAAGCACTGTTGTACCAAAAGATTGACCTATCAATGCCCGATACAACTACTAGATTTATACAAGATCCAAGATCCACAGGAGGCGGTTAATCCATGTCACAAACCCAAGCATCGTGTTGTACAACACAAGGATACCAAGGGTGAAACTCTTGCAACAAAGTCTACATTAGGAACTGCATCATGTGTTCTATCTTTTGGTATAGCATTTGGGCTATTGGACCTGGACTATTTACACATTTGGATACACTTGATTAAGGAGTGTTTATGTGGACAATTTGCGGATATTATTTTTATGTTTTGTGCTGACACATGAATGTAATTGTAAATATATTTTTTATATATAGATGTCTAGGATGCATCCTAAGGTGAATAAGTGTGTGAATGCAACGTGATTAGGGATTCAATGTGAATATCAAAGTGATGTAATGTGAGTTTCATTTCAATCATTTTTCCCCATTATCAGAAGATCATATGTTATGTGGGAGAGTGTCTAAGGATTAATTAGATCAAGTGTAATATATATTATTAGTCTTGAAGTTACAAAAAACATATTTTTGTGATCTGGTAGGATTGGTGTCTTTCCTATTGATTTGGTGCTCATATCTTTGTATTTGGGATTGGTATTTGTATTGGGTATTGGTGTCTCCAATAGGTTGGTGCCTACAAATACTATAGGGGATTGGTGTCTTCGGTAGGTTGGTGCCTACTTCATGATTGTAAATTGTTTATTATTTTTATGAGGTTAGATTTGGATAGTAGATCCAAGCAACTATTCTCATAGTGATTTTTCCCATTATGGGTTTCCATGTATATTTGGTGTTCATTGTGTTAATGTGTGCATCTATGTTGCTTGATTGATACTAGCTATTTTGGTTCATGTTTTGGAGAAGTAACTAATGGTAATTCATGTTGAAGTATTTTTTTTAAATAGATTTAATATACTGATTCACCCTCCCCCCCCTCTTAGTATATTGTGTGCCCTTCAAGAGCTGAATTATATAGCCTCATAATTTCCAAATTCAATGAGATCAAAGACAATAATGAAAAACTAAAAATCAAAAAATTTCTTTAACAATATTTCTAAATATGAAGAGAAGGAAAAAAATAGAATCCCAAAAGAAGGAATTCACATATATGCATTTTCCATATCCTACCATAGTAAATAAAAACTTAAGTGAAATTAAATAATAGTGTGCAATTAAATAATTACACCAATGTCCCCCTTAAGTGCAACTTATGAGAAACGTGAAACATGAAATGAGCCTTGACAACTAGGCCTAATCAAATACCCATGTACAATGATAATTCCCCTCAAGGGATAATAATGATAAAACTTGTAGGATAAAATTCCCCCAAGAGTGGATGAAGATATACCATGCAACCCATTTTAAGTAGTCTCTTATGCCAATGGTAGACACTTGACATAAAATTTTGTAGATAGTCCATGATCATTGAATAATGTTCCTCCCCTTGGGAAGAAACAAAGGAAAATAAGTATGCAAGATATCTTCTTATTCATGAAAATAATATGAGTGAAGAGAGATCAAGATGTGCATGATTCCTCTGAATTTTCTCATGTGTTGTCAAGTTGTTGTATAAAGGTTCCACAATCAAGCTAGGAGTTCTAGGCCTAATTAATGAAAGTGACAATCTAGAACTTTGTTAAAGTAGATATAGAACATAATACAAATATTTAAAAAGATCCTCCAAATGCTACTCAAGAATCTGAAATCAAATGCCAAACTTTCATGAATGATCATGTGGAGAAAGACTAAGAGGTTTTGAAGGTGTCCTTATGTTATCTAAAGAAAATGATGCAATTCCATAGGATATTGAATCAAAGAGGAAATTAATATCCTCAATAATATCCTCAGAGTATACAAGATATAAAATTATAGTTTGTTAAGTACTCGTCCAAAGTAGTGATATTTGGAAGATGATGAAAAAGATCCTATTGCACTAAATCACTAGAAGTACCATCTAAAGAAACACTAAACTTTGAAGACGTGTTTTCACGGAGATTGCACTCAGATGCTAAGTTTAAATGCTCATCAATCTTGTGAAACATGGAAACACCTTTGAGCCTATGGGTATGCTCATAAAAAAGGTGAATCTCCAAATTGTGGGCTGGTTCCCCTTTTGATTCTCTAAGGAACTAAATGATTTGGATGGGAAAAGGTAAGAAGGATAACTAAATTGAAATGGAAAGATTTAATCTAGGAGGTGATGCACCAATAATGAAAATAATATGCAGAAAATGATTCACAACTATCCCTCAATGAAACCCTTTTTACATAGCTCAATTTGTGCAATCAAATCACATAATTAATTCATAAGGAGGCCTGCAATATCTGATTCTTTGAAGGAAAATAATGTTTTAACTCAAAATGAAAAATAAGACAAATGCACAATTTACAACTTGTGATGGTTAATTTCTTTTGTGTATATGTAATGAAAGAATGAGACATAAACTTAAAGGTTTTATCAAAACACAATAACTTTGCATCAAATCATTCAAGATATTACAAAACAACTGAAATCAAGAAGGAAACTTGATAATCCTGAAAGATGGAAGGAAACACTGCAAAAATCTAAAAATAACCTAATACTGTATGAATAATAAGTCTAAGCTACAAAAATTTTTAGCCTCTCTCAATGTGTAAGAGAAGGAAAGAAAGCAATAATTAAGGAAAAAAACTAAGTATTTCCCCATATATACAAAAGATGACTCCAAAGTGCCAAGAGGTGGCACTAGCAGCTAATTGTAACTAAAAATATTTCCCCACGAGAAAAAGAGAAAATCCCTCAAAAGGGGGCTCAAAACTAATGTAAAATGAGCTAAAATAGCTCCAAGCTTTCCCTCATGATTAGTTTGACCAAAGAGGACTCAAAAACCACTTCAGTTTGACCTTAAGTCAAAGAAAATAGAACTCCAAATGCATTGACTATTTAACTAAACCTAACTCCTCATTTTTGCATGTTTAGAGGGTCTTTACTAGTTTATTTTAGCATGAATTAAGGCAATTAACTGATGATTAACCTTAATTGATGTTAGGATAAACTAGTGCATGCCTTGTAGGCATGTGGAAATGATGATGTATGTTCAGTTAACTCCACTGAGTAGGTGCCTAGATCTGAAAAAAGGATCTGAAACCTTGCAAGACTTGACTCAAGTCATACAAGAAGCTTGAAATTACAATCTCAAGCTAACAAAATGTAATAATTCCCCTTATGTATTAATATAAGGCATACTTTTTCAAAAATAAAGGGAAAAAATCCCCTAATTTGGTAAGCTAAGTCAAGGTAAAATGAATGAACCAAAAGATAGAAGCCAAACCTAACTCGGGCTCATTATGACTTCACTTCTTTTTGTGTGAGCTTGAGACTAAAGTTCTTCACTGTGGCCACTATCATGCTAGGGTTTACTTGAGCACTTATGAGATCTTGGAGCTAAATCGAACCAAACTAGAGATTTTCGAAGCCTCTGTGCAAAGATTTAGTATTGTTGTGTGTGTGTGTAAGCTCTTTTTTGCATAAAAATATTGTGATTTTCCAATGTCTCACTGAATGAGATGATTGAAAAAATATTGCTTACGACTTCTTTATTACCTTTATGCACCTAGCTCTATGTTTTCATTATGGGTGTATGCCTCCTACAATGATTCAACAACTAGAGCTTTACAATTGTGATTCAGAGATTGAACATCTAACCTGAATAGCCATTTCAATCATCATGAAGGTGCATTTAACTTGTCAACCCAGGGACGTGAACATGAAATGGGTCAGCACAGTATGTGCACTAGGAACCCAAAGTATCCATTTTCATTGTACAACTAAGAAAGACACAATGCTAAAAGTAAATTGCTTAGAAAGGAACAACATAAATGCTAACCATCAATCAACAATTACACCAAGCTGAAATGCATGACATAAATGAAAATTTGTGCAACAAACAAGGAACTACTCTATCTACTTTGGCTATAGGTACAGTCACAGAATGGAATTCTATTGGCTGCAAGAACAGTCGGTGCTAGATTTTTAACTAATTACTAAACAACAAGTAATACTAAACTAATACTAAAATAAAGGACAAATTACTCACCAAGTGGGCCCCCTTGGATAAGTATCTTCTAAAACTAAGGAGAACTCAGATGCTCGAACTTAGAACTTTATTTTATTCACTATAAATCATGAGTACAAAAGAGTAATATATATGTATTATTGAAAACTCAAGAATGCAAGTACAATATCAAATTGTGCAACCTTCAGAGAAGGAGCATTAGATCTTTATTTATACTATCAACTAAATGAGGTAGTCAATTCCATGAACTAGGAGGATGCCATTTAGTGAAAACAGATAAAGTGGGGTAGCGGTTATGCATGCGTGGAATCCGGTCAGACATGCGTGTCCAACCACAGATTTAGTGTTGTAGTAATGCGCACATTTTCTCAACATCAATAATGACCACTACAAGGTGGTTATGTTTGGTTTGCATGAGGAATCTCCTATCATCATCCTCCTTGACCTTTAAATGATTCCCTTGTTGGACGTTATGGTGCATGCCCAGCTGGTGGTGCCTTCCTCAATTTAGCATCCTCAAATTAAATCTACATGGCAATGTTAGTACGCATAATAATTGCATATTTGTAACCACATTAAGGAACATTCATTAACCACACAAAAAATTAATATAGACAGTCCATTTAACATGCCATTATCATTAAAGGTTTGCAGAAATAAGATTAAGCCCAATGTTTGTAGTTTGAGGAAAATATCATAAAAGTATCAACACTTAATGTCAAATTCCATGATAACTTCAGCAACTAGATCACAAATTCTACCCAAAAATGAGACCATAAACTAGACTCATCACTCCCCCCAACCTAAGGTCTTGTTGGTCCTCTAGTAGGGCAATGGCTATTCTTTTGCTTGGTCAATGCTCTAAAATTTGCAACTGACAACTGTCCCACATTAGAGTGTGTTATGAGTGAGTCAGGGGAAGCTAGAATCACCCCTTTGTCCTTCCAATGTGAATATATCTATCGATCCTTTTAAGAGTTGTTGCATAGTTCTGGATGGAATGAGGTTCAACCTACTTGAGATCATCAGTTAAGCTATTCCATCTTTGTGAAAGGTATCTCTTCATGGTTTCCTCTTTTATTTTTTCCTTTGCCTCATATTCACTATAAACTGCTTCTATCCAAGGTATAATCCTATTACCATAGCTAGGTCTGAAAAGCATTTTGTGCCATTTCCTAAAAATATCCTGTGGATTCCTTGATTCAGCCCTAATGGACAGAGGGATGTTATAATCCAATTGCTTATAAGCCCCATATTGTTGTCCCCAACTAATATCATTTTGCACCCAAGACATAAATGCCCTTAATTGGACATCCCCAACATACAACAATGGATTCCAATCATGGTCTTGAGTTACAACATAATTATGCAAATAAAACTCACACATCAAATTCTTCATTTCAAGTGAAGCAATTCGATAAGCATTAAAAAATTCAATAGGGGTCTCAATAGAAGGGTTCAAACCTGAGACAATTCTTGCTAGTATAAAAGAGAGATATTTCTCCTTCAAATGCAAAGCATAGAGCCTTGGAGGGGTCCTACATTCCAAAATTTGTGGTACCAAGGTTGCCATATCATCCACCTTCTTCAAGGTGGCAATTTCTACATCTTTATCTTCAATTTTGTCATCTCTCTTTTGAATTTCCCTCTTCAATCTATTTTTTTCCTCCTTCCATTCCTCTTCTCTTCTCTACATCTCTTTCCATAAATGCATGGAAACCTTGTGCATTAAAAAATTAGGGGGGTTATGTATTCCTACTAGCATCTTCTTTGGCACTAATGCTAACTACAAGGATTCAGGGTGTCCCGTCAATTCTGGCTACATGGGTACTGATTGTTCTCCCAATTTGGGTTGTTGTTGTAGGGATTCCTGCTCTTGTTCTGAATTTTGCTGTAGGATCTCTTGTTGTAGGACCTCTTGTTATAGGAAGTCCTGATTTTCCTCATACTCTTAATTTTTGACTTGTTTTGCAATATTGGCAAGATCAACCAATGTTATGTTTGTTGCTGCCTTAAATATGTCCTCTTCCTCAACATTCTCCTGCCCCATTGGAGCTTCTATATCCCCTTGTGATATTTCTCTAGACTTAGGGATTTCCTGTGGAGGCATAGCAAAGGCTGGCCCAGCTGGTCTTGCTTTCCTAGGAGGTCTCTCATGTTTTTCTTTGGCTACAGGATGAATAATGTCAACCTTTCTCTTCTTAGAGCTTGGCACCTCTTTTTCTTCTGGTTTCCTTTTGGCCTTTCCTTTTCTTGTTTCTACCTCCCTCTTTTGTGCCCTAGTTTTCATTAGAATTCCAAGTGGAACATCATCATCAGAGTCAGGGGAAGAACTTTCTTTGTCTAAGTGCTCTATCCCAGAAGAGCTAATTTCTATAGTTTCTTCTATTGCAGGAGGGTTTACACTCGGGCCTGCGCCAGAGGTGGAAGCACCAAGAGTGGCTTCATTCATGCTCAATCTCCTACTAGACCTACGAGGTTGAGGTAAAAACCTAGGTTGCAAGTGCTCAAGTCTAATTTGATCAATTTTTATGAATTCTTCCCATGTCATTCCAAATACATCATGCAAAGACTTCTCAACTAGAAATTTAATCAAACAATGGTGGGAAACAAAATTGTCCCTACCTTTTTGGATCTCGACTGCCATGATTGAGAGAAGGTTGTATAACACATTTGACACATTCATCCTCCTTTCGTGCCTCATATGATTTAGAAGCTTGAAGAGAACAAAATGCAAATTCGACTGGTGACCTTCACGGGTGATGTATTTTATGACATAAACAACTATCTGTTGCCATGGCTCAGGCAGAGACATTCTCTTCACACCCTGTTTATATATGCTCAATGGAGGGTCGTTCGGCTCTGTAAATTCAGTCCTAGCTGATCTGGCATCTCTAGAAGCAGGGTAATTTTCACCATTAATAGGTAACCCTATAACTTACACAATTCTTTCTTTAGTTGCTATGACCTCCACCCCTTTATCATGACCTTACCTTTAGACAATGTCTGGGAAAACTCTAGTGCAATGTATTCTTCGAAATCATCTAGCTTCAGGAAGTAGTCAATCCACCTGTACTTTCTGCATTTGGCCAAGTAGGGTGCATCCTGTAGTAATACATCGTGCACCGTGGGTTCATTCCAAATTAACCCACCTCCCATTGTCTACAATCAAACAAACACTCTTTGGTTTCCTTCTTGCACTTTCGTCTAAAAATCAAATTCACCTTCCTGCAATACTTGCTAACTTTCCAATGCCAATGTCAACTGGATTTTCCCTTTTTTAACTTTCCTTTTGTTTGCAACACAACTTGAGATATGACAGGATCAATAATGGCAAGGAAGGAGTAATAAAGGAAAGCTATAATGAAGAGATATGGCAGAAACAATTGGTGTCACTTCACACATGTGAGTCGTCCTCTCACTCAAATTTCAAATCGGCTCAATTTAAATTTTGCTGATGTAGACCAACATGGATCGACATGTGGGAAAAATATTCACATATTTTTCCTTCCCCCCCAACCTAAATTTGGGCATGTGTCCACACATGCAGAATGATGATTTGACAGGGTAGAGAATATTGACATGCTATGGTGAACATCCATACTAATGTACAAAAATTAAATGAATGCACTTAAAGACAATTGAGATATACCAATTAATGTACACATACCTGAATCTGTGGAGGATTTGTTGCAAAGATCATGGAGAAAGTATCGTTCACCTTTTTAGGAAATAAGTTGAACAATTAATGAAGATAAGGTGGAATGAGGTGGAGTGAAGTGATGGAAGAGAGAGAAAGGTGGAAATGGATGGGTGGATGGGCGGATGGGTGAAGAAATGAACTCCCACAGAAGTGGAAGTCTTTATTATGACAAGTACGTACCTTAATTAGCTAAAAGGAGGGACACTAGGTCCACTTCCTTCGGTTGTAGGAAGCTCAGATGCTGCATGCTAGGTGAATTGCTACAGAACTCGTCCTTGGAAGTTGGCTTGTGATACAGTATGAGGCGATGACCATTGAGAAGCAACTTAAATCTGACTAGGTCAATATTAATGAACTATAAACCACCATTAGGGAATACTTCAACAACCTCATATGGTCCTAGCCACCTTGTCTGCAATTTTCCTGCATTGTCCTAATATCTTGAATCATAAAGCATGGCCCAATCTCCTGGTTGGAATTTCTTGTCCTTGATGAATTTGTCATGCCACTTGATTCTTTGATTCTGCACTACCTCTGTGTGATGCAGAGCCACTCTTCTCATCTCATCCAAAGCATTTAGCTGCATGATCCTTTCTCTTTGTGCCTCAGAGATATCCATCCCAAAATCTACTGCAGTCCTAAGAGTCTTGTGTTCAAATTCAATGGGCATCATAGTTGTCTTTCCATACAACAACTCAAATGGAGTGAAGTATGTAGTTGTTTTACAGGTAGTTTTGTAGGCCCAAACAGCTTCTGGTAATCTATTTTCCCAATCCTTTTTTTGGATAGCTACTGTCTTGGTTAGAATAGCTTCAATTTCTCTATTGGTCACCTCAACTTGGCCATTAGCCTGGGGGTGATAAGGAGTAGAATTTTTGTGCCTTATGTTGTACTCATTGACTAGTGTTGCAACAAGGGTTGATGTGAATTGAGCCCCTTTATCAGTCACTATCTCTCTTGGAACTCCATATCTTGTGAAAATATCCTCATAAATAAATTATGCAACCTTGTTATCTCTTGCATGCTTCACGGCCTTAACTTCTACCCACTTTGTTACATAATTAGTGCATACCAAGATATAAGACTTACCATTTGATGGAGGGTCAATGGTTCCTACAAAATCCAATCCCCACTTGTCAAAGGGAGTGATTACTACCTGAGGATAAAGTGGAATATCATTAGATTTGGTTGGCCTGCCCATTCTTTGGCATCTGTCACATTTTCTTGTATACCTTCTTGCATCCTTGTCGAGTGTTGGCCAGTAATATCCCGTGTTCAAAATCTTCATTGTTGTCCTCTTGGCTGCAAAATGTCCTCCACATGGTTTATTGTGGCATGCATGCAAAATTTCATATGTCTCATCTTCTCACACATCTCCTCATGACATGGTCTGGTCCAGTATAAAATAAACATCCAACAATCCAGGAGAACGGAAAATATTTTTCAATGAGTGCCCTTCTCTCTTTTGGGGAGAAGTGAGGTGGAACTCTACCTGTGACCAGATAGTTAGCTATGTCAACATACTGGGGTTTTTGTACACTAATGGAGAATAGATGCTTATTAGGAAAAGATTCATCTATGGCCTGATTATCTTCTGATGCAGTCAGCCTTGAAAGGAAATCTGCAACAACGTTGGCCTTCCCTGGCTTATCCACAATGGTTATATCAAACTCCTGCATCAAAAATAACCATCTTGCCAGTATACCTATGATCAAAGTTTTATTCATGAGATACCTAATGGCTGCATGATCAATGTGCACAAAGATTTGGTAACTTGTTATGTAATGCCTGAATTTGTTTAGGGCATAAATTACTACCAACATTTCTTTTTCTGTCACTGTATGATTGAATTAAGCTCCTTGCAAATTTTTGCTGAGAAAATAAATAGAATTTTCAATAGCTCATTTTTGTCCTAAGACTACTCCTATGGCATAATCTAATGCATCAGTATGGATGTGAAAAGGAAGCTCCCAATTAGGTCCTTTGAGTACAAGAGCATGAGTCAAAGCTACCTTTAAGTCATAAAATGCCTTGTCACAAGCTTCAGTCCACTGGAATTCAACATCTTTAGTGAGAAGAGTATACAATGGTGTTGCTACCTTTCTAAAATCCTTGATGAAATTCCTATAATATCCTGCATGGCCCAAAAAACTCCTAACATCCTTCTGTTTTACAAGTGTGGGCAGATTTGTGATCACCTCAATCTTGGGAGGATCTACTTGAATTCCCTTGTGGAAGATGTAGTGGCCAAGAACTACACCTTCCTACATCATCATGAAGCACTTTTCCCTGTTTAAGGACAAGTTTTGGTCTTCACATCTCTGTAGGACTCTCCTGAGATTTTCCAATGCTTGATTAAAAGCAACACCATAAGTGATAAATTCATCCATATAAATTTTCATGTAGTCATGAGAAATGTCTGAAAATATGCTAATGAGTACCCTCTGAAAAGTTGCAGGTGCATTACATAAGCCAAATGGGAGTCCCGAGTAGGAATAGGTCCCCCATGGATAGGTAAATGTGGTCTTCTCCTAGTCCTCTGGTGCAATTTGGATCTGGTTGTAGCCGTTGAATCCATCTAGCAAAGAAAAGTATTACTTTCTTGCAAGTGTGTCCAAAACTTGATCAATGAAAGGTAAGGGAAAATGTTCCTTCTTGGTGGAAGCATTAAGTTCCTTGTAATCAACACAAACTTTCCATTTCCCTCCTTTATTAGGCACAATCACTAATGGAGACACCCATTGGCTATCTGAAATGGGGTAGATAAATCCTGCATCTAGCAATTTCTGCAGTTCCCCTTTTACAATTTCTCTTAGTGCAGGGTTAATTCTTCTTTGTGGCTGCCTCACTAGGGTACAATCATCTTTGATATAAATTTTGTGTGTACAAATTTTAGGGTCCAATCCCTTCATATCATGATAATCCCACGCAAATGCATGTTGATGGGTCCTTAATAAGTTTTTCAATAACAATTGTTGTTCTTCACTCAGCTTGTTGTTAACATTTAGATACTTTCCTTCTGACACCTATACTTGTGTCGCCAACTCTATCATGATTGCTTCATTAACACATGGTACCTTTAGTTCATATGGTAGAAATTTATGGGACATACCTATTGCTGCAGGAACAGTGGTTGCAGGAAGAACATCTGCAAGAACAATGGCTACAGGAAGAACAGGTAGAAGTGTCTTGATTGGAGTAGCAAAATGAGAAGATGATGCTTCCTCCACTTCACAATGGTTTGAATGATGTTAGTCAATACTTCATCCTCATCTTGAAGCTGCATGAAAGAGCTTCGGCCTAACATCATAAGTTGAACCACATAATTGATTTCCTCGGCCTCTTCACCAACATGTGGCCATACAAGATTATCCTCATCATGAGATGGCTCAACAGGAGGATAAAGAACAAAAATTTTAGTGCTCTTCCCATCTAAAATAGTCATGTCACCTAACCAACATCCAATAGATGCATCTTCAATTGCTAACCATGGCCTTCCAAGAATAATGGGATACCCACCTAGTGTAGATTTAGGAGAAAGAATCATGAAGTCTGTTGGGTACTCCCAGGAATCTAAAACTACCACAAGATACTCCACTATACCATTAGGATTAATAGTAGAACTATCAGCAAGTTGTAGGACAATAGGAGTAGATCTCATGCTTGCAACGTTTAGTTGCTGTAGGATTTCCTTAGTCATTACATTTATTGCTACCCCTAAATCAATCAGAGCATTCTTAATTTGGATCTTGTTTATAACAACTGCTACCACATGAGTACTTAGGTCATTGTACTTGGGGATAGTCACTTTTCCAAGCATGATGTCAGCTAACTGTCCCACCACATGAACTATAGTTGGGTCTTTCTTCTTCCTACCTGGCTTCTTGAGGCATGCTTCCTTGATTGCCTTGCCATAAATTGGAACATCATTTATGGCCTGGAATAGAGGGATTTGGACACATATATGCTTCAGCTGATCCAAGATATCAAAAGTTGTATCATATTTTTCTTCCTTTTTCTTGGAAACTTTCAATCTCTGAGGAAATGGTGGTTCTTGTTCAGTCTGCTTGACTTGGACTGGTTCAGGATTTTTAGGTGTACTTGGTTGAATGGGATCATTCAAAGGTTCCTCCTCTCTTCAGCGAGAAGCTCAGTGATAATGGGCTTGGAACGGGTTGGTAGACTAGTTCCTGAATGCAAGTGGATGTCACTTACACTCACAACATATGCAGGGAATTGATTTGAATCAGCAGAGTATGCAGGCTGTTGTGGTTTGTTATTTGGATTGGGTGTGGGCTGAGCTAGTAGTTGAGTAGGTTTAGGTACATTCAAGCTTGAATTAGCAAGTGGAGGAATTATAGCAGGCTGCTGGGGCTAAGAAGGTGGTTGCATGTAACTGGTTGTCTGGGTAAGCCATTGCTATCCTCCTCTCCATTGATTTGTTTGCTGCCAATTTCTTGGAAGTGGCTGCCAATGCCGTTGAAATTGCTGCCAATTCCCCTAAGGTTGTTGCCACTGGGGTGGAGAGTTTTGACAATTGGGCCAAGCATTTGGAGGGTTAATCCAAGGCTGTGGTGGATATCCTCCATAGCTGGATGGATATGGGGGCTGCCATTGGTTGCTAGATGAATAGGAATTGAAATATGGCCCAACATAAGAGAGCAGATCTGGTGGCATACCTTGTCTCAGAGCCTAAGGCCTCCTTTGTGCAACATAGTAGACTTGGTCTTCTTCAATCTAGATTGGCTTGAACTCGGGTGCAATCTTCTTTCCTTCAATATTGGCTACCATCTTGCATCTGCAGTGGGGGAAATACTCTACCAACATTGCCTCTGCCTCCCCTTGCTTCTTCTTGGCCTAAAGTGTATCTAGCTAAGTAGCTAGATTGTTTATAATGTCTTGCTTGAAGTCTACCAGCAAATGAGTAATCTCCATTCTTGAAACTCCATCGGTAGTTGACTTACCCATGGAAGATTGGTAAGCTCTCCCTTTCTTTGAAGATTCCCTAGAGTAGTTCTGACATATTTTCTTGATGTCTTCCCAAGTAACTTGGGAGATATCTCCTCCTCCCATCAGGTCCAAGGCATCCGTGCAACTATCATTGATTCCTCTCGGGAAAAGAAACTTTTGTGAGTCTTCATTGAGTGTATGGTGTGGGGATTTTTTAAGGAAAAACAAAAACCTTGCAATATAATCCTCCAGGCTCTCATCTTCATTTTGTTGCATCCTAAAAATTTCACCTCCTCTCATGTCACTGCCCCTGCAATATTCCTTGTATTTTTCAAGGAATTTTGTCTTCATGTCTTCCCAAGTTTCCACAATATCTCTGCCTAGGCTCATGAACCATCTTAATGCAACTTCTTTTAGAGTGATAGGTAATAGTTTAAGCCTATGGGCATCGGTGGTATAATCATAACTCTTGCAGAGTATGTCAAACTCAAACAAAAAGGTATCAAGATCTTATGTGACAAGTCCATAAAACTTGGGGAGTGCTAAAGCAGGGAAGTTTTTGATGTTGTCAACTTCATTATGATGGGAAATGGGGAAAGGAAAAGTTGGTTGGTTAGGTTTGTTCCTATTTGCATCACCCATGCCTGCTTGATGTAGTTCCAAAGAAAAGGGGTTCTCAAGATAATTTTGGTCTTTAGAGGAGACTTCAAAGCTAGTCAGATCAAGGAATGCATCAGCAAAGGGGTGTGGATCTTCTTCTTCTTCTCTTGGAATGTTCTTATATTCAACTAGTTGGAATGGATTAGGATTGTTAGGAAGGAATTTCCCATAAGCATCCCTTCTCCCTCCTCTATGCATGCAGTATCACTCACTATCAACCAACTCACACAAATAATTGGTAAAATATAAGGGGGGTCATTACTTCCTAAATGAGGGCATACTAAGAACAAATTCTAGAAACACTATAACAAGAAAAACTACCAATGACTCCAAAGAACTCCCTAGTTTGACACCATCCCTAGCAATGATGCCAAAAATGTTTTCCTCCTACAATGATTCAACAACTAGGCCTTTACATCCGCGATTCAGAGATTGAACATCTAACCTGAATATCCATTTCAATCATCATGAAGGTGAATTTAACTTGTCAACCTAGGGACGTGAACTTGAAATGGGTTAGCACAGTATGTGCACTAGGAACCCAAAGTAGCCATTTTCATTCTACAACTAAGAAAGACACAATACTAAAAGTAAATTGCTTAGAAAGGAACAACATAAATGCTAACCATCAATCAACAATTACACCAAGCTGAAATTCATGACAAAAATGAAAATATGCACAACAAACAGGGCACTACTCTATCTGCTTTGGCTACAGGAACAATCACAGAATGGAATTCTAGTGGATGTAGGAACAGTCGGTGCCAAATTTTTAACTAATTACTAAACAAAAAGTAATAATAGACTAATACTAAACTAAAGGAAAAATTACTCACCAAGTGGTCCCCCTTGGATAAGTATCCTCTAAAACTAAGGAGAACTCAGATGCTCAAACTCATAACTTTATTTTATTCACTGTAAATCATGAGTACAAAAGAGTAATATATTTGTATTACTGAAAACTCAAGAATGCAAGTACAATATCAAATCGTGCAACCTTCAGAGAGGGAGCATCAGATCTTTATTTATACTACCAACTAAACAAGGAAATCAACTTCACGAACTGGGAGGATGCCATTTAGGGAAAATAGAGAAAGTGGGGTGACGATTATGCATGCATGGAATTAGGTCAGACATGCATGTCCAACCACAGATTTAGTGTTGCAATAACGCACACATTTGCTCAACATCAATAATGACCACTACAAGGCGGTTATGTTTGGTTTGCATGAGGAATCTCCTGTCGTTGTCCTCCTTTGACCTTTGAACGATTCCCTTGCTGGACATTATGGTGCATGCCCAGCTGGCAGTGCCTTCCTCAAGTTAGCATCCTCAAATTAAATTTGCATGGCAATGTTAGTATGCACAATAATTGCATATCTATAACCACCTTCAGGAACATTCATTAACCACATGCAAAATTAATATAGACAGTCCATTTAACATGCCATTATCATTAAAGGCTTGCAAAAATAAGATTAAGCCCAATGTCTATAGTTTGAGGAAAATATCATAAAATTATCAACACTTAATGTCAAAGTCCATGATAACTTCAGCAACTAGATCACAAATTCTACCCAAAAATGAGACCATAAACTAGACTCATAAATGGGTTCCTTTTATTCTCTGCATACTTGAGGGTTTGCATTCTGAGCCTTTACTTTATGTAGCTATTGATTAGCTTATGGTTGTGGCTTTGTTAATGTTGTTCTGAAAGAAATGAAGAGAAAAAATTTCTCCTATATTCTGTTGAAAGAAAAATTTAATGCAGGTTGTGGCTTTGTCTCTGTATTTTTCCATTTTCCTGTAGTGTTTAAAAAACTTGGCAACTTAGGTCATGGCTGAAATCTTAGTATTATTTTTTGTATATTCCTCTTGTGTGAAAGGGAGGGTTTCTACTTCATTGTGGTCGAGTTTTGACCTCACTATCTTAAAAGAAACAACAAACCCTTTATTTGTCTTCCATTCTATTCATGCATTATGTAAAAATCATGAATTTTCTAGGGTTTTCCTATGGCTTTCTTCTTGAATATTCTGAGATCATTGCTCACCACAACATCATATTTTTCAAATGCATCCAATTCCAACAAAATTTTCTACAATTCCATCATATGTAGCTCCAAGCATTCAATGAGCCAAGTATCGTGCATCACATGGACATCTTGTGCTAAGATTGGCATCTTCATTGAATAGATATTTTTTGGACTCTTTGTATCCTATGGCACTGCAACCTTCATTTTTCACTGTACTATTGTTTCCTCATGAAAATTTCAAGGTTTCTCACACATAAATCAAATGACATGAATAGAAAATTTAAATTCAGCAAGAGGAACTATATCAATTTTGATCATGTGAGTCCAAGTAACTTGTCAGTTGTGCAATAATCTATACCATTTGAAAGCATTATCCTTCAAAAAGGTGGAAGGGCTTTGGATTGATGAGTTTTTTTTGTTTCTTCCAACCTTGATCACTGCAAATAACCTATTCTCAAGATCCTTAGTCACTGTCTTTTTGAGATTGCATCTATGATTGTCAAACAATTTCAAATCCATAATTCCACCCTCGTATTTTCCATTTGGCATTATGTCTCTCATTGTGTGTGATGGTTGATGTCCTTTGAAGGCTCCATATCCATTTTCCTATCTGCCTTCTTATAGTCTCTAGACTATCATCTCTTTGATAGCTAATAGTCCTTTAACTGCATTCATGAATGCTTCAACTATCCTCATCTTCTCTTGTATTGGACTATCTTGTACATTTTCTTTGTTTGATTACTATATCTTTATTGGATTGATGGTACTAACTTATATTACTCTTCTCTCTGTTTAGGACTATCACCATCATTTATGTCATGAATCTATGTTGGGGAGATTTCAATGTTCCTAAATGTTACTATGGATTTCCCACTATAGACTGTCTCTTAGTATTATTCTTAAATTCTCCTTGTGCATTTATAAGATAAATGAACCTTACTATATTCCATGGTATTGGTAATCCCTAAAAAATCCTCTATAGCATTTAGAAATGTCATGAAATGAACAAAATGAAACACCAAACTCATGGATAAACAACAATAGGATCAACGTTGTACAAACTAGCTATCTCCATTAGAGGCATAACATGAAATGAAATGAGCACTTTTCCATTCAAGCTCCTACTGAAAGTGTGAGGCACCTTATCATTGAGGATTTGACCACTGTGTTTTATCCTTTTGATCTATCACTAAGAAGACTCCTCTTCTCTTCTCGATAGTAAATCTAGTTCACTGCCCCATCCTAGGCCTTTACTCCCCTTTCTTTGGGTTGCTACCATATATTTCCTTGAAGCATTGTGATCTTCACATTTGATAAGATAGTGATAATACATGTGTCCTCTTATGATGAGATTTATATATGAAGCTCTAACCCAATCATTTCATCTTCATGCAAGTTCATCTGAAGATTAGCAACACAAAGGAGCTAAAAACAAAGAAGATCAACACAAGACTGCCACAAGCAATAATGGATATACCTTCTCCTCATGTGTTTTTCTAATTTTATCTTCAGTTGTATAGCTTATCTTTATGTTGCATTAGTTCAGCTACTCCCATGGCTTTTGTGAGACATTTAAGCATTTTGTTTCATTCAATTTAAATAAAACAACAACATTTATGCAATCTTGAAAGACAACAATATCATGCAATTTATGTAATTTCCTTCTGTTGTAAAACATTGCATAATAAAAATTGAAATCCATTTGAAAGAATTCATATGCAATGGTTAAGCCTTAGTGGAAATTTGTTGGAATACCTTTTCCTTTTAGCTGCAAATACTTACTCTATCTCTACTTGATTGAGCTATAAGCAAAAAATAGGTAACAAGAAGAAGGAGGAGGAGATGGATAATCAGCAAAGTCTCTAGAACCTCATTTTCTAAAAGGAATTGAAGGTTCAAATGACCATTCTATACCTCCTCAAAAATGACCACGCTAGATGCTTGAGTGTGAACTAAACCAATATTAGGAGAAAATGTGAGAGGGTGTATAATCTAGATTGATTAGTTGACTTCCCAATTGCAGTTCAATATATTTTCTCTATAAATCTTGAGTGATCATAGAATTTTTTGTGAACTCAACACTATTTTATGTCCCACTATGCGTGATATAATTTATGAAAAGGAGATTAGTTGATAGTGATGGCAGATAAAGGATATTATTGAAGGATCCCTCACCCATGCCAATGGATCCTCTCCCATAAACATGCATGTATATGTTGTTACTCACCAAGATATTTAGTGTAGAACAATTCTCAAATGAAGAAATTATACTTTGTGAATTAGCCATATGATGCAAATCTCATAAATAAAGGACTCATCTTGACTCAAAATTCATAACAATGAGTACTTTCCCCTTTTGTTCTTTTGAAAAAGTTAGACTCTCTAACATAGTTGAAGAAAATTTGATTTTATTCTCTACAGAAGATGCTACAACTCATCAATTTATTTTAAATAACATTGATATTACTAGCTTCTTGCAATATGTACATTTGGGATTTTCCTTTTTAGATGATTCCCCTTTTGAGGGAGAGGCGTTATCTTTCTTTTTATTTTTCTTGTTTTTAGGATCCCCTAATTCTTTTTGTATTTTAGTATCACTAGCCACCAATGCTTGTGGCTTGGAAGACTTGATGAGGCTCATTTAAATTAACTTTGATTCCTCTTGGATTAGAAGATTAGAAAATATATGAAATGTAGGCTCAACATATGTATCTCCCATAGAAATTTGATGAGTGTGAAAACTAGAAATAAATATTAAATACTCAAGGATAACCTTGGATAACACATTCACAATTAATTGTACATCCTCTTTTTTAATTTTGTAATCTTTTAGTTAATTTTTAAGTTCCTTCATCTTTAAGATGTATTTTTGGACATGGTTAAAATTATTAGGATCAAGATTCAACAAATCACTATCAATTTAATATCTCCTAATTTTTAAAAATTTACCATATAGTTTTTTAATTGTATCCCAAGCCTCTTTAGGAGTTTTATATTTTTCAAGATGAAATTGTAAACAAAAAGATGCTAAAGAGAAAATGTAAACAAGATATTTCTCACGGCTTATCTCTCATAGTACCTTTACACTAGCATTAGTAGGTTCAACAATAGTTTCATTTACATACCCAATGCAAAACTTTCCCCTTAGATAATTCCATATTGATTATTGCCATAATGACTAATTATATGGAGTTAGGAATTCAACTTGGGTTTTCTCCATTGCAAGAACACATAAGAGCTCAAAGAAAACAACCACCATAGTATTAACCCCAATAAAATATGAAGATGACACTTTATAATTAGTGTGATCATAATTGTCATTGCCAACTTGAAAAAGTGTTCTTGATCTCAATTTACTATAAATACCAAAAATAGGCCACAAAGTTGAACTAAATTTTTTGATATAGAATGAGATAAATCAAACCACACTAATAACAATTATGAACTTTTAGAAAAACCAAAAAACAATATTGTGAGCTCAAATGAAGCCCCAAAAGTTCCCAAAATGAGAACTACTCAACATCACCTATGATAATTTGTGATTTAAAAAAAAAGCACTAAAAACAAAAAATGTGTACACCACTATAAAGTTAAAACAATTAGCCCGCATAAATAATTGCTCCAAAAAAGAGAAAATAAGAGCAAGAATTAAACCTTTGAAGTTCAACACCAAAAATAAAATAACCAATGGAGAAGGGTCCATTTTTGAAGTGATAATGTTAATAATCTGGATTTGATGATGTTACCGATGTACAACAACAAAATACTTGCATATAAAGAAAACAAGGAAGTAACATGATATAATAAAAATAAAGCATTAACAACTTGCACAAACAAGAAGCTAAAGGCATGGTGAAATTCTAAATGCAAAATTATAAAAAATTGACACAAACTAAATCTATGATTGCATGGAACAATTAGAAAAGGGTGCACCATATATGCCATTTAATTTTATAGAACCAGTAGAGAACTGGGTAAAATGAAATGTAAAAATATCAACAAACAACTTGTAAAGAAACATTATGCACTAGATTTGAATGAAATTTAATTTTGATAAGATAAAAAGGAACCAATGTGTCAAGGGTAGCATGACACTTGCACAATGAGGAGAGTAAAAATACAACTATGTCACAAGTAATATAACAATTAGGGCATTGTGAGGAAATATGAAAAGGAGAACAATATAACGATGCATGGTATAAGGAGATTTGGAGCTAGGGTAGATGTTTAAGAGGCCTACATAGGAATGAAATGAGACATCAAAATATTATAAATGCTATCAAAATGTATATTATAGAATTTAGCAAGAATGTGAAGGCAAGTTGATGCTAGTAATGTATATATTTTTTATAACATAGTGGCAAATAACATAGCGAGTTAAAAGAAATAATAATGAAAGAATTTTGAATTCAAGTGGAAGGTTTGCATATAATTGTGTTATTAAAAGTAAACATGACCAATGATATTCACACAAAGTAAAATAGAGGTAAGTTTTTCATTAAAAGATTAAATATAAATGAAGTATTTATAAAAGGTGAAAATAATTTTATTTATTTATTTATAAAAGGATGGTTAAATTTTCAGGAAATCAAAGATGAATATTAAAAGGAAATAAACAATACTTTTCAAAGGTAAATGTTAGTGGGAACTATTATGTGGAAATATTATCATATTATCTTAAAATTTTGAAATCAAAATCTCACATGCATGGTAAAGAAGGGTTTGAGTTTTAAATTTGAAAGTGGTAGCTAAGCATTAATTTTTTCAAACAATAACCACATCATCAACAATATCTCTTTTCTATTATTTCTTCTTTTTGACATTTTAAGTAGGATAGATCATTAAATAGAACTATGTTATTGCTCATGTCTAGTTTGTTAGATTTCTTTTCTATCTTCTCTTATTTTTGGGCTCTAGAGGAACTTCAATATTTATGTCTAGGTAGGTAGCTTGCATTTTGCATGTAGCTATTTTGTGTATATTTACCTTAGCATTATAAGATGCTAGATTTTAGATGGTTGGAATCCTATACATTTATGAATAAAATGGTTTAGTACAGTTTTATAATATTATTTATTATTATTTGATGATTATGGTGTATATGCATAAAAATGGTCATGTCTAATTAATCATAACATTTAATTAATTTCTTTCTTAATTTCTCTACATATAAATAAATTTAATTAATTTACATATATCGTTCACCTACTTTATTCTTTCACTTTAATTAAATAAATTCATTTTATTTAATTACCACTTTCTTAAGTCCACTTAATTAATTAAATAAATATCATTGTTTATTTAAATTAATTATCACATTTAAATTTAATTAAATCTTTGATTTAATTGAATTTAATTCCCTTTCTTCTAAAAATAATTAAATATGCTTTTTTAATTAATTCCACATGTCACTTTCCAAATCTTAATTAAATATTTTATTTAATTAAGAAAATCTTCCATGCCACCAATAAATGAACAATGAATTTAATAAATTCATTATTTATCTTCAAAATCTTTTCTCAATCTCACAAAAAGATGATTTTTACAATTCATCTTTATCATCTCTTATGAAAGAGGAAACAAATCCTGCTTTATGTTTTTCTTCTTTTTTTCTCTCCAGTCTTCTCCATCTTCGACCATTCGATTTGCCAGAATTATCACAGTCATTGATCACATTAGCCAATCAGAAGCTTTTGAAAACTCTATAAATACCCTTGTGAATCCAAGCATTAGTTACAGAAAAATAGAAAGATAGACAGGCAGACGGATATACGCACATACATGTATTAGAGATAGGCGATTAGCATTATCAACTTTAGCATTTTAATCATATCTTAGCATAACATGCATTCATCTTTAATCGCGTTCTCTAGGAAGACTATTTGTTGAGCCTAGCATACAATCTGAGAGCAAGCTGGAATCGACAAAAACACTAGAGATAGAGGATGATAGGACAACATCAAGGACAGAAGACTGAGTTTGCATTCCTTTTATTTGATTTCTTGTTTTGATATAATGTCTTATTGGTGTGTTTGATTTATTATTATTTTTAATCTACATTGGATACACTTAAAATTGATCACACATTTTTGGTGCCCACCATGGGCCATTTGCCCTATTTTTAACATCTACTTGCAGGTTTTTTGACAGAGTTTCACATTTTGGAGTTCGGCTTTCCAAAAAAAATTGCGTTTTAGCACATCCGTGGGTTTCCTTAGTGCATCCAAGGCTTCTTTCAGTGCTTCCGTAGGTCTTTCGGTGCATCCGAGAACTATTTCAGTGTATTCGACAATTTCTTTAGCACATCTAGGAAATTGAATAGCGCATCCATTTAGCTCACTTCATTTAAAATTGTCTAAAAGAAAAAAAATTGCATTCTTAGATTGGCGCATCTATCACTTTTCTATAATTGTTACTTTTCACAGATCTAAGTTTGTAACATACTTGGTCCAGTAGCATTTCTCTCATGCTTAGAGAGTGGAAATCAACCAAATTTGTCAGGAAATCGATTGCCAATAGGATCAAGAAACCTAAGAAACATTTAGGTTACAAGAAAACCTTACAACGTAGAAATTTTTTGTATAAAAGTTGAAACCTCTTACTCCATTACCGTGAGTTTTTCCATAGGTACCAAGATTTTGCTAGAGGATTTACTGATGAGTGTGTCGTAAAGCCTTTATATTCATGAGCCTATTTCCAGAGAAGAGCTCTATCACAATGACACAATCACAATCAACCTCTCAACTTTGATTATCTACCACAGACTTCCATTGAATATCCAACACATCCCAGTCAAATCCTTCAGTGAGTTTAATTAGGCTATTTGATATACTTATCATTCTTTCAAAAAACAAGGATCAAATCTTAAAAGTGCACCTTTCAAACAAATTCCTTATTCAACTTCCCTAACAGGATTTTGATATCCTTCATCATTGGAAGCCACAATCAAGAACTAGGAATTTCTTTGATCATATCATAATATTTTCATCTTATTGGATCAAAACATCATCATTTTTGCACTTATCAAACTGTGATCTAAGTCTAGAAGAACATTTTGATATCATATGCCTATTTTTACAAGATCTCAATACAATAAGCTGAAAGAGGATATTCAACAAGAAGATCATACCCAAAGAACTCAAGAAGAAGGTGAGAGCAACAATCCCCTTTTTAACGACATGGGTGAAAGAGAAGAAAATCCATTTTCTTACAACAAATACAAGGACATGAGAAAAACTCCTGTAGATAGTGATGATGAATGAGATGAAGAACATCACCTTAGAGAGGCTGAGCAAGATCCAAAATTTCACAAAGCCTTAGAAAATATTTTAGAACACAACAAAGAGAAATATTTCCTGTATTTGGCTAACAAAGGAGCTAAATTTCCTCATGATTTTGATACTGAGAACTTAAAGAGAACTCTTGATGAAACACCCTTGTTTGATATTAGTGCCTTGTCTCAACAGGTTAAGGCACTTCAAGGACAAATTAAAGACATGCAAGGAGAACCACAACGAAGACATATTCTCTTGATGATATATGTCCTTATCCTTTTGACTGACATCTCAACATGATCCCATTTCCCAAACATTGTGAAATCCTGAAGTTTGATCGTTACAATTGGAAATCAGATCCAATCGATCATATTAGGGACTTCTGAAATATGACTTTAGAGTTTTCACATGAGGATACATAATTGATGTGTTTGTTTCCTAGAATTCTTGGAGGCCAATCTATGGAATGGCTATCGAAAATCACATCACCTGTCAAGACATTCAAGGAATTGATTAATGAGTTCATATCACAATATTCCTACAACATACAACATCAAATAACCATGATTGATCTCTGCAAGGATAAACAGAAACCTGGTGAACCATTCATTACATTTCTTTAGAGATGGAGAAGATTGTTTGCTAGATACCCACGTCATGTTCCTAAAAAGGAAAAGATCACCACTTTCATAAACAACTTAGATCAAGAGATGAGCTATCGTCTCAATCTTCATTGTCCTCCCTCTTTTCAGAAATTGATTGAAAATGCCATCACCATTGAAAGTGCTTTAATCCAGAGAGGGATAATAAAACTTGACAAGGACAATCCTAGCTCTTCAAATCACCATAATGACAAATCTATGTTTTGGAATCGCAACAAAAATGTGGTGAATGATGGTGTTGTAGATGAAAATTATATCTCGACTAAGCCATTTTTTCTTAGTACTCCAAGTGCTCCTCGCAACAATAACTATAACAATGTCAACTCAGTCACAAATCAAGGAAACAATCCTCCTCCTCTGAGGAATAACGTGAATCAAACATTTACTCCCAATCAAGGGAATTCCAAGGTTACCATGGAAACAATAACAACAATGCCTTAGGAAATACCCCGAACACAAATCCACAATGATCTTCATTATTCTCTAACAAAAGAACTTTTACTCCACTGGGTCAATCCTTAGAATCTGCATTCAAAGAATTTATGGCTAAAAATGTTCTTACTTTTCTGCCTCAATGCAACTTTGAACCCAGTGTGAAGCCTCCATCATGGAATGATGCATACTATTGTGATTATCATCGGTGCAAGGGCCATCACACAAATAATTGTCAAGCCTTGAAAAATTTCGTCCAAGACTTAATCGAAAATGACACCATCACAATAGAAGGACACCAACAATCAAACGAAGACCACCAAGCATTTCACAACCCTTTTCCCAACTATCAAAAGGGTGAGTCTTCTGGAAAAAGTGTGAATCATATCAAAAATCATATAATCAATCATATCTACACTGACAACGAACGAGTCAATGTTATAAAAGTTACGAAAAAGTTGGAATATAGAAAAGTCAATGCAACAACAAGAGCACAAGCTAAAGTTGTCTTAAAGATCGCTTCTTCAAAATCCACTATACCCCTACCTCAACATCAATATGACTTAGTTAATCAACTTGGAAAAACTCCTACTCAGATTTCTATCTTAGAACTCTTGAAGATTTCTCCAGCACACAAGTAAATTCTAGAAAAGGCCCTCATTGAAACAATTGTATCCACTAATCTAGATGTGGATTGATTTCAAGCCATGGTGGGAAACTTGTCCTCATCCACATGCCTCTCATTCTCCAAAAAAGATGACATTTCCATGACTCATCCCCATAACTCATCGCTATACTTAGAAGTCATGATCCACAAGTTTCATGTCAGACACGTACTAATAGATGGAGGTGTTGGTTTGAACATATGTACCATGAAGTTAGTTTAGGCTTTAGGATTTTCTGAGGACTCCATTGATCCCAGAAGAAATATTACTATTAAAGCCTACGATGATGAGGAAAGAGCGTCCAAGGGTTTAATCATGTTGTCGATCAGAGTGGGAGCTGTTATCAAGAATACCTTCTATCAAGTATTAGACCGTGATCTTGCATACAAAATCTTGTTGGTTTGACCTTGGATCCATGCAATGCAAGTTGTTCCATCCACATATCATCAATGTCTTAGGTTTACTTATGACAGACAGGAGATCACAAGACCAGCTGATAATTCAAATAGTCATACTTGTGCCAACATCAAAGCTAGTCAAGATACTTTGGTTCCCAATAATCGAGAAGCTCCTGTTAGTACTTCTCCCAAAGTTGATACAAAAATAAGTCAGTTAACCAACAACTTTGACAAGCAACTACGATTCAAGGAAAACAAAGTTGGGGAGTACTCTCTCTGTCTTGCTAATCTTCCTACGTCACCTCGGTCACATGGGAAACCTTCTTTCACACAACATCAAATATCTGTAGAATCAACATCAACGCAACCACCAACAAAGCCAAGTATAAAATTTAATGGATGATTTATCAAAGAAAAATTCCCCACGAAAGATCCTAAGGATGGAGAAGTTCTAAAGTGGCTCTATAAAGATGAAGACGAAATAGTTCTTAATGTCAAGATACCAACTGACCAATATGGTAAAGGATATTCAATCATGCAAAAGATGGGCTATGATGGCAATGGTCCTATCGGGAAAAGAAAAGGAGTAGTTGAGCCTATTCACCTTCCAGGACTTGCCACAAAAGATAAAACACGACTAGGCTATGATACTAACTCAAAAGAAAGAGCATCCAAGCAGTTGCATGATACTATCCTCACATTGCAAGAAGGTCTTGATACAAGAGAAGCATGTTTGACAACAATTCATAATTTCATGGATAATAACTCTGACACAGACTTTGGTGAATACGAATGGGACACCATCTACAATGATGAGTTCTGGAGGGAAAAAAGGGTTGATGTGATACACAAGTACACCCCAACTCTAATCGAAGGTGAAGGGTCAGGGTCCCAACCACAAGGATCTGAACTACAAGGTAACTATGATTCTAGTGATATTGAGTCTGATTTAATTGAACAAGACTATCATGAGAACATTATCATCATTGATCTGCCCCATACCTTAGATCTTACAGACAACTCCGTTATGACCATAACCATAGCCAATTTCATGCAGCCTAATGACCCGCTACCGCTGATCCATCCTGATCTCATTGACTGGGATCTATTTGAACCTATCGATATACCTATGTTTCCAAGCGATGAATCTATCATGAACTTCCTTTCTACCGAAAACACAAATGATTGTTCCACTGTAAATTTTTGGCATAGAGTCTTTAATCAGGAGAGTGTCAAGTCTCCTAGCTACAAAAATAAAAATAAAAAAGAAATATCTAATGGTGAAAACCAGAATCTGGTAGTGTTAGATCAAACAAAAGATAAAACAAAGAATGTATCAGATGGTGAAAACCTTTTTAAGGCACCAGATGATGGGATACTTGACACTCTCCCAGAACACTATCATAAGTGATCACCTATCTTGATTGAGCCTACAAAAGAAGTTAATCTTGAAACTACAGAAAAACCAAGTATTCTGCAGTTAGTTGCATCAATGACAGATAAAGAAGTACCTGAGTTCATGGAATTTCTAAGAGAAAATCAAGTCACATTTTCTTGGTCTTATGCAGACATGCCAGGTCTTGATCCTGATCTTATAATGCATCACTTTTCCATCAAACTAGGAGTTAAACTTGTGAAACAAAAACTCAGAAAGATGCATCCTCATGTTGCACTACTCGTTAAAGAAGAACTCAGAAAGCTCCTTGATGTGGGATTTATAAGCTTAATCAACTATGCAGAATGGATCTCCAACATTGTTCCTATCTCCAAGCTAGACATAAGTATCAAAGTGTGCACAGATTTCAGAGATCTTAATAAATCATGTCCCAAGGATGACTTCCCACTTCCAAACATCGATACTATAGTTGATTTGACAGTTGGCCATGCCATGTATTCACTAATGGATGGTTTTTATAGTTACAACCAAATCAAGATTGCACCTGAAGACCAGGAAAACACTGATTTCACATGTCCATGGGGGACTTATTGTTGGAACGTCATGCCTTTCGGTCTAAAGAATGTTGGGGCTACATATCAAAGGGCTATGACTACAATTTTTCATGACATGATGCACACATTCATGGAAGATTACGTAGATGATATATTGGAAAATTCATACACAATAGAAGGACATCTTGAAGTATTATCCAAAATATTTGCAAGGTTAGAAAAGTTCAAAGTTCGCCTCAACCCTAAGAAATGTGTTTTCGGAGTCACATCTGGAAAACTCTTGGGATACATAGTGTCCAAAAAGGGAATTGAAGTAGATCCTGCCAAGGTACAAGCAATCATGGAAATGCCTCCACCAAGGAATATTAATCAGTTAAGATCATTACAGGGACGACTTCAATCTATACGAAGGTTCATCGCACAACTGGAAGATAAAATCATACCTTTCACACATCTATTGCATAAGAATTTTCCTTTCAAATGGGATGACAAGTGTGAAATGGCCTTTCAACAAATCAAGCAATACCTAATGAACCCACCAGTTCTAGTACCACCAAATCTAGACAAACCACTAATCTTATATATTGCCACAACAAAAACATCTTTGGGGTCATTATTAGCACAGGAGGACTCTATAGGAAAGGAACGTGCAATTTATTACATCAGTTGAATGCTAACAGGCCATGAACTCAACTACACTTTCATCAAGAAAGCTTGTCTAGCAGTAGTCTTTTCCTCACAGAAGTTTCAACACTACATGTTAACTCATACAATCAATCTTGTTGTAAAGATTGATCCACTCAAGTATCTACTAAGCAAGGCTACATTGATAGAAAGGTTAGAAAAATGGGTTATGATCCTGAGTGATTTTGACATCCATTATGTTGATCACAAAGCAATCAAAGGACAAGTTATTGCTGATCAACTAGCTAAAGCACCACTACAAGCAGAGCATCCTGTGCACATTGAATTTTTGGATGTTGATGTCTTCACTGCAAAATCAAAACAATCATGGTCATTATATTTTGACAGTTCTTTCACTCAACATGGATCAGGGGCAGGCATACTCTTTGTCACCCCTCAAGGACATACCATTCCTTGATCATATAGGCTAATGTTTCCATGCACCAACAACATAGTTGAATATGAAGCTTTAATCACTAGACTCAAGATAGCATTGGAATGGAGGATTGTTGGAATTGTGTGCCTCAATCCCACAGGCTGAAACCTCTTGTGAGAAATTTTGGTGTGACTGTTGAGATTTCTGGCCAATCGGCTAGTTGATCCTAAACTGTCGTTGTGACCTCTGGAATGTCTTGGCGATCAGTATAACCTAAATCTTTGGCGTAACCTTGGACAGTCGGAATGATGTTTCGATGACGGTAGAAAGTCTGGCCGATATCGGTGTGACCCTTGGTCTATCTGGCTAATGCAGTAATTAGTATAACTTGTTCCTATCGAAATGTGTCCTAGCGATGGGAGATGTCTGGCCAACAAGATATTCTTATTGGATGTCGGGGAGACTCTTGGTGAGGGATGTCATCGGTGTGACTTGTTGTGTTTGGTGTGACCCTCTGCCGAGAGTGTTGTTCTGGATGACGGGTCTGCTTTCAGTGTGAGTTGGGACTTCGATGAAACCTTTCTCCGATGTATATTGTCTTGCCGATAAGATGTGAGTTGGTGCCCCCATTGATTGTCGATGTGACTCTGGCCGATGATCTGCATCAAGGTGACTCAAGGCGAAAGACAGATCGGAGTAACATGAAGGCTCGTTGGAACTCTTAGCGAATAGCGATAGTCTCGCCGATGGGAATGTTGATGTCGATGTGAGTTTTGAACATCGGTATGACCTCTCACTGAATAGCGATGGTCTTGCCGAATAGTGCTACATGTGGTGGTCATTGGTATGATGTCTCATCGATGTGGTTTGTCTCGCCGACTACTTTTGAACTCATTATAACCTCTTGCTGATAGTGATGACTCTTGGCAATATCGACGGTTGGGCTTTGTGGCATCAGGGAGACACGGTTAGTGTCTCACCGACATGCGACACAGGGTGAACTTTGTTGACCATTTGGAATACTATCCTCGTGGTGTGACTTGGACCTATCAGAGAGGGTAGAATGTGAACCATTTGTTGCGACCGTTTCTGCGTGGAAGATGAACTATTTGTGAGGAAATGAAAACAACTATGTTCTAGTGAATTGGACATTCAGAATAGGAGAGCGATAGAGTGAGGGTCGAGTGGCTGGCTAGAAGGCCGAGGCCATGAGGCCAAAATAGAGAAAATGAGAGGTAGGGTTATGCTGCTGAAATCTCTCCTGATCATGGATCATAGTTGATCTCTCTCATGTTGATCTGCACTGTATATTGTGTGAGGATATTGAAATAGTGTGAAGATTGTATGGTCTGATGGATTGATCAGGAAATGTAAAGGGGATAGTTTGCTACTAGGTTGTATCCAATGAATAAGATGTAATCTCTGAAAAGGCTATGAGCCTGGAATTGTATTGTAACCTTTTGTTGCTAAATAATACAATGGCTCAAACTTTGGAGGGTGGGGTTTTTTACCCGAAAGTGTTTTCCCCATGTAAATCTATGTGTTCTAGTTTTTTGTCTTATCTTTCATCTGTGTTGGTTATGTTTCTAGAATCTGTTATTGCTTGTTGTTGAATTTGCATGTGCTTCTCTTAGAAGGATTAATGTGGGAAATGAACTGTGTTTGTTTCTGCTTTAGGACATAGTTGTACGTGTCTTTGAGGCAATCTAATCGGAATTAAAGTTACCGAAGGCACTACTGTTCTTGGAGGTTTCTCTGAGATGCCCCTCTTTTTCCTTACAAGTGGTATCAAAGCCTTCTTCTGGTTGTTGGTTCTAGGTATTTCTCCTGTGAAGATTTCTCAGTTTGTTAGGTTGGAGGAAATCTGGAGGAATCGTCTGATTAATTGATCCTTTGGTTAGTGGAAGTCTTGTGATATTCATAGACAACACGTAGCTTGAAGGACAGTGAAGATGGAGAAAAGAGAGTTGATCATGTTGTTTTGTTGTGATCTATGTCTCCTAGTTTGTAGTGGTATAACCTTAGTGTATGAGGTGGATTTTCTTGCTCTGTGGTTGTGTAGCAGTAAAGCTTTCATATTGGGTGTCTGTGTGAGAGGCTCCTTGATGATATGGAGAAGCCTAGGTTGTTTCTTAGCCATGGAAGAGAGTGCTTATGCTAGGTGGTGTTTCCTGGTGTTGGAAGGCACTGTTTCCTGTTAACCTCAAATACATAAAGGATATGGAGTTAATCATTAGTTGATTTGCAAGCTTCTGAAATAGCCTAGCTCTTTCTCGGATGCATGTACATGTTTTACATGGTTAAGCAAAACTTGTGGTTATGTGGAGTTGTTGTTAAGCTATTTTCTAGACCCTGGCTTTTGGGGTGTTGTTGGATGAGATAGTTGCAATTTTGCATGCATGCTTTGTGCATGGTTTGAGGAGGTGTGATTACTTCTCTACATGGGAGTGTTGGTACGTGATTTGTCACTCAACATTCTTGTGGGTTCCTTGATTATGGTGCTCGTTGTGGACGTGTTTGGAAAATTAGGTTTGGCGTGATCTGGTGTTTGATTCATATTGTCTATGTGGTTATTCTCTTTGAAATCTTAGTGTTGCGGTTTCCAATGAGATGATGGGTTTGCATGTTCAATGTTTGTGATCTATGAGTTATGCAGTTGGTGGATTAGCTACCCATTGGCTGCAGTGAGATAACTTGGATGTGGACTATCTTTATCCACGAGGTTGATTCATTGCTGGTGCAGACTTGTTAGCTGGCCTTGTCTATGGTCACTTGTGCATTGGTGTGATTGCTTTGAGATGAGAGGATGGATATTGTTGAGTACCTGAATAGTCAGTTATGGGAACCTGAAGTAGGTGGTCATGATGCTTGGAGAGCTCAGATGTCACGTTTCAGTGGGAGCTTTAGCAGTAACTGTGGGTTCATCACATGGTGGTGAATGGTCTTCTTTAGTGTTGCAGATGTTTCAAGGGGGAGCTTTTAGATCCTATTTTTGTAGAAGGGTTCTTTCACATTTGCATGGACATTATTTGAAGATGTGCAACATCTTGGATCCATGGAGGACGCTTGGAGTCTTTGGCTGAGGTGTTGGCGGTGTTTGACAGGTGATGTTGGTTTTGAGTTTGTTTGCTTTATGTCATGGTAGACTCTTGTTTGTGCACTGAAGTTTTGGCATTGTGCATTGTACTTGAGACCATGGTGAAGTCACTTGAAACATGGTATCTCCTAAGGGGATATGTAGATCATGGTGTCATGATAAGTTCCTTATTCAGATGATTGGAGCTTTGACAGTGGTTTAGTAATTCTTTGTGTATTGGGTGCTTTGATTATTTGCTTGATACTTGGTGATAGTGCAGTAATGCAGTTGAAATTTAGCATGAGATGATCAGTTGCTAGTACTCATGGATACATGAAGAATAAGGTGATGCTATTTTTCTCCTATGAGAGAAGTGTTGTTGATTGTTACTCTTGATGAAGTTTTTAGCAGAAAGTCCGAGAAGCCTACACCTTGGTTGAACGTGAGTTCAATAAGAGACCTATGAGGAGATTGCTCTTGATTAGTCTTGATAAATTGTATATCTTGAAGGAGTATTCTCGTTCCCACTCTTGGTCTACTCGATAGTTTATCTGAGAGGTATTTGGCCCATTATATTTTTTAGATGTGTTTTATGTTCACTTTCATGATATGGATCTTGAATTGTTGTTTAATGGTTCTGGAGGATTCATGGTGGAAGATGTACAGCTTGTTTTATCTCCTTGAGCTTTTGTGTTATGTTATTTACTGATGAGAATTGGTAGGAGATGATGTATGGGCTGATTTCCTGAAATGGGGAATGAAGTAGCTTGATCTTCTTTGAGAGGCTTACATCCATGTTGATTACATGATTTTAAAGTTAGTTTGATCTTGGTGATTGAAAAGTTGAATGTTGTTAAGGATTTTCTTTTGGGATGAGAGGGAGATCATTCTTGACATAGCTGGTTGTTAGAAGTGTATATAGGAGGATGTTCTACAGGAATATGATGTGCAGAGTTTCTCTCTTTGGTCTTGGTTTACTTCATGGATGTTTGGTTTCACATTTCATTGGTTTGAGTTTTGGTTGGAGCTATAGTGATCACTTGCCTGTGGTCATATGTTTTCACTCATGTTCATGGGTGATGACATGGAGGTTCTTAATCCTTTTTCCTTTGATTGCGTGTGGAGAACTTGGGAGAACTGTGAAGACTTGTGGTGAGAGAAATGTTTCTTGTAACAGTTTGTTGCAGGTTGTGCGTATCATTGTAGATATTTTTGGTACTACATGGTTACACTTTCTATGTGATGTTAGTGGTAGACTTGGTATGTCTTTGATCTTTCAGACTTGGAATTACTTGGGCAGTGGGAGTTCCTGTTGTGTTTTGTCTTCTTCGACTAGTTGGCACTTGGAGCTTGTATTTGTTGTTAATGAGTTGGTTATGGTTTGGCATGAGTTTACTAATGTTGATACCTTTTAGGTATGTGGGATTGGATGGTATAGCACGAGCTATGGGTGCTATTTTTAGTCACGTGGGTTAATCGGTTGGACGGAAGCAATCAGTCTAATTGTTGTTCTAGCTGGTGTCTTCTATCTTGTTTCCAAAGAATGACTTCACTGTTGTGCTCTGTTTGAGACTTTGAAGTTGATATTGCTTTTGTATAGCATTTGAGCATAGTGAAGTGGTAGTAGTATCTTGTTGATGATATCATTGGGATATTTTTCTTGTGTTCGTTGGACTAGTGCTTATTCACCTTGGCATGTTCTTTCTTCCATAGGTGGCATATTGGAAGATGACGGGGATTTTTGCCTGAATGGTGGACATCTTGGATGTTGGTGCAGAAGTCTTGATGGAGCATGGGAGCATGTTTTTAGATCTATGTAGTTTCCTAGAAGGCTGTGATCGGTTGATTTTCAGTTGCATTGTTGGATAGTGAGTTGTAGTTGGATGCCTTGTTTTTGTTACAGGTTGTCTGGTGGATTGTTATCTATGGAAACTTGTTGATTGGGTGTCTTGAGTATTGCGGGGTCTGAACTGGTGGAGCTAGTGTGATCTTAGTTTCTGGTTGCTTTGGAGGTGCCTATGTGATCTTTGTCAAGTGGGATATTGTTGGAATTGTGTGCCTCAATCCCACAGGCTAAAACCTCTTGTGAGAAATTTCGGTGTGACTATTGAGATGTCTGGTCGATCGACTAGTTGATCCTGAACTGTCACTATGACCTCTGGAATGTCTTGGCGATTGGTATAACCTAAATCTTTGGTGTAACCTTGGACAGTCGGAATGATGTTTCGATGATGGTAGAAAGTCTGGCCAATATCAGCGTGACCCTTGGTCTGTCTGGCTGACACAGTAATCAGTATGACTTGTTCCTATCAGAATGTGTCCTGGTGATGGGAGATGTCTGGTTGATAGGATATTCTTACTAGATGGTGGGGAGACTCTTGGCAAGGGATGTCATCAGTGTGACTACTTGTGTTCGGTGTTACCCTCTGCCGAGAGTGTTGGTCTAGCCGACGGGTCTGCTTTCAGTGTGAGTTGGGACTTCGGTGAAACCTTTCTCCGATGTATATTGTCTTGCCGATAAGATGTGAGTTGGTACCCCCGTTGATTGTCAATGTGACTCAGGTCGATGATCTGCATCGAGGTGACTCAAGGTGAAAGATAGATCGGAGTAACATGAAGGCTCGTTGGAACTCTTAGCGAATAGCGATAGTCTTGCCGATGGGAGTTTTGAACATCGGTATGACCTCTCACCAAATAGCGATGGTCTTGCCGAATAGTGCTACATATGGTGGTCATTAGTATGACATCTCAACGATGTGGTTTGTCTTGCCAACTACTTTTGAACTCGTTGTAACCTCTTGCCGATAGTGATGACTCTTGGCGATATCAACGGTTGGGATTTGTGGCATCGGGGAGACATGGTTAGTGTCTCATCGACATGCGACACAAGGTGAACTTTGTTGACCATTTGGAATACTATCCTATGTGGTGTGACTTGGACCTATCAGAGAGGGTAGAATGTGAACCGTTTGTTGCAGCCGTTTCTACGTGGAAGACAAACTATTTGTGAGGAAATGAAAACAACTATGTTCTGGTGAATTGGATGTTCAGAATAGGAGAGCGATAGAGTGAGGGCCGAGTGGCTGGCTGGAAGGCCGAGCCCATGAGGCCGAAATAGAGAAAATGAGAGGTAGGGTTATGCTATTGAAATCTCTCCTGATCATGGATCATAGTTGATCTCTCTCATGTTGATCTGCACTATATATTGTGTGAGGATATTGCAACAGTGCAAAGATTGTATGGTCTGATGGATTGATCAGGAAATGTAAAGGGGAGAGTTTGCTACCAGGTTGTATCCAAAATAAACAAGATGTAATCTCTGAAAAGGCTATGAACCTGAAATTGTATTGTAACCTTTTGTTGCTGAATAATACAATGGCTCAAACTTTGGAGGGTGGGGTTTTTAACCCGAAAGTGTTTTCCCCACGTAAATCTGTGTGTTCTGGTTTTCTATCTTATCTTTCATTTGTGTTGGTTCTATTTCTAGAATCTATTATTGCTTGCTATTGAATTTGCATGAGCTTCTCTTAGAAGGATTAATGTGGGAAATGAACTGTGTTTGTTTCCGCTTTAGGACATAGTTGTATGTGTCTTTGAGGCAATCTAATCAGAATTAAAGTTACCGAAGGCACTACTATTCTTGGAGGTTTCTCTGAGATGCCCTTCTTTTTCCTTACAAGGATCACATAACTACAAGTCTATGGTGACTCACAATTAGTCATTAATCAGATCAATGATGATTATCAAACCAAAGATGACAAACTGTTGCCATATAAGAAGATGGTTGATGATTTCAAAAACTACTTCGTAGATATCAATTTCATACAGATTCCAAGACTTGATAACAAGGCAGCTGACGCCATGGCCACGATCGCATCATTGTTGCATCTCCCAGAAAATAAGGCTCGCTATGAATTTATGGTGGAACAATCATTTAAACCTACCTATGACACACCTGAAAGCTAAATCATTTGCCACTTAGTAGGATCCAATTCACCTTGGTATGGAAAGATTTATTCCTACCTAAAATATGACATTTTACCACCTGACTTATCCCATAACCAAAAGCACAACTTTATCCGCCAATCCTCTCGCTATACTCTTATTGTTGACACCCTCTATCACCGTTGTCTTGATGGTACTTTACTTCGATGTCTTGAACGTGACGAATATGACAAGGCTTTACAAGAAGTTCATGGTGGAATTTGTGGTACTCATTCAAGTGGATTGACCTTATCCAATAAATTGATTAGAATGGGATACTACTGGCCTACAATGGAAAGAGAATCGTTCACATTTGTGAAGAAGTGCTCAAAATGTCAGATTAATGGGAATCTCATTCATGTTCCTACACAAGAACTACAACCATTCACGCCAACCTGGCCATTCTCTCAATGGGGGTTAGATCTAGTTGGCAAGATTCATCCTTCATCATCGAATGAACACAAGTTCATCATCACAACAACAAAGTACTTTACCAAATGGATTGAGGCAGTACCTCTTACTAAGGTTACCGACAAACAAATCTCATCATTCATACTCAACTATATTATTTTTCAATATGACATTCCCAACTCCATTATCACAGATAATGGATGATCGTTCAAGAACCAGGATGTTGATGAACTTTGTGAGAGATTCCATATTCAGCACAAATATTCAACACCGTACTATCCACAAGGGAATGGCCAAGCAGAGGCCTCAAATAAGACTATATTAAATTTTTTGAAGAAGACTGTGAATGATGTAGGGAAAGATTGGCACGTTCAACTCAATCACACATTATGGGCCTATAGAACTAGCATCAGAACGCCAACAGGAGCAACACTGTATGCTCTTGTCTATGGAGCAGAATCCATATTACCTCTAGAGGTTGAGATTCCATCTCTCAAGGTATCATTGAAGGGTCTCACAACAAATGATGAATACATAGTTTCCCGATTGCAAGACCTAGAACTCCTCAATGAGAAGAGACAATGAGCAGTTGATCATTTGAAATAATATCAATAGATGGTGTCTCGCAGCTATAATCACAGAGTCAAGCCACGTGCCTTTTAGGTCGGTGATCTTGTTTTGAAGGAAAACCCACAAAATCAACAAGGCAGAGAGAAGAAAGGAAAGTTTGAACCAAATTGGCTAGGTTTGTATGTGGTCATAGCAGTATACGGTTTGGGAGCATACAAATTGTCAATGTCAGAAGGGGACCTGTTTGACGAACCCATCAACAGTATGCACTTGAAGAAGTACTATGTCTAAAGCAGTTATCATCACCCATAAAAGTCCTGAAATAATAACAAAAACAATAGAAAAAGTCTTGAAAAAAAAATAACAAAAACAACAGAAAAAAGTCCTGAAAAAATCTATAAAAATTAAAAAAAAGTCCTAAAAAAAATCTATAAAAATTAGAAAATTTCCTAAAAAATAAAATAAAAATAAAAATAAAAAAGAAATCAAAAAATGCAATAAACACAAATAGTGAAAATTTGGCAAACAAATGCTATTTGTAGCTCTCCATCTATTAGCTCATGTTCTACACTTAGCTTCTCAACCTTCATTTCATGCATCATCCTAGGGTCATAACAACATCATACTACCATCATTTTCCTAGAGCGATAATGTCTTACCATGGCTTGATCATTGTACATATTCATTTTAGCAAGTTGTGCCAATACTAGGGGAAAACGTTGACATACTGAGACCAATCAACATTCAGAATTTACCAAAACATCTAGACAATGACATAAAATCCAATCAAACGAACAAACAATCAAATCATATGAACAACTATACAATCATTGATCCATATCACAGTTTTCAGCAAATTTCATATCATGACTCATATCTGGATGATCTAAAATCTGAATAATGTTTGGAATAGCAGTATTATATTTTGAACAATGGTTGTTTTATTTTTGCTATCACCCCTCTGGAGCACACTCGATGATGTATTGAACTAGAGTGGAAAGGAAAGAGAATGATTTTTCTTTGTCTGTTTTCTTGAGATTGACTATCAATCTGGTGCAAATATGTTGCGAGACATGATTTTCAAAGCATATCATTGATGACAGTTCCAAATTTTCATCAGAAAGTGGTTAATCTTTGTTTGTTTATGCAAGAAATGCTCAGGTCATCTTGGTTCAATTATACCTTGATGCTTGTGTTCACTTGCTATATCAAAAATCATGAAAGTTGTACTTAGGTCATCATTGATGCTAATTTCCCCTTTGATGCTTGTACATACTTCCAACATTTTAAAAATGCTCTATGATGATTCAAGAAAGCTAACAAAGGGCTCAACAAATGGTTGGTTTCGTTTCATTTCATTTCATTTAGGTCATTGTACATATCTGCATACTAGATTTGCACCATATTTTTGAAAGGTTGAACAAAAATATCAATGGCTCTCATGTTCCTTTAGACTATTTGTGGAGGACATTCAGATATTTGTTTCATTATCATCTTCATCATTGTTCCATTAATCATTATCATTTCATCTGGGTCTTGTACATATCATATAGTTTATCATTTATGTCATTTTGATCCTTTATCATTTAATGTCATTTATCATTTTTTTTCATAACATATAATTTCATTGCATATCATTGATCATTCTCATTTTATATCATCTTTGTTTTGTTGAATGTCATTTAAAGATCCGTTATCATTTCATATGATTCATTTATCCATTAGGTATTTCATATCATTTTCATTTTCATATTATCTATCATCTTCATCTCATTAACATCTTATCATTTTTGTATCCATTTCATTTTCATTCTACACCGTTGCATACCATTTATCATTTCATCATCATTTCATTACATTATCATTGATCATTTCATCATCATTTCATTACATTTCATCTCATTATCATTTTATCATTATCATTATCTATTTCATATCATTTCATCAACATTTCATTACATGTCATTTATCATTATCATTTCATCTATTTCATATCATTTCATCAACATTTCATTACGTGTCATTTATCATTATCATTTCATCTATTTCATATCATTTCATCATCATTTCATTACATATCATTTATCATCTTATCATACATCTCATTATTATTAATCATGTTCATTTCATCCCATTATTTATCATTTGTCACATTACATTCATCTCATATCTTTCAATCATCTATCATTTTCATATCATTTATATATCCTGTCATTTTTCCCATAACATTTGACTCATTTCACATATCATTTCAGATCCTTTCCTAAATCATATACATACTACAAATTCATGATGCATCTCATAAACAAAAACATCCATTTTTCATCACATCATCATTATTTCTTGCATTTGAAAAATCCAAAAACAAACATTCCATGCATACATTACACATCATTTTTCATAAACATATCATATATCTTAGTGAACACTCTCATAATCAACATCCTAGGTCATTCACCTACATGACATCATTAGTACGCATCACAAATTTCCATCATATCATGAATCATCTTGCATATCATGTTAGTCATCAAATCAATAAAATGCATATCAAAATCCATACTACATGCAGAAATACATGCATATCACATCATCACATCAAAGAACACACATCATCAAAACTCATCGCCATTGCATATCATCGCTCATCAAATATACATACAAATGTCCAATGTCCAATGAAACTGAAAAGTATAGAGAGATACATGAGATATGATAAAAAACAATGTACATCCTCCAAAAATGATATACATCAATAATACTAAAATCAATAAATCAAGGCTGGCTGGTAGAGCCCCCTGATGGAGCTGGTCTAGAGGATGGTGGCCTACCACCCCCTACGTCAGGATCCTATCACGGCCCTATGACCCCTCTGTTGTGTGTTGTAGTTCGTGATCTGCTCCTGGATCTACTATGGGACCGAGGGTAAGTCTCTTTGCGGTCAGGAGGGCACAACTCCTCGTATCTGATCTGATAATGCTCAGCCTCCCTAGAAATCTCGAATCCCTCTACAATGGCCTCTCACAAAGATGCACTCTCAACTGTTCCCATGAGTCTCTAAGCAACACCCTCTACCTCTACTACCCTTTTTCTAAAGGAATCTCTCTCTTCTATCAACTGGGCCACCTGTGGGTTCGGGGTAGGAGGAGGTGCCTGTCTCTGTGCCTATCTCTATGCCTATGCTTGTGCAAGCTATTCATGTAACTACATTGCCAAACTCTGAGCCTGAGCCAACTAGCTCTACAACTGCGCCCGCTACCCCTAAAGCATTTATACCTGGGCATGCAGAGTATCTATCTGCACCTGTTGTGCTATGGAGGAGACCCTAATCACTATCTGTCATCTAGTACCAGACCTTGACCTCTGCATGATCTGAGCACTACCCAAGATATTTATCCTCTGCCTCACTAGCCTCTGCTCATCCCCTCCGCCATCTTTGTCATCATCCCCACCACCATCATCTTAGCTCTCCTCATCTCCACTCTCCTCCTCATCCCCTCTGCCCACCGCCTGCTCTCCCCCTACCACATCCTCTTGTCTCCTACCCCCTAGCTGATGTGCCATCAAAATGGGCGTCGACTCATCTAGACATGTCAAATGAAGGAATGAGTGTGTGTGAAAATAAGCAGAGCACTCATTTGACATCCCTGCATCAGTAATATCCAGCCTGTAATCCCATGCCTCAGGCTGTAAACTAGTATACTCTATATATGCTACCTAATATGAAATGCATGGCCCCCATCCAGAATCATCCTTGTGTCGCCCATAGTGCACAACGCCCTGAGGCATCCCCTATGTATAGCCATATTGTCTCTGCACTCACTGCCAAAAATATCTCTATAATAAATGGGGTCTGACCTATTAGATACCAGGGAATACATACAAATGGAATCTCCAGATGATCAATATCCAACCCCTCACAATTCGTATATGGCCTCCATATCATTGGATCAACATTGTCAAGAGTATGTCGCTAGTACTCCAACTTTCCCAGCTTGGGCTGGACAAGTGCAATAGAATATGCATACACATATGGCTTGCCTGGTGGCCTAACTCTAGGACAAAGTGGTCTCGTAATAGCAATATGTTCCCATGCCCAAATCTAGAGTAGGGTAACACCACAAGACAAACTGGATGATCCGTTGTATACTACCTGATGCAAGTCATGGTATAAATGAGCTAACATGCAACTCCCCCAAGCATATCTCTGCTGCTAACCTATCATTAGCTCAATGATCCTCCCCCACCCAACTGATAATCCCTTTGACTGATAGTCTAGACAAAGGAAGCCTCCAATGAATGCACCCAAAACAATAGGTAAGGCCAGATATCCCCTAAAATGTGCCCATGGCACCTAATACCCTACTATCTGAGCATCCCTAAACACCCTCCTAAGTGCATCTGTCCCACCTAGCTCCTTGTGGTCATAAACCACAAGAGCACCTACCACTAGAATCCCCAAAATCCTGTATACGTCCTCGGGGGTCATAGTCATCTCACCCATTGCCAAATGAAAGGTATTATGCTCAGAATGTCATCTCTATGTTAGTACGGTCAACAATCCCCTGTTGACCTGAATCAGTGGCATAGATAATAAAGGTCCCAACCCACATCCCACTATAAACTGTATGTCTGTAGGTGATAGATCTCGTATCTGATCCCACCCTACAGGGAAGCGCTCTCTGATCTGGAGCTTTTTGAAACCCTCCTATTTTTTTGGTCATCACAAGGACAATCAATCAGACTTATATCATTGCCTCATATCAACATGCTCTATCTACTTCACATCATACAAATCAATCAAACTCATATCTATCTATCAAGTGAACCATATCAAGTGAGCCATATCAAGTGAACCATATCATAAAATCAATGATATCTCAATATCAAATCAATTTACTCTATCATCATCTACTATTTGTTTTCTATCAAAAAATGCAAATTTATCAGAAGTCATATCAAGCATCTACTCTTTGTTTTCTAAAACAAAGTTATCAGCGATCTACTCTTTATTTTTCGTTCAAGGGAAACAAAGTTATCAGTTATCTACTCTTTTTTTTCTATTTTGGGAAACAAAGTTATCAATTCATCATCAAATTTTCTGTCTGATTTATCCATATTAGCATGATGATAAGACAATTTCTCTATCTATTGACCAAAGAAACAATCTACATCATCATTTTCATCAAACAGTGCATTCTACCTAAATTTCCTATATGCGCTAATCTATGGCCTCTATTTGCTAAAACCCCAAATGCGCTACAGTGCCCCCCCAAATGCGCTAAATCCCCCTATGCACCATTTTGTGCCCCAAATGTGTTGTAGTTTTCCCCCTATGCGCTATTTCCCTGTATGCGTTAAAACCCTACACGTATGTGCCATTTCATCCCCCCAATGCGCTGAAACCCTATATGCGCTAAAAGAAACTTTGAAAGCACTAAAACTCCTACTCTATGCACTAAACTAGGATGTTCAACCCTAAATCCATGTTAAAATGCATCAAAATTCAATTCAAATCGCAAATTCTCAACACAAAGAGGGTTGAATCGACTCACCGGTGGTCCATACGTGACTGGTCTCTAGTATCGGCAGGCCCACCCAAATCTATGTCTGTGATAAAAAATCTCCATCTCGCCAAGTCAGCGTCAGAGCACAAAATCACTAAAGTCAAGGTGAAAATGAATTTCCCTTTTTAACCCTTTTACCTTTTAAAGGTCAAACAAGGTGGGTTTTTGTGGCATTTTATTTTTATTTTTATCTTTTCCTCAAACTTTGACTTTATTTTTCAAATTGGGGCATCTTTTAATCAATTATCGAGAGCTAAATCATTACATCCCTCTCATCATCTAAATTTCATCATCAACTCAACATTTTTTTCATCATCAGTGTTTTACCTCCCAAGGGGGCATCATTAATATCAACATCTTGCAATCAGAAACATATCTTAGTCAAATCAAAAGGGACATATCAATCAGATTTTTTTTTCAACCAGGGGCAAAATCAAATGCAACAAATTTCAAAAGAAGGAATATTTTCTTTGAAGCAATGTGTTTCACACATCACTTCAAAGAGGGGCAAAATATATATGCATAAAAATGGTGATTTCTAATTAATCCTGGCATTTAATTAAATATTTATTATTTAATTAATTTCTTTCTTAATTTCTCTACATATAAATAAATTTAATTAATTTATTTATATCGTTGACCTACTTTATTCTTCCACTTTAATTAAATAAATTCATTTTATTTAATTGCCACTTTCTTAAGTCCACTTAATTAATTAAATAAATATCATTGTTTATTTAAATTAATTATCACATTTAAATTTAATTAAATCTTTGATTTAATTGAATTTAATTCCCTTTCTTCTAAAAAATAATTAAATATGCTTATTTAATTAATTCCACATGTCACTTTCCAAATCTTAATTAAATATTTTATTTAATTAAGAATCTTCCATTTTCTCCAAATCTTTATAAAATCTTCCATGTCACCAATAAATGAACAATGAATTTAATAAATTCATTATTTATCTTCAAAATCTTTTCTCAATCTCACAAAAAGATGATTTTTACAATTCATCTTTATCATCTCTCATGAAAGAGGAAACAAATCCTGCTTTCTATTTTTCTCTCCAGTCTTCTCCATCTTCGACTGTTCAATCTGCCAAAATTATCACAGTCGTTGATCACATCAGCCAATCAGAAGCTTTTGAAAACTCTATAAATACCCTTGTGAATCCAAGCATTGGTTACAGACAGACAGACAAACAGACAAACAGACGGATATACACACATACATGCATTAGAGATAGGAGATTAGCATTTTAGCATTATCAGCTTTAGCATTTTAATCATATCTTAGCATAGGATGCATTCATCTTTAATCTCGTTCTCTAGGAAGACTATTTGTTGAGCCTAGCATACAATCTGAGAGCAAGCTGGAATCGACAAAAACACTAGAGATAGAGGATGATTGGATGACATCAAGGACAAAAGACTGAGTTTGCATTCCTTTTATTTGATTTCTTGTTTTGATATAATGTCTTATTGGTGTGTTTGATTTATTATTGTTTTTAATCTACATTGGATACACTTAAAATTGATCACATATATGGTACATGGTGTGTTGAAAATACATATTTAGTAAGATTACAAAGATATGTCTATTTAATGTGCATTTAAATTTTCTATTATTTATAAGTATGTACTCTAGCAGTGGCCATAGCCTTGATATGCCATCATTATTTGCACTTGTGTGGGAAGATGTGTTGGGAGGATTATGGCTAGTAAAACTTTGATGGTTAGATTTGAGGAAAATAGAGGAGATTTGGTAAGGGAAAAACATTTGATCATGATAGTAAAAAAGTGTGGATGCATAAAGAAGCACCTTAGACCTCAAATATTGAGGAAAGATGTAGAAATTATGATATAGAAAATATGACTCTTGATTGATGAGTTTAGTCCATTTCTTGACTCTTGATTTCAAATCTAAAAGAAGTAATAGTATAAAAATCAATTGCTACAATAAAACCTACTCATATGATGAGGGCATGATGAGGCTTGTCATAGGGGAAATATGGGTGTTAGTCAAAATAGAAAATTAAGCAATTAGGGTTAGTATACATCAAAACCCACAAAGAAAGAGATCATATTAGCTCATACTCAATGAATTAGAATACAAAATGCTTTCAAGATTCAAACTAAAAGATATGAAAACCAATTCAAATGCAATTGAACCAAAGAAAATATGCAAACCTATAATCCCATTGGTGGATTATGCTCCAAATATATGTGGATTGCTCTATTAAGCATAACTCATGATTGCAATTTAAGCTAAGATGATGAATGTGACTCACAGTTGATGCTCAAATTGCTCAAGATTACTTAAGAATTCAAGAATGCCCAAGCGCATGAAAATTGTGATTGAATGTTAATTCGTGCACATGAGAAAATTGTGAATGATTTTTATGAAGGAATGACTTGTTTTATAGATTTTAGGATGTTTGATCAATAGTGGAGATTGAAGATGAAGATCGACGGATGAGAGGAAATCAAGGAAATAAAGGGATGAAATTCCATGAGAACCCAAGATATTCCTAATTTCGAGGAAACTGGTTAACTATATTTTGGAGGGAAAATATCTATTGAAATTTTAATTTGAATTTGAATTATGGAATATTTATTTTGAAGAAAATATACCATTTAAATATTTTCGAGGGAAGAATATTCTTTTTCACAAAAAGAATATTCTTTGTACAAATTGAAGGAAAATTAAGAATTAAATCATTTGAATTTCAAATCTTTAGAATTACATTTTGACAACTTTGCTAGGAAATACCCTCGTATCTCACTCCATTTGTGTGTTTGTGTTTCTTCTTTATTTCTTTCCACTAACCAATTTTTGTAGGTTCTTAAGCAAGTTTCAGGTACCAAGTTTTTACAAGTGCATTTGAGAGCAAACCAACAACACTGTTGTGTTTGGAATGGCTAAGAAACAAATTTTGAAATAAAACACTTGATAGTTTGCTGGTAGAAAAAAATGAGTGTTAAAAAGGAAAGGAAAGGTCCTTTTATAGTCCATGATACCAGGCGATCTGTTTTTGGGTTTACAGACGGCTTGCAGTATATGGGACTCCTCATACTCCCAAGATGAGGGAGGCACCTAACTCGTGCTCCACAATACGAGGTGTACATACCTTACCCCCTGCAGGATTTGAACTTGTGACCTCTCTTTCAAGAGTACAAGTTTTCCACCATTAGGCCAACTCAGGTGTGCAAGTTTGCAGAGGCATCTAAAGGTACACATACATAATCTATGCACTCGTATTGTGCAAAAAAATCAGTGAAGGAAGTATAATCTTTGTTTTAGTGTATATAAATAATGTTTTCTTTGTTTCTCTGATGGGTACATAGTCTTTTAATTAAAACATATACACAACTAAAGGAAACTATATACACAGTGAGCTACATCGCTAAGGAGGGATACATAATGCATATATGTTAGTACTTCAGGCTTGGCAAGATACACGAATGGTAAGAATATATACACACATAAGTATGATGTATATACATATGTAGATTTTTCAATGACAATTTGGCTTGGAAATATGCTTAAAATCCTTTTTGAATTGTTTGAAAGCTGAAAGTTGATTATTGGAGATTCGTAGGGTTACAATCTTTTAGGGTTTATAATTTTTCCTAATAATCGTGGAGAATCCATGGAAAATGGCTTTAGTTTCATGGACATTATCACTTTAGGTCTATTTTGAAAAAAATTGAAATTCGGTAATATAATCGTGAAAAACATCATTATGTCGAGAGGCATTTTACAGTGACATCCAAAAATTTGTGTAAAATTTTTGAAGATGCATTTAAAATGATAAGAAGGTGGAAGTAATGTGCAACTACAATAGTGGAAGAGTTGTCTTTGTTAGCGTATCACCAAGTATGCCATCAGAGGCCCAAATCATCAGGTCTGTGGTTATTCTGTGTAGTGCCAAATATGGTATGAGCTCTGCTTTGTGCGCTACGCCAATTACAACTTCTTTTCTGTCTTCGAACCTGTGAAATCTATTGTGGGTTTTAGTCGCGGTTCTGTAGAATCCAAGAACCCTACTGCATTTGAAACTTGTCTTGGGAAGCTTTTGGCCAATTTGTCTATGGAGGTGTCTTCAGAGAGCAATAATGGATTTGTTGCTAGATCAACTTACTACTCCATTCCCGCACAACAAAAGTTGGATGCTTTCGTGATGTGCTCCAGAGATCTCTCTACTGACAACTGTAATGCGTGCTTGTCAAGACAATTTGAAGGCTTAAACTCTTCTGGACTAGTACAAGCTGAGGCTTACGATAAAAGCTGTCCTACTCATTTCACATCAACTCAAGCGGGTGAGTTCTCCACTATTTCTCCTCTTATTTGATTTGAAAAGAAAAGATTATATTGGTTAGAGATTGTTTATGGATTTCTTGTGAATGTTTTTTTTTATCGATGTTTTGAATCAATATTATTTTTTTATAATAGATCATTATGTGATTCAAATCGTCCATAACAAATCCAAAAACAATTTATATCCATATCTCTATTCAAAATGAACAGTAAGAGATACGCCGAGAGTTATCTTTCTTGAGGTGCCTATTTTCATCATTCTTTCTTATTGCAATAGGTGTCTCAATAATGATAACTCTCGGTGTATTTTATATATTAATATTTAATATATGTATGCTAGTTTTAAATCATTTGAAATCTGTGACTAAACTCAATTGTAAAATTGTTGAAATCCAGCAGGGTGGATGTGGTTTGGGAAAAGATTCAATAGTTTCTAATATTCATTTGAAGTCTGCCAAAGATTTGTTGGAGTTTTGTTTTTGTTTGAGCTCAGCTCTAAGGTTAAGCCCATTGGTAGTGTGGGCGCTTAAGCCCACAATCTTAATCAACTCCTGGTGGCTTAACTCTAACACCCCCTAACCTTTAGCTCCCCATGCTCAATGCTTGGTCACCTAGATGACCTAGGTCTAGTGAAAAGGAGCTTAATCCTAGACCTTTTCCCATCCAAACTTCTTAAAACACACCCATTAGCTAAATAGCCATAACTTTCTCATTTTTTGTTAGATGTTCAAACTTTAATAGGCATTGGAAATTTGGCTTGGAGATGCATGTGGTGGTGAAGGTAAAATTTGAAAAAAAATCCCCATATTTCAAATATAAGCATTTAATTTTAACTTTTTTTCAATTTCAATTGAGCATAACTCTTGCTTTTTATCCTTTTTTAGTGTTTTCTAAAAACATTATAAAAATCCAAAGAATCTATTTTTGTAGCTTTTTTTCTTGTAGTATTAATTGGTTTTTTCTTTTTAACGAAATTTTGTGGGCATGTATTTTTTGTGTCCAAGGATCCAATCTTGCAAACTACTAATTTAAGTGGTTTTGTAGATTTTTTTATTGAAGATATTGATTATAGACCTTTTATTTTTATGTGTGATTTGTCTTCCTTGTTTGTGCTCACATTGCAATTGGGTTAAAATTCGCATTCACATTTTGATTTGGGCTTACAATTTACATATATCTTTTAAACCCCAAGAAAACTTACACTTGCCCTCCTCTCACATCATAGGGTGATCTTGAGGATCAAAATAAGTTTTTTTCTTATTTTTCTTTTGTTAGGGGCCTACTTTGAGATTTGATCACCCTAAGGGATGATCTCAACTCCATTGTTTCAGTGGAGTATAAATAGCAAGGGGTGAATTGAAAGATACAACTCTTGGGAGTTGTGATTTTTTTATTCGGGCTAAGCACCCAAGAACTTTATACCTTGGGGAAGTGAAGGAGAGGGGTGGGTTACCCTCTTCTCTCATATGTTTGACTCTCTTTCACTTTCAAATTCATGGATTAGGCTTCATGTACCCTTGAGGTATTTATATGATTCCCTATATAATATCCCCTTAAGTTTTTTTTTTGAAATTATCAGCACAATTTCACCACTATTAGCGTTAGCTCCAAATATAAACCAACAAGAATAGTAACCCTTCACCTTTTGATCACCAAGATCCCAATGTGCGCAAGGTGAGAGCATACAGTGCCTGGGATTGTTAGCAAAATGAAAACGAAATACAAAGCTAAGTATAAGCAGCTAGCCGACCATGAATGAAAGTAAATGTTGGAAATACAAAGAGTAGACGGATAACCGACCATAAAGCTCAACCACTTATTCAATGGGAGCAAAGTTATTACAATTTATAAGGTGGCAAGCTAGCCATGAATCCACACTACCACTTATTTAGTGGGGGGAAATTAAACAACAAGTGCTGAAAGTAAAATAAGACTCAACCAATTCTTCAGTGGGACTAATTACAAAATATTAAAGTGTATAAATATAAATAGTTGTTAGTACTACTAAACCAACTTTACAATGATAGCTTCAACTGCACAATAATGTAAATATATATCATCAAGAACCTTAGTATGTTAGAGAATAATCCCTAACTAATATAATATGCTATAGAATAAAAAATATAGCATAAAAATAGAATTATATCAGATCTGATTAGAAATAGTAAACATAGAAAATCAGACCAACATAAGAATTCACCAATTTACTCATAAATTCACCAAATAGAATCTAAATGACAAGAGACTGAAAACAGATGAATCCTAGGAGCTAGGCGTCCAAAATACAATAGGAAGACACCTCCAAAATATGCACATGTCAATGGCACAAATCCCAATGCAACCAAGAAGAATGGTACAGTCTCTAGGTGAGGTGACCTCACTCCAAAAATCAAATACTCAGTATTAAAATCTAATTCTTTGCAAGACTGGGTGCCCTACATAGAGAAAGAGCATGAGCCAGTACCCAAAACCAAATAAAAATTAGTGGCAAAGCTATGTGCAAAAAATCGCTTCAGCCATACTCTTCAACAACAGTACAAACAAACTATACATCAGCAATCTGCCTGTAATAATTTAGAAATTAAGCTTTATCTGCACTCCTAAGTGAAGCATGGTCTTTAGTAGCCATCTAGGAAGCTATCGTTTCAAGCCCGAAGAATGGCAAAGTAGGGGTGCTATGAGGGATCTCCTCAAAGTAGCTTTGAATTCAATTCAATAACATAACATTACATAATTTCCAAAAGATGCAAATGAAGGAGCAAGGCCTCAATAAATAGACTCTTCTTGGCAATTGAATTGCCTCTATAACTTCCAAGAAAAGAATATGAAACACTTTAGCTACTCAAGGGAGACGTCCACCCTTTTTGGAGAATATAAAATATTAATCAACACACTTTATTCCTCATCCTAGGCATCCATAAGGAACTTTAGCAAATATTTTAACTTTAAAATATTTAATTCTTCACTTTAGGCGCCCAAGACAAGTCCCCTCTTTAAAACAACTTGAAGTTGATCGCCTAGGCATAGGGTCCAAAAGGCAACACAAAGAATTGACTAAGTTATTAAAATTTAGCTCCAAAAGGAATGAAGAAGCCAACGCCCAAACTGAATTGTCTCACTGTCAAAATAGAATGATGGATTGGAAATAAATGAGTTGCTGCTAAGATGACGCTGCCATAAATGGAACTTACCAAAAATAGAAAACTGTTATAAATAGTAAGTGTTTGCAAACTCCCTTTGAACACAAACTAGGCAATAGTCATGACTTACTAAAAATAGTAAGTGCCTAGAAAGGTTGACAAAATCAAATGCATGTTACACCCCTTTGGAGATCTCTGAAAACCCAGAAAAACCTAGAAACATTTTCTACATGCAAAATATCAGATAGAGATGCATGTCACGTCACCCTGGAACTCTCCAAAAATCTACAAAGCTCCAAAAAGCTCAATGCCAAACTCCTGCATGCAAGCCATCAAAAGCTCAATTGAAACCACCTATAAAATAGGAAACCCTAATTTCTACTTCTGACTAACCTATGAGCCTCCAAAAATAAGCTATTAGTCACTGAAGAATGTAGGGCTATATTGGGGATGTTACACTCTAGATAAGCCTTGTATATCCTAGTATAATACCTTTTGGTTGTTGCTTAGTCTAGTGCAATGTTTAGTATCAAGCTTGAAGTTACTCACCATGTACCTCCCCAAGTAGAGATAGAAGATCTTTTGGAAAGGTGTAGAAATCTTCCAAATAAATGGAAAAGATGAGCCCTTGTGTCACTAGATCCCTACATATCCACTCTTGAAATATAAGTGTCTTGCACTAATCTTGAGATATTTTATTGTGTGGGCCTACACTAAGTTGACACTCCTTTTATTGAATAAATTTAGTCTTGTTATTGTGTCTTACTTTTTGCATTTTGTATATACCAAGTACTTGATTGTGAGCCTTTTAAATGAAGTTTTAGTCAAGTCCAATTTGAAGGCCTTTTTAAAAAAACACATTTCCCATTAGTATCCTTGAAACATAAACATTGAAGCAAAATCTAGGATAACTATTACTTAGTGAAAAATATATTTAGCTTTGATCATCAATTAAACCATAATCCCACATCCCCCACATCAAACAACATCCTTGTCCATTTCACATTGATCAAACCTAACCACATCCCTAGTCCTCAATCTATTGTCCATACTATGACTTATTCCATTGTCAACCCTTTCATAAGAAATATGAGTGCAAGGTACACATCCTTTTTTCACTCATTACCTCCTTGGTCATAACCTTAGTCCCCTTTGAGTCACATCCAAGAGAACATTAGGATACCCTTGATCATCATATCATCATTGTTCTCTTTTATCCACATCATCATTATAGTCTACACCCAATCCAAATCAATCCTTGGTCATTGTTTAAAGAATCAATTTTAGATCTCTTAATCAAAATCATCACCTTATTCCAACCTTTTTGACCTTTAATCATCCTAAGGCCCATTTTCTAATCCTTGGAAACTCTGCAATGATTCATAGATTCTAAAATCAACTTCATAATCAAATCATCCTAAGATCCAAGTGTGTAGACTAAAACTTTAATCCAATATTAGTAAGTCAAAGCCACATAGTCCACCTAATTATCTATTACCATATTTGGAGCCATCATAATCATCCAAGTGATCCATACAAGTCATCTATCAAGTCCACCTAGATTTTTCCTTTTGATATAGACACCATAAGTCAAAACAATCTAAAATCTAAATCATCCCAAAGTTAAAAATCCAAGTATCTAACTAAAACGATTAAACCATATCCCACACTAGTAAATCCCAAACTAATATTCAAAGCAAGTTCAAAGATCATAATCAAAGTAAATCCAATAACACGAACCCTTTAGATCAAATCCTTTCCCAAATCAAGCCAAGTATAATGACTTTAATGGCATTTTCCATCAACCAAGATATGATCCTTACGATGATGAGGATGGTATTATCTACCAACCTAAATATGATCCTTATTATTATGAGGATGGTCTTATCAACCAACCTGAATATGACCCTTACAATGATGATGATATTATTGACCAAGACACCATTGATGAGATCATGTTCCCCACCATCAAATCCCATATCCCTCAAAACCAAGACCTCCCAAGTACTAGCTACCTCATGTACCAACATCAAAATACATGAATCATTCTTATCCCACCTTTAGAAAGGAAAATACCATCCTAGAACAATATTACCTATCACCCCTAATCCATGTCATTTGAGTCCTCTTCACCCAAATCTTTTCAATTTACCTCTATATCTTCCCAATAATTTGCATCTGCCTTCTCCAAACCATTGTCACCCAAGCCATTTGATTCCTCCCAATATTCTATAAGTTCCACATAACCCTCATCTGAGTCCCCCAACCAACCCCATATAGATTTCACTCATTCATGGAATATTGATTGGTCTCATCAATATACTAAATATGTTATCCAAGAATTACTCACATGGGATAAACGACAAAACAAAAAAACCAAGAAATTTATGTCCATGATACCTATCCATGAGTCTCCTACCACTATGCCTATCCTGGATAAAATACCATGAAACACTATCATCTCCATGAGTCAACCCACATGGGAAGATAAAGATAAACATTTCATGGAATCCATAAATTCCAAAAGGTCCAAAATACATAAGCATCATAAGGTCCAAAAATATCCCACTATCCTAAGCATACTACTAAATGTGACGTTAGGAACATATATCAAAGGCCTAGTTGATATAGGGAAAATAAAAGAAAAGAAAAGTGTATACATCTTGTCTAAGAAGGAACTAAGGCTATGTCAAGAGCGTTCTCTAAAGAATGTCACAACAAGCTCCAACATTAATCAATATCAAGTTATTGAGAAAATCTCGAATCATGATCATGATATTCATGTTAATCCAATCTTTGATCAAGATCCAATAGATGATTATGAAACCCATGATATTCCAATCTTTGATCAAGATCCTATCTATGATAATGACATCCAAAATCCGATCTTTGATCAAGATCTTCTCATTGACCAAGAAATCCAAGATGATACCTTACACCACATTTATCCCATCCATGACCATGAAATCAAAGGTGATCCCATACATACTCAAAAAAAAATTCATTTCCCAAGATGATACACTTTCCTCCCTTGGAAACAAAGATAGTCAAATAAATGATATGGATCCCACCATGCATGAGGATTTACAAGATAAGGTTGATCACATTGAGCACATCATTAATAAAGAAACCATGATGGAAAATAAGGATAAAACACAATCATCTTATGAGTTGGGTTCAACCACCTTCATACAATTTGACCTTCTTGTAGAAGAGAACATGTCTATTTCTACTAAGTCAAGGTTGCATAATGATGGATTTGTATACTATTTCAAAAGTGAAAAATTTCCTATGGAGAACAAGATTTATGAAAGTATGGGCTAGAATTGTAAAGGGTTAGGCCTTCATGAACAAGACATTCTAGAACCAATATTAGTATATAAAAATAATGGATATCAAGGTCTTAGCTACACATCTCCAAGAAATTAGTCTAATGGTGAAAACTCAATGATAGTTGGGGAAACCTCACAATGAAAGCATCAAAATAGAGGCCATACATAACTCTCCTAAGAATCCTCCTTCCACCCATATTTGGCCTACTTTATCCATCCATACCAACAACCTACATCCACAACATCCTAAACCTCTTGATTGGGATCAACATCATTCATTATACAAAGTGAAGCATTCCCATGAATCAAAATTCAACTACCAAAGAAAAAAAAAATGCAAAATCCATATCAAGCACAAAATCAATTTGAATCCAAAAAGAAACACGTATTTGAAAATCAAGAAGAAAGAAATATGGATCCAAAATCAAAGTACATTGATGAATCCAATCAAAATGAGTCATCAATCCATATATCAAACCTCATATATTACATATAATAGGTGTACACCACCTTCACAATTATCAATGTAAAACTTCACAATCCAAAAATATTGTTGGTCCCAATCCTAAGTTGAATCCCAAATTCAAATCCAATTTTACCAGCCAATCCCAACATCCCTTATTCCTATCTAAATCTCAAATTATTCCATCCAAAATCCATCAATCTGCACATCCACCTCCAAAATCCCAATTACCAAATAAAAAATCCAAATTCTAATCCTCACCTCCACCATATAAATCCATATATCCCCATCCTAAATCTAAAAAAATACCTAGAATCCATCACATCCTTGCAACAACACTTAACCACAAGAGTTACGATGGCACTCTACCAAGATGTATATATTTGGACAAGGCCAAGCCAAATATCAAAAAGTATCATCACAATTGTGAATTATATACCAGTAGATCGATCCTAAAAAATAAAATCCATAAGGTATAATACTATTGGTATGTCATGACCAAAGCATCTAAATCAGCTACATTGGATGTCCATGCACATGATACCTAAATTCCAAAATTTAAAAAAAATATAAAATCACAAAATTAAAAAAAAAATAGAAAATCAAAAAATCAAAAAAATAGTAAAGAGAAATAATCCATCCAATGGTGAAAACCACTTCTTGTGGAACCTTGGGAAAGTACCATAATGAAAACCCATTCATGGGAATCATGTGTAAAATCAACTAGCTATGTGAACCTTGAAATTGAGGGCAAGTTGTCTCATCCATTCCACCAAACCTATCCATTGTATCATGCCATTCCATAATATACATCCACCATGTCTATCTAGCTATGTCTCATCCATATTTCCTACCCACCTTGAGATTAAGAATGATTGGGGGCACATGATGCATACTTTGGAAAATATTGGCATATCCATCCTTTGGCCACACACAATCTACCAGCACTTCATTTCCTAGATAGCATTACCCAACCCCTATATTAGATCAAGACATGTTAATATTATGGGTTGTATTCCTTGAACATCTCACCCTACATCCTTCTATCAATCCATATCCTCTCCATCTCATCCATTTATCAACCATTCCATTTAAGCCATTATTACTTGTCTTTAGGCTTGGATTATCCATTGCTAATTGTAACACCAACAAAATGAAACACACAAGCAAACACTTATCCTACATTATTAATCTATAAGAATGATCCATAAACCACTTTATCTATGGTGAAGCCCTTAAATCTAAGCATACCACATCCATAATCGTGTATCTATCCACAAATTTCCATAGGATTTGTTACTTATCTTGCTTGAAGTTATGTTTAATCTACAATAAATCTAATAAATCATCATTGGGATATGTCTTTCCCAATCCTTGCATTTTTTTTGAGATGCGCTCTTCCCATAGCAACAATTTTATCATCATCATCAACCAATCAATTAATCTTTAGATTTAATAAGGGAAAAATCTAATCCAATCCTCATCATTAATCCTTGGATCCTCACTAATCAATCTTGTTGTAGAGACGATTGTCATTGCACCAAAAGATCAACCTGTTAATGCCTGATACAACCGCTAGAGTTAATGAATCCATAGGAGGTGGTTAAGCCATGCCACAAACCCAAGCACTGTGTTGTACAACACAAGGAGACTAAGGGAACACACCTTGCAATAATCCCCCCAGTGCAAGCGAGGGGTTCGAACCCATGACCTGGGCTCTAATACCAATTGTTGCACACACGGTTGTCATTGCACCAAAAGATCAACATGTTAATGCCCAATACAATTGCCATAGTTAATGAATCCATGGGAGGCAATTAAGCCATGTCATGAACCCAAGCGTTGCACTGCACAACACAAGGAGACCAAGGGCACACACCTTGCGACAAATCCATATCCCCATCCCATCTTCCCATACACCCTTGGCTTCAACATGTCATTAGATACCAAATTTTTTTTGTAAGTTTTTTATTGCTTGTCTGTATGGGTTTGTTGATTGTAGTATCCATGCTCCATCTATCACATTGTCACAGTTGCTCTCATCCTTCATATGATGGTGTTCCTATGACAATGTGTCTATTGGATCACTTTAAGTTATTTGAAACTTATTTTCTTGTGTGTCAGTTCATATGCACATGGTGCATCGTCATCATGATCCTTTATATCATGGTGCATAATGCTAAGTGTTGTAGAAAAATAAAAGGTTGCTCCTTGCACATGAAGTTACTATGACATTATGTCTTCCTCATCAATTACATCCTTTATCAATATACCATCATTTATCTACACCTCAAATCATATGTCCTTGGGTTGAATTCCACCCTTGTGAGAATTCATCGTCTAACATGTACATCCATGCAATTCAGTCCAATCATCCTATTGGCATCAATCAAAATTTTGAATCCTTAATCCATACTTAGTCCTATATTTATGGCATGTACATCATTCAAACATGATTTCTCTCAAGTCATCTTTTATACATCATGGCACATATTTTTATCACCCTTTATCTTTTCAAGATACCTATTGGGTTCCATTTTACCTAAAAACTCTCTTGAGGGGGCATCACTTCCACCATCATAGCTAATAAATTGGGGTTACTTGCCACTAAAGCTTCATTCCATCGCATCCTAATTTTTATTCTTCTTTGACACAACACTACTTTCACGATATTGTATCAAAGAGGGGAAAATATAGACACCTAAAATATTCCCTAAACCTACTCCCTATCACCTAATCCTAATCTACCAATATCATCACCTAGTCTAGTCCCCTTCACCTTAGGCCTTACACAACTAATTAAATAATCATATTATTAATTAATCATCATTTGCATCCCATCTCATAAATAAATAAATAATTACCATTTTCCACCTACTATCCATCTCACACATGGCTAAAATAATTAAATGATATTATTATTTAATTAATTCCTATATTACTCAACACATTCCAAAAATAAAGGGAACCTAAGAACACTTGTCCTTATGGTCCCATTATTCTCTCAACACATTCAAATAATCTAGCTCCACTAGATACAAATGTCCCTTATTTCCCTCATGCTCACAACCACTTACTAAACTTAGTAAGTTCATCTTAGTCATTCACAATCTAACAACCTCCATCTCCACCCTCCAATTCTCTCCTTGATCCTAGGGAAATCCTCTCAACAATCCTCCACCATTGATCTCATAATTAGATCTTAAGAATCCATCCCCCCTTCCAAAAATCTATAAATTCAAGCACTCTTTCTTTCTTTGTAATCAATCATCACTTGTGGTAAGTAGGGGAGAGGGGCCCATAATGGAGCACCCTAACTTCACATTTCTCAAAATCCTATGTAGAAATTTCAAATCACTCCCAATTTTGTACAATAGCTTATTTGACAACTCACAGGCTTCTATATTTCATTTTAGGGCCACATTATCAAATATGATGCCACATCAACATGCTTTTTGTTGAGGTATCCAAAAAGGCCCAAAAAAAAAGGTGAGACCGATAGTGGTGCACTAAGTCATGTTTTATTGGTGTGCTGAGTGGCATCACATGATTTGTCAATTTATGTACTTTATGGATAAAAAGTGTTTAGTAATTGGATATTAAGGTGCTCCACTATGGGGCCCACCAAGGACTACTTCTATCCCCACTATTGGACACCGCTCCACTATGGGCCCTTCTCCCCTACATTTTGTCAAAACAATTATCTTCAATAAAAGGAGTGTCCACATTCCAAATAATCAAGGATCAAATTTGTTCACAATTGAGGCTTTGGTAACATTTGAATTTGGTATTTGATGTTATTTCTTTGTTTGTACTCTCTTTTGAGCTCTATCTAGAGGTTTTGGTTTGTTTGAAGAGGAAGTTTTACACTCTAGTTTGATTTCATTTGTATTTCAAATCTTTAGCATTACAAATTGAAACACATTAAGGTTTCTATTTTTAATTAGTTTTTCTAGTATCTTTATTTTTCTAGAAACCCTATGTGTGGCTTTTTCAATGTCAGTTTTTATCTGCTCACAAAAATTTGAAACATATTACGTTTTTTTTATATTCTAGACTTCATTCTATACACAATCAAAATAATTTATTTTTAAATAACTTTCTAAAAATTAAGGGGTGGGGGGGAGGGAGGCTTATTTTTTCAAGATGCTTCCACTTTGAAAATTACTAAAAAATATTATATTCATTAAAAATAGAAAAAAATTGACATAAAATATGTGATGTTAACTAACTTTCCACTAAATAGATTTATGTATACTTTTAAAAATTAAAAAAAAATAAGGAGAGCACACTTGAGCTATGTTATATTTTTTAACAAAAATAAGACCACTTTGTGTGCTCCTCTTTTTTAAGTATCTTGATCTCCACTAGTTTTTACATAAATTAATAGTTTAAAAATTAGATTTCAAGTACTACTAATCGTGTTCTTAACACATCTTAAAATTTTGATTGAGTATCTTGAATTAGTCATCAAAAATCATTTTTTTGTTAATTTTAGGAAAAGTGTGGTCACTTTTGACCTTTTGACCTCTAGTTCACTACAAAATTGATATCTACACTTATAAATTTGATATTTTCACATGTATTTGACCATGTGACCTTTAGATGTTGAATACTTGCAAGTCGTTACTCACTTATACTTGAGACTTCAATTTAAGAATTAAGTAGGGTTGGTCACCATTTGGAGCTTTCTATGCAAAGATATTTTCCATAGATAAGCCTCTATGATTGATTTAATGATTTTGAGACAATGTAAGCAACAAATGCAAATAAAAATATTGTAGTTTTGATGACACTAAGTGAGGGAAACTTTAAAATTAATGAAATTGAATGCAATATAATGGATGCCAAAGTGAATTATTGCAAGAAATAGTGTTTAACCATATGTTGATGTAAGAGCTAATGTTGAAAGTTGAATAATGACTAAGTAAATATTGTGGGTTGATTCCTTGTGATAGGTAGATGTGTTAGGGTTTTCCTAATGAGAGCTCTATTAAGGATTTATTAATGATTGATCAATCCTTCAAAGGACCTAGGGTTGTCATTTTATTCTTGTCCTAGACATACAACTTGAAAGATTCGACATAGGAATAATATAATAAACAATTGAAGCTAAGTTGGCTTGGGCCCCAAGTGAAAATTGAATTTTGACAATATAGTTCAAATCTATATTTTGAAACAGACCTAGGTTAGGTCTATGTTTCAAAAACAACCTAGTCAATACACACTTAAAAATTTGAATGTGTCAAAGGAGCTAACAATTTAAGATCTAGGAATTAAGGATAAATTTAAGAAACCCCCTAAAAATGATACCAAATCCTAGTGAATCTTTTATTTTTGGGAAAAAATATTAATCTTTATTGGCGAATCTTTCTTTTTTATTGAAAAAACATTAATTTTATTGGTGATCTTTACACGATTAAAAATTTATAAAAAATATTGGCGAAGCTTGGTAAATACTAGGGTCATCCCACAATAATGGGTCCTAAACTTGGGACATCTTGATTTTTTCCCAAAATCACATATTTCTTAGAAAAATTAATGATTTAAGCCTTGAGGGGTTCTATCTAAAGGGTTTTAATTAAAGAGGTTTAGATAAGACTCTCTTAGTTCAAAACCCCCTGGATAGAACCCCTCTAGTCTTAAATCATACCCACAATGGAGTCTCCTTTGCACCTATCAAAATGCTAACAAAAAACCACTTTTATTTACCTTTCTAGGGATCAAATAAAGTCATTTAGAAATTATGTTTTGTAAGTATGTAGCTATTATTATAATCTTTCCAAAAAGTATAATTTTGAATATTTTTAATTCTACTATTATATTTATATTTTATTTCTTGTGAATGTAGTTTTTCACCAAACATCAAGGAATTTGTTTCACACATGTGGAAAAATAGAAAAATAGAGAAAAAAATTCTAAAAAATATGTGTACACTAGGTATTGATGTTCTTGTTTTAACCAAAAAAATAAATAATAATTTCAATACATACAAAACAAGTTATGTGTGACGACATGCACGTACGTCCATCTTATAATTACTCTGACTTCAAAAATTATTTTTTAAAAAAATATGTAACAAAAAATTATGAAAAAGTATCCATGCACTAGATATTGATGTTACACATCTAAAATTTAAAAATTATAATTTATCCTTCCAATAAAATTTTTTGTGATAACATAAACGTCACTATTTTAAAATGTTGTTTACTATAAAAATAAGTTATTAAAAGTTACGTAAAAATCATAATTTATTTCTATTTTTAAAAAAAAAATATATTTAGAATCTACACACAAATCCTCACAAGTAACTAGTTTACACCATCTCCAAATTTTTAATGCTTTATTTGATATAGGTTTCATAAAGTGAAGATTTGGTGAAAAATGTTTATTTCAATGTCCTACTTTGGCCAAAAAGTGGGACACCATATTGTGGGTTGACCCACTAGGAAAAATTATTAATTACCATGGTGAATCCTTGCAATTTAATTAAATATAATTCTTATAAAAAAATTAGGGGCCTGAGGTTGGAAATCATTAGTGGATTTAAGGGGTAGAATCTATAATATTTAGTTGTTACAATTGATTTAAAATATAATCTAATGGCTTTAGTTGTATTTTGTGAGGTAAAATGTACCCATAACTTGTAATGCTTATGGGACCTGAAATTGCTTTTAAATAGTTGTTCTCCATTGAGATCAACAATCCAAAAGTAATTTTGGGCATCATGAGCATTACAAATCATGATACATTTTACCTCATGAAATACAATGAGGGCTCTATTAGATTATATTTTAAATCAATGGTGGCAACTAAAGATTGGTGATATGACCTAGCGTAACTAGTAATTATGATATTATTAGTGAATTGATTTATATTTTTACAATAACTTATAAAATTTAGACGAATATAATCTAATCGTGTATTAAATATTGTGGCAAATGTTTGAGTTAAAAAGTTCTAAATAATAAACACTCTAACAATTTAAATAAGACTAAAATAAAATTTTGTAAAAATGTGGCAATTCAGATCACCTTACAACTTGAACTATTAGTCAAATTTTGATTCCCAAATTTCAACTATTAGTCAATTGGCGAATATTAGCCACTAAAAAATTATTACTAGGAATTATCTTAAAAAATGTTAAGTTTTGTTTCTAAGAATCAATTAGAAATTAGGGATATTTGGAGTGCCAAATAAAATTTAAAATTGTGTCTTAAGGTAGTGTATTTATAACAACCATGTGAAATGGTGTAAAACAAAGGGTAAAAGTGCAAGATTTGTGCTTTTCACCCTTACATTCTCCCCCCAATTTAGTGTGCATATAAAACTACATAAGAGAGCATACCAATACACAAAGGAAACAACATAATCAAAAGAAAAATAATTAAACTCATGATCAAAATCAACTTCTGTAATGTACATAAACTTGAAAGTGATTAGTAATAATGCCCCCATTTATTTTTTGTGTTCCACAAAGGAGTGCACACAAGAGTGTGTGTGTGTGTGTGTGTGTGAGAGAGAGAGAGAGAGAGAGAAAGAGATTGGATTAAAATAAGAATGGAAATATGATGATGATTAATTAGAAAGTAAGCACAAGCATGATAAATTGAGCATGAATTTAATCAAGATAAAGTAAGAAAACTAAGAGATGTGTATGCATAGGATGCCTACCTTTGTGTGACCATAATACATGTGTGAGATGGAAGATAAAATATGCCCCTAATTTTTTTGGCCCCAAATATGAACAATCATACATATATTTATCTTGAAAAAATAAACATTCTTGCCCCCCAAGATCATGTGAAAAACATGGAGATAGATATAGTAGAAAAGCACAATCTATGAAATGTAGTAAGAGATAGAGGTCAAGATATATAACCCATAAATTCCTCACTATCAAGTGGGTCTATCAGTATTATTTGAAGATGTATCATTTTAATCAGTGCCCCCATAGGACTATCCATGCCATTATGAAGTTTGTCTCTATTAACAAAAATGTGATGTAGAGATTCTATATTACGTATTTTCTTGTTCCCTTGTGTTCATATTTTTTGATAACCTCAAGTGAGACCTTGACATATTTTTTACTATGATCATCAAAACTAATTTATTCATTATCACTAATATTAGAAGAATAATTATCATTCAATTCCATATAATTAGACATAGAATGTGAATGAAATGATCATGAATATACTCAACTTGTATCATCTCTATCTTTAAGATCTTTGAATTTATATTTGAGTATAATATATCTATATATGTAGAATGTGCATGCATGCTCATTGAAGCAAGATCCTTGGATGTAGCATAAGAGGTCAGGGTTGAAGTATCATCATCATTAGTCTCACAAGGTATGAAATCAAGATAAGTCATGAAAATAGATGAGGTGAAATCCTATAACATCTAGATGAGATGACATGCACAAGGTCCATAAAGGATGAAAGATTAGACAAACAATCAATAATTTATGCATGGAACATGTAGGATAATCAATATGGTAAAAGGAGACAATGCCATCAAGAAAAAAAGGTAAGGATCAATAAAGCATGAAAATAACTCATGATCCATTATGTATGCATGAAGGGAATCCCAATAAAAGGTATTATAAGAATCCATAATGAAAGATAATAATGATGATTAACCAAGAAATGGTCAGGAAAGAAGAGGGAGGAGGAAGGGCATATATTGATGTAGTAAACAATAAAATCTCAAAAACTAATAAGATCTAAAAATTAAAAGCAAGCAATTAGAAATATCAATTCTAAAATCAAAGACAAAGGACAAAAATATAGGGAAAAACCTTCAAGATATTGGATCATTGGATTCACCAAAATGTAATAAAATAAAACATCCCAACATAAATATCTAGCATAAATAAATGTAAATAAGAAATAATAACAGATAACTTTATGTCAATAAGGTCTTTGAATTTTATATTTTTTTGTAATTCATTTATTCATAAATTTCTATGTATGCTCATTGAGTAAATATACTTAGATAGTTCTTGGGGGGGTCAAGGTTGAAGTATCATCATCATTAGTTTCATTAGGTGTGTAATCATGATGAGTCATAGGGAAAAATTAAGGAAAATCCTCTAAGATAAATTGAATGGCATGTATAAAGTCCATAAAGGATGAAATATAAGACAATCAATCAACAATATTATGCATGGAACATGTAGGATGATCGGTGTGGTAAAGGAGGAAATATCATCAAGAATAAAAGGATAAGAATCAATAAAGTGTGAAAATAGCCCATAATCCATGATGTAGGCATGAAAGGAATCCCAATAAAAAGAATTCATAAGAATCCATAGTGAAAGATATGTTAATGAGGCTTAACCAAGAAAGAGTTTGAGAGGGTGAGGAGGAAGGGTAATGATTGATGAGGTATGAAATACCAGAACCTAATAGTATCTAAAAGATAAATGCAATCAATTAGAAATCACTTTTGAAAATTAGAGATAAAGACAAATTTCTAGGGTAAAACTGTAGAGGGATCAAACATTAAGTTTGCCAAAATTTAAGGAAATAAAATATCCCTACAAAAATATTTTGGGTAAATAAATATAACTAAGCAATAATAATTAGATTGTTGTAGATAATAGAGTTGGGATGTGTGAACACATAACTAATCAAATATAAAATAGGAAAACAATAATAATAATAAATGTGTACCTCAATGTGGAGAGACAAGATAAATTTGGAAATGACATGATTGTTACCTAATTTATTAAAATAAATCTAAGATAAGAAAATTTATGTAACTATGCTCCATGAGACCTAAAATTGTGCATGGACCTTGGTCAACTTCAAATTATAGAATTGATCTCTATACTTGTAAATTTGATATTTGATTCATATATTTGAACATTTTATGTGGATTTAGTCTTGTGACATTCAAACTTGCAA